>QEPC01012123.1:70100-80549 GCA_003113815.1 Sphenodon punctatus | reverse complement strand
TATATATATATATATATATATATATATATATATGTATATATATATATACATACACACACACGTGTGTATCAAATATATACACACACAGACCCTAAGCTAAACCTTACCTATGTATAATACAAAATATTCCTGTTCTAGCATTCTAATATGGACAGGAGGAGATAGCTAGCTATATGGAACAGATTCTGCAAATGTCCCCTGACAGAGCAATAGCTAACGCAGAACCAGAGCCACAACTAATATCTATATCTATATAAAATATGGGCAGGGAACAGATTCTGCAAATGTCCCCTGACAGAGCAATAGCTAACGCAGAACCAGAGCCACAACTAATATCTATATCTATATAAAATATGGGCAGGGAACAGATTCTGCAAATGTCCCCTGACAGAGCAATAGCTAACGCAGAACCAGAGCCACAACTAATATCTATATCTATATAAAATATGGGCAGGGAACAGATTCTGCAAATGTCCCCTGACAGAGCAATAGCTAACGCAGAACCAGAGCCACAACTAATATCTATATCTATATAAAATATGGGCAGGGAACAGATTCTGCAAATGTCCCCTGACAGAGCAATAGCTAACGCAGAACCAGAGCCACAACTAATATCTATATCTATATAAAATATGGGCAGGGAACAGATTCTGCAAATGTCCCCTGACAGAGCAATAGCTAACACAGAACCAGAGCCACAACTAATATCTATATCTATATAAAATATGGGCAGGGAACAGATTTTGCAAATGCACCCTGATAGAGCAATAGCTAACACAGAACCAGAGTCAAGCAGCCCAGGCCTGAAGTATAAAGTTTAACAGTGCCCTCCCCCAGAGCTCCCCTGATTCGTTCTGGGAGGTGGCGGCATTGAACAATCACAGAGTGCTATTCAATTGCCTGGGACCTGCTTGTGCTGCTCATTGGCCAGCGATTACATCCATCAGGTCCTTCCCCTCCGATCACAGGCCCAATTCAAGAGTTCCACACTGTTTCTGGCTCCGAGATGTCTGCTCCCTCCTCCCCTCACCACATTTACATCCAAAAAACACCTACCAGGCTGCTAGGCAATAAAGAAACCAATAATGACTTTTGTTATCATTATTGATTTCATTATTTTTTGATGTTTTTGTTATTGCAATAACGATAATGAAAACAACAAATTTCATTTTTGTTATTGGTATAACAAAAACGACATGCACACCCCAACCAAAATGGTACCCGAATACTGAATGGGCATGGAAAAAAAAATGAAATTTAGATATCTGAAATGGTACCCCCAAAATGTGGGTAGAATTACCTGCAGGTGCCAAGTCAGGTCTTTGAGAGCCACTCTTCTATAGGGTTTTACCAGGCAGTGTGTCCATTGTGTATTCACACTGTATTGCTAAGGAAGATGGGCTCCTGAACTTTGTAGTAGTTGCAGCTTTTCAAGAATATAATTTCATTTTTTTCAGCAATGGTTGTAATAGCCAAGCCTGATCAGCATAAAACATAATCTCCTAGCATTTCACTGATGAAAGTGAGCTCTCATTGTCACTATGGAGTTCTGGGAATCGAACAGCATTGGAATGTTGAACATGTCTCCATGACTATGGGTGTTAACAGGTGTCTGAATGTGTGTTTTGACCTTGATATGAACATTGATTTGCCCCTGTGTTCACTGTGTGGTGCTGCTTAGACACACAGCCCATCTTTGGGCAAATTGGTGTTTTGTTCACCACCTGATCTCAGGACCCAAGCGCTGCTGCCTTGTTTCCCGTGTTGTACCTGCTAACATGCCATACGATATCATTAGAAACAACGTTGGCCACGTGTTCATCTAGAAGATGCAAATTGTCCTTGTGACACAATGGTGTTCACATTGTGTGTTCAACAGGTGGCCAAATTGGTGTTGGGATTTATATGGTGCTTACACACAACAGTCAAATATGTGCTTAGGGGGTTTGAAATCCAGTCTTTGTTATGTCTGACTATAACATCTTTGTAGTCCAACCAGTGTACATGAAATTTGGCAGAAATACATATTTCACTTTCATGATCATCTCTGCCAAATATCAGAAAGTTATTATAAAGGGTCCCAATTTTATATGCCAGTACAACATATGTAGAGACGGGGCCTATGCCTGGGATTCTCTTATGTCACTGTGGTATAAGATCGGTTTGTGATGCAAATTGGCCAACATAAATGTCAACCAAATATCCTCATTCTGTGCTGGGACCATCCCAACATATCTCCCTCACTTGTTTCTGGGAAGTTGGAAGCACCTGTTTAGGAAAGAGTCAATAGAAATTCTCTGTCTCAGTGCTGCAGGATGTGATTGATAGTTGGCCAGCCTGGATGTGTTTAAACTATGTCTCCTGACTGCTGGGATGCTATCTCAGAAGTCCCAGTTATGTTGCTTATGCCCGCCACAGGGCCGCCCCCTATGCCCACCTCGAAACCACTACCAATTGGTCCTGTAAAGCTAGAAGCTTGCAGTAATGTGTTTGGCCATTGAATGTGTCTGTCAGTCTTTGGGGTTGCTCCACATCCTTCCTCCTACAGTCTCTCTCCCCCTGCCATGCAGGGTGCCTGCCTCTGACTGGCACTGAATATGCTGATATTCATCTGAATAATGATCTTCACAGGGACAACATCAATTGCTTATATAATTGGGTCCCTTTATCAAAATCTCCTGTACATTTGCTGAAATGGCAGGAAAGGTATTTGATACATTCCTGTCAAATATCCTGTAAACAGAATGGAATATCAAAATGTAACAGCTGGAAATGTATTTTCAGGTTAATGTCTTATACCCTTGGAACCCTTTATCCACTCTTTCCTAAAATTGGCAGAAATATTAATTACATCCCAATTAATATTGGGATGTAATATGCACAAGTTTCATGAACATTGGATGCAAAATAAAGAAGTTGTAGTCATGGATGTGTATGGAGCTTTTCTTAAAATCACAACATACAATTGCTTCTGAAATTGGTTTCCTTGATCTAATCGTTCCAAAGTTTGGTACACTTGGTGCTCTCTATTGGGGGTACAATCTACCTAAATTTCATCAAAAAGTAATAAGAAACAAAAATGTTATGGCCAGAAATATGTTTTTTAGTTTTTTCCTTTTATTTCAAAAACCAAATGTCATTTTCAGTTCCTGATTGCACTGAACTAAAGACTGAACTGAATATCGAATCTGAACTCAACATTCGACCCAAACGACCACATCCAACCGACGAACTGAACACAGCCGAACTGAACGGGCGAAACGAACGGACGAAACGAACACAGCCGAACCGAACGGCCAAACCCGAACTGCGATCTGTTCGCCCATCCCTATTTGCAAGTGATCTGAGCACTTCTAGGAAATTTTGGGGGGAGGGGGGAAGTGGGCTGACACTGCTCCCACGCACTCTGAAAGTTTCCTTGTAGCTCTCAGGCTACTTGCTAAGGGGCGGAGCCCTGCCTAGAAGGAACTTTTCAGAGTGTGTCAGGTGGAGTGCAGGCCACAATGCCACCCATTCTAAAAACTTCCTTCTTGGCAGGATTGCTGCTACTCTGGAGGAGCAGGGGGGCACTCTCGGAGCTGAGGCAATGCTGCTGTCTTCATGGGTAAGCCTTGATCCCACACTGGAGACCCTGACCCCTTTCCCATACTGTCATTGGGACATGAGCCTTGCAATACCATGGATATGCGCAGTAATGTCCCCCCCCAGTGTACTGTGTTGGAAGAATCAGAACTTGTGGGGGGCTTTTAAAATGAATACACCTATCAAATCAAGTTTCTGTGATTATTATTTTTTAATAGCTTGTCCGTTGTGCTTTTAAAAGCCATTGAAGGTTCTAGAAACTTTTTCATAAACATGAGTGGCTCTAGGACAGTAGAGTAGAACAGTATGAAGAAAATGGCGTTATGTTCTACCCTACGGGATGTAGGTCATTTGGGTGGGACGTTGCTGCCTCGGTGTGATGCTTGTCATTTGCAAGGTTGCCGTGCCCTGGAAAGGCTTATTAATCTTTATTTAATGTGTGGTCATGTGAAAAAAAAAAAATTAAACACAGAAAGAAGAAAGCTTAAGTATGCATTCCTAAATCCCTCTGGGGGTCTGAGTCGTGCTACTCCTATCTAGGAAAGGTAAAAATGGCAAGGTTTATTAGCTACGTTCAAGACTCAAAAGGCAATATTCAGTTGCAGGATGTGTAAAAGATATGCAAATAGGAATGACTCCAGGGAGAACAGAGCAAACCAATATTCCAGGCATTGTAATTATGTTGTTTAATAAACACTTTTTTTATGAAGCATCATACAAATTCTGCTTATTATTATTTTTACCAAACCCTGTCTTTTGTTGTTAAAAAAAAAAAAAGGTTGCCATGCACAAGTCACTTACTCCTGAGCACTTCAGTGGAATTACTCTGGAGTAAATGACTTGTGGATTGCGGTCTGTGACCGCAAGCTACCAACTACTTACTCTGCAGTAGGGCTGCACTGGATATAAAAAAAAAATATATTGGCGAGTATTCTCCAAGTGTCCAAGGACCAGTCCTGAGTATTCGGGCTAGTTCAGGGACCCTCGGCGAATACTCGGGAATTCTGAGGATGAGGGTCAAGGAGGGGGCCAGAGGGAGCCTGGGGGAGGGAATGGGCCAGAGAAGAGGTGGTGGGGGCCTAGTGGGGGCTGAGGGGTAACGTACTCACCCTTTATAGGAGCTCAGGCGACGTGTAGCTTCCTCCATGGCCGGGAAGATTTGAAAATGGGGGGGGGACTGGGCATGCTCAGAAGAGCTGAATGTTTACTGCGTGTGTACAGTATTCCCTTCCCCCGTCTCTCCCTCTCTGTCTTGAAATGACTGCATGGGTCTCACAAGAGAAGAAGCTGAAATTCCTTCGTTGCTAAAGTGTCTTAGGAAGAGTGGAGGAAAATTGGAGTTCCTGGTTCTTCCTGCCTCCCCACTACACCTTACGACTAGGAGTGTCACATTCGTGTTGTTTTAATGAATTATGAAAATGAATGACGTCCCACTTGCGTTTGTAATGAAAACGAATGAATTAGCAATCAACATTCATTTGATTTCATTTTTATTTCATTCTATTCAAAATAATAAACCTAAGTAATAATAATCTATAAAAATCACTGCGGAAGGCGAAGAACAGTTCCACCGACCACTTTGCATGTGTGCAGTGATTATTAGTAATTATAATATATGTATTAGTAATAATAAAATAATTAATAATAATGCTTATGAATCATAATGTAATAAAACAAAAAAATAAACTAAAACAGTAGAATCCTTTACAAAACCCCTGAAAATGAAGGGTTTTGGGTTTTTTTGGAATCGAAAATAAAAACTAAAATGAAAATGAATCGCATGCCTTCGAAGCACACCTACTTCGGACATACCCTCTCTTCCTCCCCCTCTCTCCGCTATTTGCTAGGCTACGCAGTCTCAGCATGCAGCGAGTGGAATGCTCACACTTACAGGGCCATTACTGTTCTGCTTAACACCCTGCATCCCAAAATGTAAATGCCAACAGCGTCTCCGGTCAAGTAAATGTAAGCAACATCCTGCCAAAGGCAGAAATCCAGGCAGAGCTCTGTTGACTTCAGGAAGGATTATGTGCAGACATGTTTCTAGTGTCCAAGGATTATTAGGATCAGGGCTTAATATGACACTGCGTTTACAACAGACTACCTATTATTTAAAGATCTCAGGGACAGCTAAATGGCTGGATGATCAGTGACTCAAAAATATCAAGAGACATTGCAATAACCAGCATAATTTAGCAATCAATGATCCCCCACAAGAGTGGCTAGCACTTAATAGCACCATTATTTCCTTTATTTAATCAATTAAATATAACACTATGACTATCATACACATATTTTACAAGAACCTTAGCTCTTGGCCTCTTTGACCTTCTTATTGTGCTTATTTTTTATTATTTGACTTTTCATCATCAGATAATAGGTTTTATAACTGACTTCCCTTATGAGATATGCACTTTGGCTTGGTGCAACATTGATAAATAGGATTTGATTAGGTGATAATGGTGCTAATTACTTTCTGGAATGCTACTGGCATTAGTGCTAAATGTGCTGTGTGTTGCAAAAATGTTCTTTTAGAGGCCAATGTTTCCTCAGATCGTCAGACACTTGGACATTTCCGATGAGTAGGAAGTTTCTGAATGCAGACCCAGCGTAGGTATTACAGAGCTCCCCGTAACGGCTGGCTTCTCTGGTGTCATGGTTTACCACTTAGCAGAGAGATCATGATTAAAAGGGTACTGACAACAGCAACTTATAGGTGAAAACAAACCAGATGGGGTTGGCTGATCCCTGGGAAGGGCCACTACAACCGCCACCCTTTGGGTCAGCAGGGAGGGGAGTTCACATGAGCAGCCCCCTGCTGGGTAATCCAGGCATTGGGGCTGTTGTCACCGGTACCTCCATGCGACAGGTTGGCCAAGGAGCCGTCCATATTGGACAGGACTCCTAGCCTACTGTTGACCAACAGGATCGGGCACCTGGGAAAAGCTGCCACCAAACAGCTGAGACCAAACAGCTGATATGGGGCACTTCAGCACCCTCCTGATCAGCTGTTTGGCAGCCAGGGTGAGCACTCCTTCTGCCCAATCCTCAGACATCGCCTCGTGGCATGGATGGGTGAGGCCTAACAACAGACAAGAAGGCAATTGTTAATCCGGTTTATCCCAGATGGCTGGGCCTTTGCCTGGGCTGCCTCATTGTCCGCCTCTGGCCCGCACATAGCATAGCAACCGACTTCCCACTCCGAAGCAGACATGGGCAAGCATCTTGCAGCAACCTAACTGACTCCCAGCTACTGCTTGCTACCATGGACAACGATCTCCTTTGTTTTTGCCTGTTCTGATGTTGGAGCAGACCCCAAACCAATACCCAACAAAACAAACAGACCCGTCGAATTGGGATGATCCAACCTGAAACCGAGTAATGAACACAACACATCCAATCTTCCATCAATTACCCTCTTTTGCAATTTCAGTTTGTTCAGTTTGGTTCTCACTTGATATATTTGTTTTGGCCATTTCCAGTTTTTAACCTTTCATTTCCCACCACTCGTTTTCATTCTTCCTGGTGAAAACGAATGGAATACCGGAAATGGATGAAATAAACAAAATAATTGAACCGAACCAAAATTGGGGATGGGGAAAATGGTTGCTCGACCATCTTGATGAATGTCGTTCAGGTCGACTCCAACCTCCTAGGAATCGAGTGTGGTGGGAAGGGGGAATGTAAAAACATGTGCCACATTGGGTCGGACCAGTGGTCCGTCTAGCCCAGCATCCAGTCTCTGACAGTGTCCAGCTCTAGTAGCTCAAGAGAAGAACATGTACAGGTCATGGATGTGTGTGACCCATCTCTCAACTACCAGCAGCCAGGGGTTTAAGCTCCAACTAGTAGGCATTTATGGCTTTGTTCTCTAAGAATTTATCCAATTTCCATTTAAAACTAATTATGCTGCTGGCTTTTACAGATTCCTGTGGAAATTAGTTCCACAACTGTATTGTCTACTGTGTGAAAATGTACTTCCTTTTGTTCATGGCCATTTCATGTGAGTGTCCCCTGTTTTTTTATTGTGCGAAAGGGCAAACAATGGTTCCTTATTTATTTTCTCCATGCCAGTCATGATTTGATAAACTTCTATCATACTCCCCCTTAATCATCTCTTCCCCAAGCTAACCTGATGAACCTTGTTGACCTTCTCTGAATCTTTTCAATTTTATCTTTCTAGTGATGGGGTGACCAGAGCTCTATATATATACACACACACACACACACACACACTATTCAAGGTGGGGTCATACCAAATATTTGTACAGAGGCATTATGGTACTTTCTCTTTTATTCTCTAATCCTTTTGCAATAATGCCTAATGTTTGGTTTGTCTTTTTGACTGCTGCCACATGCCGAGCTGATGCCTTGAAATAACTATCCAGAATGACTCCAGGGTCCTTCTACTGAGTGACTTCACCCATATTTAGTGCTGAAACAATCTCAGTCTTTGGTTTCCCTCAGGAAACACCCCAGATCAGTGAATTAGACCTTGATTTCCTGAGTTCCATAGTTCCAAGGAAGGGCCCTGGAACTTCAGAACTCAGAAAATTCTCAGCCAAGTGCAAGGAAGGAGGCAGAGGGCAGGAAGTGGGGGCCTGATGCCCGTGCTATACCCCTGCTCCCCCTTCCCTGGCCCTGGCCCTGACTGGTGGGGGAGTCAGGGATGGGGGGGCGGGAGTCTACTTGGGGTCATGGGTGGGGTGGGTTCTCTGGGGGAGCAGGGGGCTAGCAGGTACAGCAGGGTGGGTTACTTACCTTACGGAGGGAACAATGATGTATGGCCTCTTCCCAGCTGGTAACTATGAAAGTTAAAAAAAAAAAAAAAAAAACAACTGAGCCTGAGTGGCCCTTTCTTTCTTTCTTTCTTTCTTTGCATATCTATGCCGCCCCCTCATGCCCACGGCATCTCGGGGTGGCTAACAATACAATAAAACAATAAAATACATTAAAAACCAACATCAATTTTAAAATAATTTAACTCCCCCCTAACCCTACCCTCCATTTCCCCCAACTTCCCCACCCCACCAATCTCCCCCATTTACCCCTCCCTCACCCCCTCCAAAGGCCTGGGCGAACAGTCAAGTCTTGCATGCCGGCCGAAAAGCAAGCAGACCCGGGGCCAGGCGGGCTTCCTTCGGAAGGGAGTTCCACAACCGTGGCCCAACCACCGAGAACACCCTCTCCATGGTGGCCCCCTGCCTTACATGGGGGGCCTCCAGATAGGTGCCCCCAGTGGATCGGAGGGTCCATCCCGAGTCATGGAAGGCGAGGCGGTCCCCAAGATAAGAGGGGCCGAGACCATATAGGGTTTTGTATAGCAATACTAACACCTTGAACTTGGCTTGGTCCGCTATAGGCAGCCAGTGCAGAGAACAGAGCACTGGTGTAATGTGCTCATGGCGACCCGTCCCCGTAAGGCATGCCCGGCCCTATTTAAAGACAGGCACTTTCTGAGCATTCTCTGTTTTTTTGTTTTTTTTCTACTTTCAATGTTACTAGTCAGGAAGAGGCCATGCATCGACGTGGGACCCCTACAGAAGGTAAGTATTGGCTAAACCTGTGCAACTCCAGTGCTGACTAGAGCGGAACCAAATATCCACAGTTAATATATTCTATTTTGGATAGTTTGGTGGCTATTATAAAATGTGTCCAGTTCTGGGCACTGCATTTTAAGAAGGACACTGACAAATCGGAACAGGTTCAGAGGAGAGTGACAGAGATGGTCAGGGGTCTTGGAACCAAGTCCTATGAGGAAAGGTTGAAGAAGCTGGGTATGTTTAGTCTGGAGAAGAGAAGACTAAGGGGAGACACATGATCGCCATCTTCAGGTATCTGAAGGGCTGTCACACAGAAGATGAAGCAGACTTGTCCTCTGTTTCTCCTGAGGGCAGGACTAGAACCCATGGACTCAAATGACAAGAAAGCAGATTTTGGCAAAAGATTAGGAAGAACTTACTAACGGCACGAGCTGTTTGACTGTGGAACAGACAGTGCCTAGGGAGATGGTGGGGGGCTCTCCTTCGCTGGAGGTTGGACAGCCCATCTGTCGGGGATGCTGTCGCTGTGGCTTTCCTGCACTGAGCAGGGGGTTGGACTAGATGACCTCTGATGTAACCTCCCAACTCTAAGATTCTATGACTGCTAACTGACCAATCAAATAATTGGATAATACTACAATGCTTAGCTCTTTTTCTGCATTACTGCTTTTATTGCATAACTGAATTTTAATGTTGTTAGTTTGCAACTGGGTCCAGAAGTGGGTAGGAAAAAAGACAAGAAAGACATTATAGACAAATAGTAAACGGCAATACAATAAGTGTCAAAACAGCAATCCGGTAAATGCCACCATGAGCTTTTACACAGTAAGGTCGTATATCAGTAAAATAGCTAAATGATTTAATCTCCTTGTCACAGCCTGGGTTGAATACGATGGGTCCTTTTGGGTACTAAATTATTGTGGGTAACCTTTTCAGCTGTACTGCTGACCCTGCATTGCACTGGTGCAAAGTGATGGAACCTTCCCCTGCTGAAGTCAATGGCAAAACTTCCACTTATTTTAATAGTGGAGGAGCGTCCAGTTAATGGACGATTCTGTTTGGGTCACAAGGGTGAACAGATTCTTTCTGTTTTATTGGACCCACAGAATAAAATCTATATCATCTGAACTCCTTTCTCTCCATCTCCTAAACTCTCTGTCTTTCTCTTTTCATCTCTTGGTGCTGCCGTGCCAGTAGGAATATTATTATTATTATTATTAACAAACATTTATATAGCACCAGCAGTGTACCTGGCACTTTACAAAGTAATAAAATAGACACGGTCCCTGCCCCTAGGGCTTACAATCTGAGAGACAGGAGCTGG
>QEPC01012123.1:54104-66936 GCA_003113815.1 Sphenodon punctatus | reverse complement strand
CCTGGCAGCAGAGTTTTGGACAGAGATGAGGGGAGAAAGGTGAGACCGGGGAAGGCCAGTGAGAAGGAGGTTACAGTAATCGAGGCGAGAGATGACCAGAGCATGAACAAGAGTTTTGGCAGACGAGACAGAGAGAAAAGGGCGAATCTTAGCAATGTTATGGAGGGAGAAGCGACAGGATTTAGCAACAGAATAAAAACAACAACAATGAAAAACCAGCTAAACTTTCTCAGAAAAGTAAGCCGACTAGATTGTGAACATTCATTGACGTAATCTTTTGAGTGCGAGGGGTTCTGTTTTTGTTCGGTTTTTTAAAATTATCATCATCAATTCTTTAAGCTCTAGTCAGTGTTTGAAGCAATCTGACGGCGACTAGCCGCATAGTCTCTCCCATGCAGGGAAGGCAAAGGCCTTTATTTCAGACATCTGAAATCTAGCGGCCGATCGTTAGCTCTCCAGAGTGACTTCCAGGATAAAGAATGGATTCTGGATGTATTTGTGAGTGTTACTTACTTCCCCCTTCCTTCTGTCCCCTTATTCTGTGCACTGCTTGTCGGAACTTTCAGTTGACCTTTTCGGAGTGGTGGTGGTGTTAATGAACAATGTATTCATTATGATTTTTTGTTTGCCTTTGCTACTCTCAGGTCACGAATACTGCTACAAGACTTAACTTCCCTTATTGTATGAGTGGAGCGTCCCTGGTATCATAGCACGTGCTGCAATTTGCCTCCGTGGCTGTGAACCGCTTTAAGTGGATACCTGAGGTATCAGCTCGCTTGTGTCAGGTTCACCGTCCGTTCTCACCTTTGCTGTTTATGCTGCACTTCTTATTTATTCTTGCTATATAATCACATTCCAGTGGCAGTTCCCCCCTGGCTGCAGGGAACCTTGCACCCATCAGATAACCATAGCAGTTCTCTCCCATCGGCAAGAGTAGCCATGACCTCGCAGAACAACAACTTGCAAAAACTGATTTTAATTCATGAGCTCTCTCTACTCTCTTCAGATCAACACTGCCTGCCTCTGTGTACTGGAATACAGCTCACTGACCTTCTCTTCGCTAGGCTGATTTGCTGTGCCACCAAGATATTTGCAAACTCTTTCTGGCTTCGAAGGGCTCTTGGTATTTTCTGTGAAGTGGAACCCTATGCATCTTGGGATACGTCAGTATTTCATATCTTGTCTTGCTGTGCAGTATGGTTCGGACTTATCATTTCAGTAGCCACTTCAGTGCTCAAAGTGCTTTGTGTCCCTTTCCTAGTTCAGTCTCACAAGAGATGTCATTTATTTATTTATTTAGACTTATATGCCGCCCTTCCCATAACAGCTCAAGGCATCTTACAATCCATAAAACGCATGAAAGCCCCCTTCCCCTTCCCAGAAACCCTACCTTTAACCCCCCCAACTTCATTGACATGTCCCCCCAATGGCACACAACCCCCCACAACCAACCCAAGTCCCTATCTCCACCTGCCAAATGCTTTACCAAACAAAAACATTTTATACCACCTCTGGCAGATGCTCAGACTCAGACTCAAGTGAATCTTAGGGATGGGTGAACAGATCGCAGTTCGGGTTCGGTTCGGTCAGGTTCTGTTCGGCCATTCGGTTAGGACGTTCGGTCCGTTCACTGCGTTCGGGTTCAGCCGTTCAGTTCGGTCGTGTTGGGTTCGGTTTGAGCGTTCGGTAAAAGGCTCTCTCTGCAAAAAATGATGGCCCCAGACCCATGGCGGTGGGTCCTGCGGCTAGAGTGGCAGCTTCTGGATATTGGCCACAGCCCTCCCTTCCTGTAACTTGGCTCCAGAATCATGATGGCGGGTCCTGGGGCTGGACTGGCTGTTTCTTGATACGGTGGAATGACACGCTTCTGTGCGAGGAATGATGGCCCCAGACCCATGACGGTGGGTCCTGGGACTAGAGTGGCAGGTTCTAGATACATATTGGCCACAGCCCTCCCTGCCTGTAACTTGGCCCCAGAATCCTGATGGTGGGTCCTGGGGCTGGAGTGGCTGTTTCTTGATGCGGTGGAATGACACGCTTCTGTGCAAGGAATGATGGCCCCAGACCCATGGCAGTGGGTCCTGGGGCTGGAGTGACTGTTTCTTTTTTTATGTCAATCTATCTCGACACTAAATCGAACTGCTATTAACTTTTCTAAAACCTATTGAACTAAATAGAATATCCTAATAATTAACTACAAAGGCCTTGTCCTACAAACACACTGTACCTCTATCTATCTCTATAACTAACTACTATGTATATCTATCTCGTAAGTGTCTGTCTAATAACTATCTATCTATATATACAATATTACACAGGGAGAAACACAAAGAACACAGGGAGGGGTACAAAACTGAAAGGAAAATCAATCTAATAATAATCCTACTCTAAATGAATCCAAAACTTAAAACAGGGGAAGGGAATTAGGGATAGAATAAGAGGGAGAGGGAAAAGGATTCAATGGAGGGGGGAGGGAGGAAGGAAGACTGAACACAGGGAACACAGGGAGGGGTAAAAACAAAAAATAACACCTAAATCTATCTTATCTAAGCTAAATAAATGATAATATGGAGGTAAATGGCAGGATGGCAATGGATTAGGAATAGGAAGGAACAAAAACTGCTGGGAGAGAGGGAGCCTTCCAAAACGCCTGCTGTTCAGGAACAGCAACATCTTATGAGCAGCAGGAACTGCTCAGAAGATGTTGGGAAGGGGGGAGGCAATCAGTTTTGTTTCTTGCTGCACCCACCTCACTGCAAGCCCCATTGGCTCTGTGCAGCCTAGCCCGTGGCCAATCACAGACTGCGAAGCCAGTGGTCTGAGGAGAAAAGGAATGGTGATTGGGCAGGCTGAGTGCTACCTCCAAGCCTCTCCACCCCTAGTGCCTGGAAGTCTGCTCCTCAGCTGACTCCCCCTCCCTGTCAAGTTTTGCCTTCTAGTGGCACGTTTTTGCCACCCGAACGCGATTCGAACTGACCGTACTGTTTGGTCATTTTTACGTTCGGATCTAGTTCGGTTTGGTCAGTTCATGTTCGGATTCGGTCGTCCGAACAGGCTGAGTTCGGACCGACCAAACTCCGAACTTCCAAACCGTGTTTGCTCATCCCTAGTGAACCTCCAGGGGAAGGGAGTTCCATAACACCAGGGCAGGAACTGGTAATGCTCCCCTGCACACTCCCATCCCATGGATGAGTAAAAGGTGGAAACTGTTGTGGTGGGCCATGGCTCAGATGGTAGAGCACATATTTTGCATGTATACGGTCCAATCCCTGGCATCTCTGATTCAGGATCTCAGGTAGCACGCCTGGGTGAGGCGTCATCCGGAGACTGGAGAGCTAGATTTGAAACCCTGCTGCTGTTTCAAGTTGTGACAATACTGGGCTAAGATAGATCATTGGTCTGACTCAGTTAGGCAACTCCTTATATCCTAAATCAACCCACAAGAGTGTGCTCCTGGCTGACTGGAGGGGCCTCAGTGGAGCATGGTAGGACATGTGATTTTTCTGATATGTGGGGCACAGGCCGTTTAGAGCTATAAAGGTCAAAACCAGCACCTTGAATTGTTCCTGGAAAGCCATAGACAGCCAATGCAGACTCTGCATTGTGGTCTCTCTCTATATCAGCAAAGCAAGCAATCTCCCAGTCTTTCTTACTCTCTGTCTCCTCCTTAGCTAGTTTCATGAGTTTCTTTGTCTTGACTCTGGAAGAGTTTCTTCTCTTCCTCTCCAAGTTTCTCCACTTGGATTTCCTGGTTCATTCCTGTAACCAGGTGTTGGTTAAGAGTGCGTGGCATAACCGTAGGGGGTGCCACATGGACAGAAAAGGCTAATCTGCATGTTAATCTTTGCAAGGAGATCTTGTTCCTGCCCTGAGGTCATCTATTACAACTGGTTCTGGGTGTCATCTTGTCTATCAATCACTATAGTGAAGTGATCAGTCCTGTTGGGGCCCTCCGGTATCTGTTACTCTTCTTTTATACCTTGAATAGTTTTGTTTACAGGTTTCGGCTATTTTTCTTTGCAGTGGTTGTAACAGTCATGATTTGCATCTGTTTACTGGTTTACTGGTTTCCGCTGGTCTTCCTCTGTGATAGTTGTAACAGGCTGAATTTACATCTGTTATAAGTTGGGTTACCACAAGGTCTCATGAGAATGTTTTAGGCTCCCAGTTCACAGGGGCTGCTTGACATGATACTTGGCAACTCCTGGCCCCTTCGGACAGGCCTATACCCTGTCTGTGAATATTGTTCTTAATATCTAATATTTCTATTCCTAACATTGCCAAGCCGCTGCCTGTAACTATCACTGCCATTTTGGTTAAGGGTGGCAGAGTGATCTTTGCCAAGAACTTGGGGAAGATATTCTGGTGTTTGGTACCTCCCTTGATGCTTGGTGTTGTATGGGGAAAGGAGCACCAGCTGGCCTTTGAAACTGAGAGGCCCTGGCTGGGATGCTGTACGGCAGCCCAAACAGGAAGCCTGTAACTTTCAAAGGCCACTCCCACCTTCCACAGCACCTCTCAGCTGTATGTGAGGGAAGCACCAGCTGGGCCTTTGAAACTAAAAGCCTAATCTGGAGCACCGTGGAGCTAGACTCGGCAGCGCTGCTGGCTGAGGCTTGTCAATTTCTCTGGATGATGCTCAAATGTTTGGGCATCGGGCATGCGTTTGGTCCTCAGGTAGCCTATTAGGTGCCTGTTGGGGTGCCCCAAAATGCAGAAATTACTGACAGGTACTCATTTTAGTACCCATTGCAGCACTACCATATGATTCCACAAGCGTTCCTTGTCCTTCTCCTCCTTCAAGGAGTCTAATTGAGGGAGGATAAGAAGAAATGTTGTGGGATTTTTTTCCCCCTCAGGGTACTTTTAGGATATTCTGCTGGTTCCCCTTGATGTGTTTTTCCTTCCTTGTTACTGCACCTTTTTCATTTCATTTCATTTATTAGATTGTTACCCTGCCCCTCCTAGAAACAGCTTGGGGTGGCTTACAACAATAAAAACAATACATATAAAATATATCTAAAACAATTAAAACATATCAATACAATTCAAATATTAAATCAGGGCTCAGGAACTCACTAAATTGTTTTATACGGACTTATCATTTAAATTAATTTTATATTGTGTATTTATGTTGCAAAGTGCTCTCAACACCATCTAGCAGTCGGGTGCTATAAAATAAAATTTATTTGTTTGTTCATTAAAAACTAAAAATGTGGGAGCTTACAACTTATTTATTTTATTTCTGTCATTTGTACCCCGCCCCTCCTGTACACAGCTCAGGGCGGCTTCCAACAATATCTTGGACTTAGGCTCCATGCACCCACATTTTGCCTTGTTCTTCCTCCTCTCTTAAAGTGAAGCTTTTTTGATCTAAGAATGTTCAGTTCTTCAGTTACTTTATTTTCAGCTACTATGCATGTACAACTAGCTGAAATGAAATAACTGAAAAACCAAATACCTAAATGACTGGAAAACCCAGATGGATATCATAGCACCGGGCGACTCCCAGAGGTTTTGAGATGGAGACTGGTAAGACCTTGGCTATCACGGACTTACCTAGTCAGTGTCTCAAAACTTTTGGAAGTTGCCCGGCACCATTGTTTTCCTCTTTTCAGTTCAATGCTGGGCTGTGCAACACAGATTTTAGTAGGGGTGGAACTCCAGGGGGATTATCGGATATCAGATTTACCGATATCTGATCTCCCGATATTGGATTTATCTGTATCGGTAATATCAGCTTTTTAACATTGCCGGTTTTATCGAATCTTTAACATTGCGATCATTGTTAAATGGCATCGAAGTTAAAAATCTGATAAAGCCAACAATATTAAAAATTTGGTATTGCTGATACCGACAATTACCTGTATTATGGGATTAATCTGATACTGCCCATTATGGTCCATGGGGTGGGAAGACACGGGCCCCTAGGGGTCCACGGTGCCTGAGGAAGGTGGAGGTCATCACCCCCCCACTAAGGGGGAGGTAGGTGGCGGGTCCAGGGTCCGCACGTGGGGGGCTGATGCTGATGAATGCGAGGTCCGTTGTTAACAAGGCCCCAATTATCCATGATTTGATCTTGGATGGGGCCGTGGACCTCGCATGCATCACGGAGACCTGGCTGGATGATCTGGCCGGTCCAACTTTGGCGGATCTGGTTCCAGCTGGGTATGCCGTGCAGCATCAGCCCCGCATGAGCGGCCGGGGAGGAGGCGTAGCTATTGTTTTTAGGGAAGACTGGCCTGTTAGGAGGTATCCAGTGCCGGAGATTGTGGGTGTAGAGGCTCTGCACGTGGTGATCGATTTGGCTGGGGGCAAGCTAGGGGTGCTGCTGGTGTACCGGGCCCCTTCATGCCCGGCGGCATCCCTTACCGCTCTAGCGGAGCTGGCCTCGGAGGTGGTGTTGGGCTCCCCCAGGACTTTGGTTCTGGGGGACTTCAACGTCCACGCCGATGCCGGCCTTGTTGGGGCGGAGCGGGAGTTCATGGCCGCCATGGCAACTATGAACTTGTCCCAGGAGGTGATCTGCCCGACCCACGTGGGGGGACATATCCTCGACCTGATCTTCGGCTCTGGCCTTGAGGCGGGGGGTCCGGTTGTGGGGGAGGTGACAGCGGTGCCCTTGTCGTGGACGGACCATTACCTCCTTCAGGCCGGTCTTTTAGCGCGCCCCCTCCAGAAGGGGAAGGGACCAGTTAGGATGGTCCGCCCTCGGAGGCTGATGGAACCCCAGCGGTTCCAGGAGGTCCTGAGGGAGCTTACCCTGGATGTGGACGGTCACTCTGTGGATGAGCTGGTCCGGCATTGGAACATCTTGCTGGAGGAGGCCATTGACAGGGTGGCTCCGAGGCGCCTTCTGCCTCGGTCTCGTCACCGCAGGACCCCTTGGTTTACTGAGGGGCTGCGGTGTATGAAGCGTGTGGGCAGGAGGCTAGAGCGACGCTGGCGTCGGACTCGGTCTGTCTCCGATCGTCTTCTCCATAGGGCCCATTTGCGGTCCTATGTGGAGGCTGTGAGGACGGCGAGGAAGGAATTCCTCGCCGTCCTCATAGCGTCTGCGAAGTCGCGTCCAGCGGAGCTGTTTCGGGTGGTGCGGGGGCTGGTTAGTCCGGCCTCCCTCCGCCTGGATGGGGACTTGTCCCGGGCCCGCTGTGAGGAGTTTGTCATCTACTTCGCAGACAAGATTGCTCGGATTCAGGCCGATTTCGACGCTGGGTTGATAGCAGTAGGGGAAGAGCGCGGGGGGGCGGAGGGTCCGTCTGGTCCATCTTTATGGGGTGAGTTTCAGGAAGTGACGCCAGCCGATGTGGTGGATGTCCTGGGGTCTGTGAGGGCCACGTGTTGTCAACTAGATCCATGCCCGTCCTGGTTAATAAAAGCTTCCGGGGAGACGTTGGGGACGGTGCTGGCGAGGGTGGTGAATGCGTCCCTTCGGCAGGGGAGGTTGTCGCCTTGCTTAAAAGAGGCTGTGGTGCGCCCCCTGCTGAAAAAACCATCGTTGGACGTAGACGCGCTCGCCAGCTACCGACCTGTCTCTAACCTTCCCTTTTTAGGGAAGGTTATTGAGCGGGCAGTGGCGCTCCAGCTCCAGGGTCATCTAGATAATATCGGGCTCCTTGACCCGTTTCAATCTGGGTTCCGCCCCGGCTATGGCACCGAGACGGCGTTGGTGGCCTTGGTGGACGACCTCCGCCGGGAGATGGATGCGGGATGTTCGACATTTCTCATCCTGCTCGATCTCTCGGCCGCTTTTGACACCGTGGACCATGGGCTGCTGTTGAGACGACTGCGTGACCGGGGGGGTCTGGACGGGACTGTTCTTGAATGGTTCCGTTCATTCCTCTCGGGGAGGAGCCAGCGGGTGGTGTTGGGGGAGGAAACATCGAGCCCCCGCGCCTTACCGTGTGGCGTTCCGCAGGGATCGATCTTGTCTCCATTATTATTTAACATCTATATGCAGCCCTTGGGGGAGGTCGTGAGAGGGTTCGGGGTGCGATGTCACCAGTATGCTGATGATACTCAGCTGTACCTCTCGTTTTCTACTGACCCAGACCCTGCTGTCTCGGTGCTATCCCAATGTTTGGAGGCCGTGGCGGATTGGATGCGGCGGAGCAGACTGAAGCTCAACCCAGATAAGACGGAGGTGATGGTGGTGGGGAGGGCGAAGGGGGTGGTGGCCCCCCTGGTTGGGGGGGTTTGCCCCCCTGTAGCTCAGCAGGTCCGGAGTCTGGGGGTCATATTGGACGCAGACCTGCGGCTGGAGCGGCAGGTGGAGGCAGTCGCTAAGGCTGCCTTCCGCCAGCTTTATCTGGTACGTAGGCTGCGTCCGTATGTCTCTGGCCCGGACCTGGCCTCCCTCATCCATGCCTTCGTCACCTCGCGGCTCGACTACTGCAACGCGCTCTACGTGGGGCTTCCCTTGTTCTTGGCCCGGAGGCTGCAGCTGGTGCAGAATGCGGCGGCTCGTCTTCTTACGGGGACGGGTCGCCGGGAGCACATTACACCGGTGCTCCGAGCGCTGCACTGGCTGCCGATAGTGTGCCGGGCCAAGTTCAAGGTCCTAGTGATGATCTATAAAGCCCTATACGGCCTTGGCCCCTCATACCTTAGGGACCGCCTCGCCCTTCGCGCCCCGGAACGGCTCCTGCGGTCTGCCGGGGGTGCCCTCCTGGAGGTCCCCCGTGTTAAGCGGGGGGCCACGATGGAGCGAGCATTCTCGGTGGTAGGGCCGCAGCTGTGGAACTCCCTTCCAGAGGAAGCTCGCCTGGCCCCAAGCCTTTTGACATTTCGGCGGAACTGTAAGACCTGGCTGTTTTCCCAGGCCTTCGGGAGGGAGGGTGGGGTGTGTGTGTGATTTTAATCCCCCGCCCATTTATTCATTTGGTTTTCTAGCCCTGTTTTATATGATGTGTTTTAGATGATGTATTTTATATTTATATTTTAAGTGAATTTTAATATTTTATTGTTGTTGTTAGCCGCCCCGAGCTGCATTGCAGGAAGGGGCAGGATATAAATCTGTAAAATAAATAAATAAAATAAATATTATTGGTATTATCGGATTAATCCAATGCTGATAGTCGCACCCCTAGGTTTTAGACACCTGAGTCTGATGCGTCAGACTCTACCAGGAGTTTTAATTATTGTTGTCCAAGAACATTGATCTTGCAAGGTCATCAGAGGTCAACTTCAAGATGGCTCCACATCTGAAAATAAATTTTCTGGGATGTATAAACACTGTAGAAAATGTCATGCTTTTATCACAAAATGCACAAAACCTTATATATTGAGCTTCTCAGCTGTACTAACTCAGCAAAGTGTGGGCGCATGGAGCCTAAGTCCAAGATATTGTTGGAAGCCACCCCGAGCTGTGTACAGGAGGGGTGGGGTACAAATGACAGAAATTTGTGCCATTAGCACATGGAATAAAACAAGGGAGTTTATTTCAGGAGTCTGCTGCTCATTGGTTGGAAGCAGGGTCGGCCTTTGATTTTGTGGGTCCCAGGGTGAAGATAAAAGTTATGGCCCCTAGTGACCTGTTGTGGGTTAGTCACATTGTGCTGTTGTCCCTTTAAGAGAGTGCAGCTAGTGGCAGGTGCTGAGCAATGTGTAGGACAGCACCGGACTAGATGCAACTGTGTTTGGGGCATGGCAGGAGCCAGCCCTAGACTATAAAGTACACACACACATGCTTCCTCCAAGGAGACTAATTCGGGTAGGATAACAAGGGCAGGATATATAGTGCTTTGAGGATAGTGCTGTCCTGGTTATCCTACCCCAATCTCCTTGGAGGAGGAGGATTTCCTCTGGTTAGGAACACTTGTGGAATTGGGGCCATAAGCAGCTAGACAGGGAGAGAAACTACAGCAAGACAAAAGGTCTGCTGAAAATTAATTTTCACTTTATTTGCCTATTTGAAAAAGCTGCTCAAATTAACTGAGAGTGATTTCTCATAACAGGGCAAGCAGCCTTGCTCTAGAGCAGAGCAGGAGCTGGAAAATAATATAAAACAAATATCCACTGAAACATTTTCCACACTAAATAAACAAGTGCCGAAGGAAACATTGCTACACTTGGTGTTGACACAAAAACCTTAACCTTTGCATTTCTAATTTACTTAAAATCCAAGATCTTAATGCCGATTTCAGGTTAGATGGTGCATTCAGGGCTATTCCATAAGGGCTAGGGTTGTTGCTTATTATATTTGCAAATATTGTGAGAAAAAACCCTCTTTTTATAAGAAAAAAGGAAAATGATCACCTCAGTGGAATTAAAATTGGCTTGTTTATAAGAAAGAAAGAGAGAGACTTTTTCCCTTTTATTTTAGAGTCATCACAGCTCTGTGTAAAGTCCAATCCTTACAATGTTTGATTTGTTTTTAAATTTGCCCACTGTGACTCTGATCCATGGTCTGTGTGCATGGACCAAAGCAATCCTTGCACATGTCTGGTGCCCCGGGCAATGTTTCTTGCTTCCTGACCACACCGTTACTAGACAGAGTGAGATGCAAGTCTGCAGGGGTGGAGGCAGGTGATGGTACAGCCAGGAGGTGAGGGACTTTGTCTGGGGCTCCCTGTATACAACACACTGTGTGTGCGGCCAGAATGCTCCTCTGGAGCTGTGCTGTAACATATAGAAT
The DNA here is from genome assembly GCA_003113815.1 of Sphenodon punctatus. Lineage (NCBI taxonomy): Eukaryota > Metazoa > Chordata > Lepidosauria > Sphenodontia > Sphenodontidae > Sphenodon > Sphenodon punctatus. The sequence continues at coordinate 56,300 of QEPC01012123.1, read as the reverse complement.
GCCCCAGCCAGGGGGAAACTGTCCTGCCAGGCGCATAGCATAAAGAAGCACTGAAAGAGAGCACCTATCAAAAAACTCATGCCCTATTTATTTCATTTTATTTAGGTTTTGATCCTGTCCTATTCCTTGAAGGTTCAGGGCAATTAATGTCACAATAAAAACATACAAATAAAATACAAAGTATCGAGCAAGTATCGAACTTGCTGGGAATGGTACGTCGCAAAAATGGCAACGGATAGGCAGTTTCCAATGGAATTGTCAAAAATTGCAACATGTTGTTTCAGGCCTTTGCATGACTTCAAATCCGAATTGAGGAACTGCTAAGGGCAGCTTACCCTGAGCTTCATCCTTGTACGTATACTTAGATTATGTTTCTATTCATTAAAAAAAAAAAAGGTTTTCTAAGGGAATGCTTATCACACCAAGCGCGATAGCAAAAGTACAAAAAAAATGCCCTATTAAGCTTTATCAGAGAAGCTGATAATCTGTAAGATTCATTGTGTAGGGCAGCCTAACTAAGCTTCTTGATACAATAATTAAGCATTTTACAAACATGCATAATCCTTTTTGTACATTCTGCAGTGTGCTGAAAGGATCTTGAAGGGTTTTTATTTGTTCTTAAAAGGATAAAATTGTGCATTAAAGCAAATTAATTCATCCATCTTCTGCCAAGAAAATTAAAAAGGCTAAGAAAAGTAACCAACTGGTGGACTAGCCCTTGAGTAAATGTATGGATTTTTAATATAGTAAAACCAAAGTTAAAGTTCAAATTTCTAAAAGGGCATTTCATCCAGTCATAGTATATATTAGGATCTGACTTTTTTCACAATGGCCTTTGGTGTGACTAAGTGTCCGGGAAATAATTATTGTGATTTAACTAATGTTTCACTGCCACAGTCTCTTCATCCTGCAGTTTGCGGCAAAGTCATAATATTGTGAATTTGGATAATTGGATAATAATTTCAGGCGTACAAAAGTGACTTTTCTTGAGGAACAAAGCATTTGCAAGGGAGATGTGGTTAGGGGAGTTTAGAAATTACGTGTTAGTTTTTTAAAAAATATAGAACCAGAAATATTCTCATTGTTAGAGACAGGTCCCTGTACCAAGGGGATTACAATCTTGAATGGACAAGTGGGATGTGTGACTTGTCTGATCCCCTGCTCCAAGGGAAAAGTTTGACATTTGGGTAGATTTTGAATGTTTGAAACTGAAATTCAGCATTCTGAGTTCCATCAACGACCCGCTGTATTTAGGACAGAGAATTTGCTTGCTTGCTATTTTGGCCATAGAGAGATCTTTGGCTGAACTGAGTTAAGTTAGCTGTGATTTGCTTCTGTGAAAATGAAGGAAAATAGTCTTTTTTATATAAAGCAATATAAAAAAGAGAGAGTCCTTTTTCAGACTCTCTTCCTTCAAAATCCAGCAATTACCACATTGTGGGCCCACCATTACAGATTCAATATGTTGTCTTTCCCAAGTTTGAACATGCTTTACAAAGCTACCAATTATATTGATGACAGAGGTAGGATATTTCACCCACCACCTAAATTAGCAGCCGCAAGTAGGAGAGGACACGTCATAAATTATAATGATGCCACAATTCTACATATCAGTCTAAGGGCAGTCAGTCTTTATTTTTGTTCCAACTATCTTATGATGTTACTTTCATCTATCATTTAGAAATGAACAGTTGCAAATCTGTTTACAAACCCACAGATTTCTGAAATGGCACAAAAATGTGCTTGTAATGGTATAATTTCTCTCCTATCTGGAAATTGTATTGGAAGAAGTCTAAGCATACAAAGTGCAAACATCAAGTTCTCCTGCAATCAGCCATGCAGGTAAAATTTAAACTCCAGTCTCTCTGACGTGTAAAAAACGATTAAATCAGATACCCGATTGAGAGAAAACAGATACTGGTCATTATCCCCAAGACCATTTTTAGTTTGGGTAGTATTGCTTCAAAGGGTTTACCCATTTTGAGGTGGTGGTGTTTATTTATTATTATTATTATTATTAACAAACATTTATATAGCACAAGCAGTGTACCTGGCACTTTACAAAGTAATAAAATAGACACGGTCCCTGCCCCTAGGGCTTACAATCTGAGAGACAGGAGCTGGGGGAGAGACTTAGGAAGGGGAACAGAGGGAGAGACAAGGGGTCTAACATTCATGAAGATGCGAGGTCTCAAG
>QEPC01012123.1:4742-38744 GCA_003113815.1 Sphenodon punctatus | reverse complement strand
CCCCACCTCTTCCGCTCTGCCCTTCCTAACTCCTGTTAATCATCCCCACCCAGGATTATCCCCCACCTGTTATCTGCAAGCTCTCAATTTAATGTAACCAAGCCAAGAACGTGTACGTGTTGCATCCCTTGTTTCTCCCTCTGTTCCCCCTTCGCTGTCTCTGCTCCCCCTGTCTTTAGATGGTAAGCTCTTAGGCAGGGACCATGTCTATCTTATTCTCTGTTAAGCTCCAGGTACATCGCTGGTGCTATATAAACGCTGATGATAATAATAATAATAATAATATAATAAAAAATATCCATTAATGGACCTACTCTCCAAGAACTTATCCAGTCCTTTTTTAAAACCAGCTATATTACTGACCTTGACAATGTCTTCTGACAACTAATCCCATAAGTTAATTATGCGTTGAGTGAAAAAGTACTTCCTTTTATTTGTTTTAAATCTGCCGACAGCTAGTTTCCTGTAGTGTGTCCCCTAGTTCTAGTACTATTTGAGAGGGTAGTTAACTGTTCCCTATCTACTTGTTGCACAATGCACACCACTCAAGTTTTTATAAACCTCTATCATGTCCCCTCTCAGCCTTCTCTTCAGCTTAGAGAAGAGACCCAGCTTGTTAAGTCTCTCTTTTTATGGAAGCCGTTCCATACCCTTTACCATTCTCGTTGCCTTTCTCTGTACCTTTTCTAGTTTAGCTATGTCTTTTTTGAGATGGGGTGACAAGAATTGCACACAATTTTCCAGGTGTGGTTGCACCATTGATTTGTATAGAGGCATTATGACAGCCTCAGTTTTATTCTCTATCCCTTTGCGAATAATTCCTAATGTTTTGTTTGCTTTTTTGACTGCTGCTGCACATTGGGCTGAGGATTTCAGCGTATTGTCCACAATCACTCCCAGATTCTTTTCCTGAGTGATAACTCCTAGCTTAGTACTCAGGATTGTGTACTCATCATTTGGATTATTGACCCCTATACGCATTACTTTGGATTTGTCCACATTAAATCTCATCTGCCCTGTATGGTCATGCCCTTGTCATGGTTGGATCATTACCTCCTGCATTCCAGACTCCTAGCACACAATAACCCCCAGGAAGGAGTGGGACCTATTAGAATGGTCCGCTCCCAGAGGCTGATGGAACCACAGCAGTTCCAAGATGAGCTGGGGGAGTTGTCCTTGGACCTTGATGGCCACTCAGTTGATGATCTCATCCATGGAAGACACATGGAATATCTTGCTGGAGGCGGCCATCGACTGGGTGGGTCCGAGGCATCTGCTGCCACTGCTTCATCATTGTCAGGCTCCTTGGCTTACTGAGGAGCTGCGGTGTATGAAGCAGGAGGGATGGTGGTTAGAGTGGGACTGGCGTCATTCTATCACTCAGTCCAATAGACTGCAGCATCGGACCCATTTGCGGTCCTATGATGTGGCCGTGTTGCTGCTGGAAAGTCGTATCCAGTGGAGCTCTTCTAGGTGGTGAGGGGGCTGGTCAGTCTGGCCTCCCTCCGCCTGGAGGGGAAGATATCCCAGGCCCGCTGTGAGGAGTTTGCCACCTACTTTGCAGATAAGATAGCTCAGATTCAGTGTGATTTCGGAGTCGGAATGTTGCAGAGGAAGGAGAGCTTGGAGTTATTGATGCTCTGTCTGGTCCATCTCTGCAGGATCAGTTTCAGGAAGTGATGCCAGATGATGCCGTGGATGTCCTGGGGTCTGTTAGGGCCACCTTTTGCGAATTAGATCTATGCCTGTCCTGGTTGGTGAAAGTCTCCAGGGAGACCTTGGAGCCGGTGCTGGTGGGGGTGATCAGTGCCTCCCTTTGGGAGTGTAGGGTGCCAGACCACCTCAAGGAGGTGGTGGTGAGGCCCCTGTTAAAGAAACCATCTTTGGACATCGAGGCACTGGCCAGTTACTAGCCTATCTCTAACCTTCACTTTTTAGGGAAGGCTATTGAATGGGTAGTGGCACAGCAGCTCCAGGGTCACCTAGATGGCGGCATCAGTTTTCTAGATCCCTTTCAATTGGGGTTTTGCCCAGGGTATGGCACCGAGACTGCGTTGGTGGCCTTGGTGGATGACCTCCCCCAAGAGATGGATTCAGGGCATTCGACACTACTCGTCGTGTTAGATCTCTCGACTGCTTTTGATACAGTGGACCACGGGTTATTGCTGAGATGACTGCAGTCCCTGGTGTGTGTGTGTGTGTGTGTGTGTGTGTGGGTGGGTGGGTGGACAGAACGGTCCTTGGATGGTTCATTCCTCTCAGGAAGGAGCCAGAGGGTGGTGTTGGGGGCTAATTACATCTAGCCCCAGGACATATATTGTGATGTACCACAAGGTTCTACTTTGTCTCCATTGTTGTTTAACATCTATATGCAACCCCTGGGGGAGGTTGTGAGATGGTTTGGTGTGCGTTCCACCAATATGCTGATGACACCCAGCTATACCTCTCGTTTTCAACCGACCCAGGCACTGCAGTCTCAGTGCTTTCCCAGTGCCTGGAGGAAGTGGCTGACTGGATGCGGCAGAGCAGAGTGAGGTGGAATCCTGATAAGATGGAGGTGATGTTGGTGGGTTGGGCAGTGGGGGTGATGGCTCGCCTCGTTGAGGGGGTCCACCCCCCCACTGCCCCCATGGATCCAGAGCTTGGTAGTCCTGTTGGATCCCAGCCTTCGGTTGGATTGCCAGGTAGAGGCAGTGGCAGAGAGCTTTTTGCCAGATACATCTTGTGTGGAGGCTCCGGGCATATGTTTCAGACTCTGACCTGGTCACCCTCATCCATGTGTTCATCATCTTGAAACTGGATTACTGCAATGTGTTCTACGTGGGGCTGACCCTAGTGATGGTTTGGAAACTGGAACTGGTGCAGAATACAGAGGCCCGTATTCCGAGCTCTGCACTGGTTGCCTATAGCATTCTGAGCGCGGTTCAAGGTACTGGTTTTAATCTTTAAAGCCCTACATGGCTTGGGCCCCTCCTATCTGAGAAACCACCTCACTCCTCAGGTCCAGGGGCAATCCTTGTAGTCCCCCAGGTTAGCCGGGGGGCCACGATGGTGAGGGCATTCTCGGTGGCCACACCAAGGCTGTGGAACTCCCTCCTGGAGGAAGCTCGACTGGCACCATGTCTGCTGGCCTTCTGCCAGCAAAGAACTGCAACAGGATCTTATGAGACTGAGTGCCTACGGATCTACATTTTATTTATTTATATTAAAATTTATATCCCGCCTCCTCCCATCAACAAATGGCTCGGGGTGACTCTCAACAACTACATTTGAAGATAAAACAGTAAATGCAATCAAAAACACAGACAAAAAGCAAACTAAACCAATTAATAACATAAAAACAGTCAATCTAACCCCTCTCCCCCCCTACTCACTCCTTTTCCCGGAAGGCCCGCCTGCCAGATGTTTTCTGCAGGCAGGAATAAAATAACCCCAGACCATGGCAGGATTAACTGGGCAATTTGCAGTGGGGCTTCTTGACAGCGTACATCCTGTAAGCCCTGTCATAGTCAAGGGAAGCCTACTCCTGACCGTGGTAGAGCGGGCCATCACAGCTGATAGCCCACTTTACCAAACTCCGGTCCACATCCGGAACTTCTCCAGGCAGGCGCAGCAGTCTCATTGACTGCTGCATTGACTGACCCACATCTGCACGTCCCCCCACCCTCTCCCCAACCCCAGCCACCAGCAGATATGTTCATCAGTGAGACCTGCTTCTGCGTGTGGTGAGGGAATTCACCCCAGGCAGGATCATAGTGTGGCGGCTTGAAGAGCCATCGTATCTAAAAATACCTGATGACTTTCTTTGTGTTAGCCCTGTAAGGACTTAATCCTCTACTCATTTATGTTGGTTCAGGTCTAACTTGGTGCTGTCAGTGGATGAGCCATGGCAAGATTTCAATCTCTTCATGGGTCAGAGCTTTGTTTTCCTAACTTTGGTGTAAATTTAGAAGAACTTCTCTGGCTTTGTTTTTCCACAGTAGCGTAAAGGTGTCTGACTGAAGTTCTGAGTTCAGTCGTCTTTACCGTGTTACTGAAAACACTGCAGGGGGGTGTTTAGCAAATTTCTGCAAAGGCTGAGGTGCTTTTGTATGTGGTTGATTGAAAAAGGTGTTGGTGAGAATGAATGCAAAATCCGTCTTTCATCATTTGCACGCGATAAGACAAGATGTGTTTTCTTTTCAGAATTTCAAGTTTACAAGTGTGCTGAATTTGAACTTGATGATAAAGAATTGGCTGACCTGTTAATTCCAGCACGGAAGTCAGAATTGAGGGGAGGGCAGAATAACCGTTCCGATATGATTTTCCTTCAATATTAGAATGCCAGGTATTTGGTTTTCTGGGTGAGCGTTGAGATGGTGGCACTCTGGGAGGTATGGGTGTTACCTGAATTAAAAAACATTATGTAATCCAGAAACCCAATTGTGTCTCACACAGGGTGAAAACAGACATGCACCTTAACTCCACTTTAAGACCACTTTAACATCTCTTTTGCATGTTGCAGGGTTGCATCAGGCACTGATACAGCCCCACAAAATGCATAAGATCTATTAAAGTGTCTTAAAGTATAATTACATGCATGTCAGTTTTCACCCACAGTAATTTTTTTGAGCTGCAAACCGACTAGGGAGTATTCAGTGCCCCAACCACCACAGAAATGGCAAACGGCACAGATAGGGCTGAAACGATCCCAAGACCCCCCGTCGATGAAATTCTCATAAGACTTGAGAAGGAGGGGGGTGGAGACCTCGCACGATCTCAACCCCTCTCTCAAGGTCTCACGAATCTCACTGGGGGGGGAGTGGCTGGACAGGGTGCCAGAGGTGAGTAGGGGGCAAAGACTTGGCCACTCCCAGTGCCCGCCAAGACCCCCTGCCAGCCCAGGAAGGGGGATTGTGGTGGGGGTTTGGAGTCAGGAGGCCTAGTGAGGGGCCTAGTGGTGGTTTGGGGCTGGGGTACTTACCCTCCAGAAGGGGTTCAGTGGAGTGTGGCCTCTTCCTGGGGTTGTAGGGTTTAAAATAAAAAAAACCCACGAAACTGAGCATGCTCAGAAGGGCCAGATTGGCAAAGATGGTGCTGGCAGCATCAGCACGCTGCGGGAATACTTTTTAAAAAGAGAAGTCTATTCTGAGCATGCTCAGGATTTCCCTCTGGGCAGGGACCTGTCTACAGTTAAATGAGAACCTAATTTGGTATCATTTTGGTTATCCAAATCAGCACCCAAATACCATCCGAGTACCCAAACATCACACAAAACTTCAGTTTCCTGGTTTTCAATTACCCCCAAATTATCTGAAAACAATTTAAAAAAAACAAAAAAAACACCTAACTTTCCGAGACATGGGACTGGAAGTTAAAAAGGGTATGTTGGTATTTCTACCAACATTGTTGGTGATCTATAAATAATAAGAAATTAGCATAATAATGGTGTAGGCACTGACTCTGAGAGCTTTTACACAAGCGCCACACATGGGGTGGGTCCGCCGTTGATGCATGGGGTGGGGGCGGGGGCATCGTGCATGGGGAAGCACTAAATGAGCAGCCCCACTCAAGGCCTCCCTGTCCAAGCACTGCCCACTCTGTCCGTGCACGGGGCATTCTGACTTTTTCCGGAGTGCTCCATGCATGGATGGGGCTGGGCGGTGCGTGGCTCATGGGAGCGTGCACCTCCATGCATTAAATTCACACAATCGCTCCCCCACATGGTGGGTGGGTGTCCATGCGTATTCTGGAACTTTAGACCGTGCTTAGCACCAGGAGGTGGGACTCAGTCTGTCCTGGATGAAACCAAAGAGCCTGGAAATGTCTAGCAGTCTGAATACACACCCAGGACCCCTCCTAAGCTATGGGTGGCAATCGAAACCTGGCCACACCCACCAGATTCATGCCAGGATGGATCCTTTGGCTGGTCCTTGGTTTTTCAAGGACAACCTACCTGCTTGTTCACCAAGCTGATAACACTTCTGCAATGAGAGCTGGGGTGAAGGTAGGGACCTGGTTTCTGGTCCTTACCCTTGGTGCTGTTTCCCCCAGGGATCACTCTCTCCCTCCTGATGGGGGTACAAGAGGGAGGAAAACCACCTGTGTTGCTAAGGACCTAGACCTTTAATGATTCTGAGTATGGGGTCAGCATATGTAGTTTTGGTCTTGCCCCCACGAAATTGTAACTCTGGCAACCCTGCTTCACTTTCCAGCAAATGGTAATTTTTAAAGTCTCAACATGACCAATAAAGGGTGCCAGTTCAGGGCATGGCATCAGGAAGTCCTCTGCTTCCAGAGCTCTGCGTTTGCTTGGCCAGTTGCAGCCATTCCTGTTCATGGTTTTCCTCCCTACTTCACAGAACTGAAGACAACACCAAGCCTGGCTGCCGTCTACAGGAGAGGGATGTGCTCTTCCTCTCCTCAATTGGCCTGCAGATGGCCCCACACACAGGGCATTCAGACCTCTATCCATTTTCATAGAGTATGAAGTCTGGCGTAAATCGGTATGATTTGCGTGCCCTCAATGAACCTGGCTGTTCTCTCCCCTCCCGTTCAATTAAACCGCATTCTCCAATGAGAAGATTTCCATTTCCCCCCTTGTTTAGCGTTCTGACAGCCAGTAGTGCTTGGTGCTGTTGTGGCAGTTTATGATGATTGCAAAACTAACTACTGCATTAATTACAAAAATTAGGAAATTCAAACTGTCTGCGCCGTCTTTCATCGAGCCCAGTTACTGCATCACATCTGCTACTTTAACCTGCAGCAGTTTCTACGCTTGGCATTTCTAGGAATAAGCAAAGTGTACCAAGCACGGTTTCATCTCATCCCTGCAGGATATGGGCATTTTTTTTATCCCCAGCCACTTGGTTTTATCGTATGATATCTGTGCTCTTTCTGATCTCAAGATGCTAGGTGTAACTAATATGCACAGTGCACGGAGAGCTAGTTTACTAGCCTCCAGCGCATCTTGGCTGCTTGGCTAAATGTCATTCTTTCAAAGACTCGTTTTTGTGTGTCTGTATGTACAGACTTTCCCCTTCAAACTCTGAATGAATAACTATGACCCATTAAATTTTTTATTTATTTATTACAACATTTTTACCCCATCCCTCCTGCTCCAGGCAACTTGGGACGACTTCCAACATAATAGACAAACATAAAAAGCTAAAAATAACACAATTAAAACACATTAAAAAGGAAAGCGCTGAACAACAAACCTTCCCCCCGCACCACTCTCCCCCCTCCTCCACCCCATCTCTCTTGCCGAAAGCCAGGCCGAACAGCCAGGTTTTACACTTACGATGGAAGGAGAAGAGATTTAAGCAGTTTAAATAACCATCAAACAATATTGCTTCATCTGTCGCTAAGAGAATGTTGGGTCATTTCTAAAATTGAAATGAATCTTTGGAATGAACACCAATGTGTCAAACTCTGTATATTGGTTTTCGTGTAACATTGGGTGATTTCAGATGTTACGGCCGCCTGAGTTGACCGTGGGCCTTGGGGTTGTTCGGACCACAGACTGGGGTCAAGGGGTGGGCGAACAGACATTCCCCCCTTCCCCCCCACTCGTGGGGAATGAGACACCATGGCCCGTGGACAATTCAGGTGGCCGTCACGTCTGTTGGATCACCCAACCGTGGAGGGGGCAGGGCCATGCAGTGCTGCGTACGGCCGCACGGCCCCGCCCCCTGCACACTGCCTTCAGTCCTCCCCCCAGCGCAACAGGCAGGAAGTGCGGCCTATTCGGTCACACCTCCTGCCCGGGACCATGAAGGCAAACCCCGACCGTGGTGAAGGGTGAGTAAACAGATGTGACGAACCCTTCACCACAGCTGTGGTGGCCTTTGACCACGCTTCGCTACCTCCGGGTGGTGAGAGGTAACGAAGCGTGGTCAATGCAAACACGGCCCGCGTTCGACTGTGGTGAACATCTGGTGGGTGGCAAACCGACATTCAGCGCAGTTCACCACGGCCCGCGTTTCACTGTGGTCGTGGCGGGGTGAATATTCACCCCGTCACATCTGAAATCACCCAAAGTCAACAGGAAAGGATGCTTGTTTCCTTCTTTCTTTCCAAAACCAGATATTCAATTCATTATTTTTTCTTTGGTTAGTTTGGTTCATTCATTGACTTAGTTTATTTGGGGTTATGTTTAGTGTAGCTGGTGTAACGACGTGCTGCAAGAACGCAGTGACCACAGGTTCCACTAAGTAGTATGTCCCTCCCGGTGAGATGTTCACTTGATGAGTCGTAGACCGTGGTTAGCAATACAAAGGCTGTATTGAGTCCACAGCCTGGAACTCTGACACCTGGGTCCACTCAAGAACTTTAAGCGTATCAGATGCAATTTGATCCCAATTCAAACAAAGCTTATATGCACTTAGCTGATAACACTATCGTTATTCCTCATGCATATTCAATAACCAATTAGTAACCAGAGTTTCTAAGAAAACAGGCTCTCTCCCCCTCCTTACTTCTTATCACAACGTTCTGTTCTACGGCCCCCTCAGGAATGTGCAGAACACTTACATGCCATGTCTGTCCTGGTACAACACAATACAATCACCCATCAGATTGTCAGGACAAAGCAGGTATTCCAAGATCATCAACTCCCCGGTACACCGCTTCCCCGCTTCCCTTAGCCAAATCCTCACATCACGAATGTAGGTTACATCCTCATGCTAACTGTGCCACAATGGCTGGATGCTTGCGCTATACACCACCCTTCCCCAATAACGGTAACTTCAGTAGGAGACATTTTAGTACTCAATAGGCTCGATACCAAACCCTTGCATGTGCGACCTGTGCGTGGCTTGTGCATGTGCCATAGTCCTGCCTGCATGGATGCACTAGAGATGTGTATGCACTGTTTGCGCTGTGCATGGGGTTTGAGATCAAGTCAAATGGCACTAGCAATGCTAACAAACTGCATGAGTGAATGAATGAATGAATGAATGAATGAAATTTTATTATTCTTAGCCACATGGCCATTACAATTTCTAAATAAACAAACAGATACCAAAAAACCTATTGTACAACAGCCTGCAAACATATAAACACTTAGTTAATAATAAATAATATATAATATAATAATATATAATATCACACATTTAGTTAGCCATGTCATGGTGCACAAGATGTTATACAATATATATCACAAATTTCGATTCCACTTTGTCCTACTAGAGTTCTGACGTCAATCACTAAATATCACGTCTGATACTGTTCCTTTAAAAGACAATAGTAATTCACCCATCTTGATTGGCCAGTATCTATTGGATTCTTATAGCTCTAGCAGCAAAAATCGCAACCATTTTCGTTCTTGTGGGGTCTGAGTCCTTTAACAGGTAAAGCAGCAGATGTAATATTGGATTGGAGGGATCATATCCAGTCATTTCCTGCAAACGTACGGGCTGAGAAGCATAAAATGGGCACTTCAGCAGATAGTGTGCTAAATCCTCAACCTCGGCACCGCATGGGCAAATACGTTGTGCATATGGTACGTGATTATATCGACCCTCTAATACCTCCATCTGCATTAATTGAAGACAGAGATTTTAAAAAAGCGTTCCTAAGATTTGACTCTTCTAGATGGTTCAGGTAGTTGGCTCCATCAATGGCGGGTATCAGATATTTATAATATGGAGCTGTTCTAGTATTCTTCTCAGCCGCTCTCAAATTCTGCCTATCTATATCACTTATCTTCTGTTTCAGCAATTTAATGATCACTTTACTTGTGCTATCACGAAAGAAGGCCTCAGAGAAGCCTAAAGTATTTGATCCCTATTCACCAACGATCCCTCCGTCTTTTGTTATCAGCATGCTTTTCTTGCAAGGCCAACAATGCAAGAGAGTTTTACTGGGCCTCCCGTAGTTTGGCCCAAAAAGACAGTGCTCACATTTTTAGTTCAGATGCTAATGATGGTCTTCCTAATTTTAGGTTAATCAGTGCTTCTAGGGCTGCATAAAACATACTTGCCATAACCTTTGCCTCTATCAATCATATTACGGCCTTGATGTTTTGCTGGCCATATTGCATAAAAAAACACCGAATTACTAAAACCTCCATCTTCATTTTCTGCTTTATTGCATTAATGTAGGTTTTCCATGAACCATTATATGCAAAGATAATGCCCAAGTACTTAGATGAGCGCACCTGCTCTTAAGACCCATTTGTATTTGACATATTTGTTGGCAAATACCATAATTTTTTATTTCTTATAGTTAATTTCTAGTCTCATTTGTTTACATTTCATTTCCAAGTCAGCCAGAGCTCTAACTAAACCGGGTTTGCTCAGGGACAAGAGTATGGTGTCATCCACATATAATAGCATGTCGATCTTTCTACTTCCCAATTTAGGCGGATGGTACTTCCCTGCATCATTCAAATGGGCTACCAGGGCATTAATGTAAATATTAAACAGGGATGGAGCCAGGAGACATGCCTGGCGTACGCCCCGCTGTGTTGGTATGGGTTCTGTTAGACTACCCTTAGGATGCACTCTTACTCTCAATGTAGTGTCGGTATATAGTGCCTTAATCAGACCTAGCAGATGTTTATCCATATGCAGCCTATCAAATTCTTTCCACAACCTCACCCTACATACCAGGTCAAACGCCATTAATAAGTCAATGAACGCCAGCGTATAGCTTCCTTTTTCGCCTCTCGTATTTATTTATAAGATGGTCCAGGACAAAACCTTGGACCTGCCACCTCTGAAACCAGCTTGCTCCTATGCCAAAATGTGCTCCTCTTCCATCCATTTGACAAGACAGGTTAATAGTAGCCTCGACTAAATCTTAGAGACTATACATAAAAGACTAATGGGCCTATAGTTTTTAGGATCCTTTCTATCACCTCTTTTATAGATAGGTACCACCACACTAGTTTTCCAGCTCTTAGGGATCACCGTGGTCACATTTATAAGGGTAAATATAGATGCCAATGCAGCAATCCAATAGTCGGGGAGAATTTTAAATACCTCCCCCACTAAATAATCCATCCCCACAGCTTTCCCTCTTTTCAATTTAGCGATAGCCTCCATCACCTCGTCGGGTGTAATCTTGTCCCATTTGGCAGATCCAGATGAGACGTATCTATAAAGCTTTCATCCTCGAGGGCCCTAAAAACTTCCCGAAAGTGTTTTATCCACACACAAGCAGGAATCTGCACTTCTGTGTATATAATTCTTCCATTATATGATTGCATCACTACTTTCCAAAAGGCCTGCATATAATTTCCTTTCTTTATATCTACCAACCCATCAATTTCCATTTCTGTGTAGCAAACTCCTGCTTTTTCTTTGCTATTAATACCTTGTAGAGTTTCCTTAGATTCCTATAAGCTTGCATGTATCTTAAGTCAGTGTATCTCGGCAAATTACGCGCTTCCTTTTTTAGTGCAGTTTGTATCTCCCTACACTCCCTGTCCCACCAACCAGTCATTTTCTTCTGATATTTCCCATTGTATTTCCCATCCTTCGGGGCCAATATAAGTAAACTACCCATTGCCTCCACAAATATAGACCATAAATCCAGGACCTGGCCCACCTCACCAGAGTTCATTATCTGCTTGGAAATCTCCACCGCCTCTGGGTTGTCAAGAAAGATTGATGCCGCAAGTTCCACTTTTCCAGACTACCTAATCATACGGTGTCCAACACTGAAACCCAATTATGACATGGGAATGGGTTGCCTGTTGCCCATATTAGCTTTAATCCTAACCCCTAGAGGAAAATGGTCACTCAAAAAATGTTCCTCAGTTGAAAATGTCATCAACCAATCTATCAAATCAAAAGAGAATAACACATAATCAATGACACTACCCCTCTCCTTCCTAATATAGGTCAGTCCTCCACTACAGTCTCCCTCACTATTTCCATTAAGAATCCTCAAATTTTGATTCAAAACTAATTTATATAATTCTTTGCCTGCTTGATTTATCTTCAAGTCCCTTGATGACCTCTCCTGATTATGATCTAACAGCATACTTTCCATAGCCTTTAAGTCTAAGGCCCGTTGAATGGCCATGGCATTTGGGCCAATCCTCGCATTTAGATCGCCTACCAAAATTATACCATCCAAAGGATACCTATCTTGGTGCTTTACAATAATCTCTTCCAATAAATACCAAAAGGGTCCTATCCGATTTCCTAAAGGATTATAGGCATTTACCAATAAGACAGGTCCTTTCAGGGCTTCACCACTCAACCGTAGCACAAGAATATCATGTCTGTGTTGGACTAACTAGTTCTGCAACCTGTATTTTGACGTCATCTGACACCAACGTTAAAATTCCTCCCTTAGGTCTACACCTAGCCTAGTTCCTCCTCGCTAGGCTAGCTTATTCCAAGCAGTATAACCCTTTATCATAAATTCCTTAGCAGGGCACCAAGTCTCCTGCAAACATATTATATCAAATTGCTTAATATATAACCAAAATTCCTTACTTTGTACTTTGCTAGCCCAGCCTGCAATATTCCAAGAAGTGAGGGACAGAAAACAGTTCTCATCCTTCCTGGAAGGTCAATCGACCTGGGACAGGACATTTTCTGCATTTCCTTCCACCTGGGAGAGCTGCACAGTTACAGATGCCATAAGGCAGACCGAATGTTGCTCCACCTGTAGGAATGAGCTTTCCAAGGGAGGCATACTTGCATAGCTCGTATTCTCCACATACACTGACTGGGGAGCCATTATAAACGAGTCTTCCTTCCCTTTACCTGATGGTGTTGAAGTTAAATGCTCAGGGAAAATAGTCACAAGAAAGTCCTGCACATTGATATCCTTGGTCTCAGATGTGCCTTGTTTAGGGATCTGTACTACTTTTCCATGTACTAGAGAAACTCTTGGGCATGATGCAAAATTACTATATAATCATGGGATTTGTTTATATAAGTAGGACATCTTGTTAAGGAAAAAGCTAGAATTAAGTTAACTATAGTCTGTTCCTTATCCACACAACCCCTTAGAGATCTCTCCATCAGCTTCCACAGGCTTTGACAGATTCAATTGAACTTTCATCTCCCCTTCTGAAACTTCCAGCTTAGACCTGGGTGACTGATGCAACCCCATAGACCCCAATTTTTCTCTGTCCTTCTTTAACTTTGGTGGCCTCCCAGGAATCTTGTGACTATTATTCAATATGTCACACTGGTTAGTCCTACAGGCCTGCGACTTCTTGCAATATAAAAATGTAGGACATACACAAATATTTTCCTCTGTTTTTGATTTGGTTCACCCAACCATACTGAGTAAATTCTATAATTATAATTATACGATTCCTAGAAGCACCAGCCAGATCTACCGAGACAATATCTTTGCTAGTAATTGGGAGATGGGTCAGAATTCTCAGATGTTCTGCAGCTTCCAGAGGACTGCTCCAAAAAGGTAAATTCTCCCTCCCAGTAGGTGCTATATTTAATACCAATTTTTTGGGACCTTCTGATGCACTGTGGGAATAAATTTCCCCTGTACATCCATTAGATCAAAAATTACTTCATTCTCTGACTCCCTATTGATCTCCTGCTGTGGCCCCTTCTGGCAACCATGCTCTGTGCCAGATCTTTCCTTCTGAGGCTGGGCCGAACCACCTATAGGATAGGAACTATATCTGCCCAATGCTGCTGATAACTCACTTACTAAACTGCGCGCATGCACCTGGGACCTCGCATCCTCATGAATATTCACTCCTTGTCTCTCCCTCTCTTCCGCCTTCCTTGGTCTCCCCCTCCCCCCCGCCGCTGTCTCTCAGAATATAAGCCCTAGGGCAGGGACTGTGTCTATTCAATGACTTTGTAAAGTGCCAAGTACATTGCTTGCGCTATATAAATGCTTAATAATAATAATAATAATAATAATAATAAATAATTAGTTACAACATTAAAAGCATAACAAAATAGAGGTACATAAAAACACATATAAATTCCCCTAGTGTCTCCCACCTCAACCCCTATTGCCGCCTGCTGCCTGTCAAGCACTTGGCTCCAAAGGAAAGTTTACTGCAAAGGAAAGACACTGAGAATGCCTCTCTGGGTATTTTCAAACATTACGAGACCACGGTCAACCACAGTGAACCCCCTGTGGTGACCAAAAGTCCTGTAATGTCTAAATGATTCCTGCCAGACGTTCACCACGGTGAACCTCCGGTGGGAATCATTTTGACCATGGTTCTGGACCTCTGGCCACCCGGAAGTCCAGAATCGTGGTTAGCTGGACCACGATCTGGTCTGCCAAAAGTAACGTCTGTTACTTTGGCCGATTCCAGATCATGGCCAAGACCACAATACGGGATTGGGTGCAGCGGCCACATTGGCCACTGCGCCCGCCCATCTCCCAGATGGCGGGCAGTTGGGGGAGCGTGGGGGGGGGCTCTGCAACCTCATATTCCGCCACACAGCCCCTTCCCCTCCCCGATCTCCTGTAGGAATCTGCCGGCACATCTAAAGGACGGCCATGCATATTCTTGTCTGGATCCGAAACTGATCCTGGACTGTGGTTCAGCATGGTGGGCCGAAGGGCCAGTCACATCTGAAATTACCCTCTGTGTGCTCTCACTGGATGTAGCTGTTGGAAGGTGATACCTGCTAGGAATGGGCAAACAGAATGGAGTTCAGAAATTCGGTTCAGTTCAGTTTGGTTTGAAATTCGAGTTCGGAAATTTGGTTCGGAATTCAAGTTCGGTCCAGAAGTTCGGTTCGGTCGACCGAACAGACCAAGTTTGGTTGAATTCCGAACTTCCAAACCAAGTTTGGCTATTCAAAACCAGGGGGTTTTGTGTGTTGCCACTAGGGATGGGCGAACAGAACAGAGTTCAGAAATTCGGTTCAGTTCAGTTTGGTTCGAAATTCGAGTTCGGACCGGAATTTTGGTTTGGTTGACCGAACAGATTGAGTTCGGTCCGAACTCCAAACTTTCGAACCACGTTCGCCCATCCCTAATACCTGCAAGAAGGCACTCCTGGCCAACCTGGTGCAATAGTGGAAATTGTAAGAGGGCAGACCTGGCTGACTTAAGGGAGCACTAGCATCAGAGAGGAGGCAGTCTTGTAGATATGTGGAGCCAAATCCACTTAGGGCTTTACAGGCAAAATTAGCATCTTGGATAGTTTTTGGAAAGCTATTGGGAAGCCAGTGCAGACTCTGAAGCACAGCTGTAATGGGCTCACGGTGACGCACTCCCGTCACGAGGTGGACTGCTGTGTTCTCCACCAACTGAAGCTTTCAAACAGTCATCAAGGGTATCTCACCATCGAGTGCATTGCAGTAGAATATTTGTCCAAGGAAGGAGACAGAGTTCTATTCCGTCTTCCTTCTTGTTCAACCTTTATATCTGGCCGCTGAGTGAGGTCATTTGGAGGTTTGAGGTATGCTAATGACACTCAGTTCTGTCTCACTTTTTTCATCCGACCCAGGTCCTGCAGTCTAAATGCTTACCCAGTGTTTGGCTGCTATTGGGAACTGCTATTGGCAATTGAGACTGAATCTTGACAAGACTGAAGTGATGATAGTTGGCCAGCCTTGTGACCTGGGAGGAATTGGGAGTCCTGTTATTGATGGGGTCAGGTCCCCTTTAGTTCCTCAGGTTTGCAGCCTTGGCGTGCTTCTGGACCCCTTGCCCTGACTGGATTGTCAGATTGCGGTGGGGGCCAGAAGGACTTTCCACCAACTTCATCTGGTGAGGAGGCTGCAGACATTTCCTTCTGATTCAGACTTGGCAACTGTGATCCATGCTTTCATCACTTCAAGGTTGAATTACTGCGTGGGGCTGCCCTTGATGACTGTTTGGAAGCTGCAGCTAGTGCAGAATGCAGCTGCCCAGCTCCTTTTGGGGAAACTCAAAACCCCATTTCTGGAACTTGGAAAATTGAGTCGAGTACCTTGGAGTTTTCCAAGGAAAACCGAGGACCGAGTTTCAACACTAGTTTTAATGTCTGATACACTGGTCCTAAGAAAATGTGGTTACTCTTTAATTCCAGTTTCTTCTTTGTTTTATGTCCTTTTTACAAGTATAAAAAACCATTGTGATCCTGGCATATCGATTCTCGATAATAACCAGTTTAAAAATGCACACAGAAGCCCCTGAGTTTCAGTTGCGATCACACTTACGTTTTGCTGCTGATCTACACAACAAAGCAATAAAACCATAAAATTCCTGTCAGTTTCTTTATGACCGTATGTATAATCCACATAATGTAAACTGCCGTGTTATTTCCTCTCTCCTTCCGTACATCTTTATTTCAAATTACTTCACTGAGGCATTAAAACTGTTTAGCTCTTCTATGTTTTAATGTATCTATTGCCTGCTTTATGGCTGCTAAATTATTTAAGTGTTGGTATAAAATATATTTTGTACATTTGTTTGTATATTCTTTGGGGGACATGATAACAATACATGATTCATGATCCTCTCTCAAAAGTTTGCTTTTAAAATGTCTAGGCCATTGACTTGCAAAGACCGAGCTATGGATACAAGTGTCCTTTGCTCTATGCTTGCACATGATAATTGCACCAATATGTGAATTCCTTTTCCTTGAATTTTAGTGCTAATTTATCATTATTATCCCACATCTATTTGCATCCGAAAAAGTAGGGTGGGTGGGTAATTCAAATACAAATTACTGAGTGTGTTTCAATTTATTCATTACTTTATAAGCAATGGTCATCTTATGTCAACAAAGTAGAGTGATGAAATGACTTGCCCACAGTGACAGAGGGCATCTGTGGGAGATGTAGGAGAGGAACCTACATGTTTTAACTCTGACATGTGGCTTTATAACAAGACCTGAGAAGGAAAAACTGTAAACTTAACAGAACCAACTTTCCCACTCTTGTTACTGAATTTATCTCCTGACAGCTTTCAACTTCCATGACTATCAATAGCACAATCCAAATTCTTTCTTGCAAAGGTTGCAGTTCTGGAAATGGGCCTTTACTGGATTACTGCTAAGGTGAGCATTGGAAGGCTGAGAATCCTGTAGGTATGTTGAAATGGAGTCATCTCAACGCTTCTTGGTTTGTTTCCAATCACTGATCCACTTCTTTCAGTCACCCTTACTGGATGTTGCTTGCGTCAACTGCATGACCTGGGGGGTCTGGGCGGGACCGTTCTTGAATGGTTCCGTTCATTCCTCTCGGGGAGGAGCCAACGGGTAGTGTTGGGGGAGGAGACATCGTGCCCCCGCGCTTTACCGTATGGCGTTCCGCAGGGTTCGATTCTGTCTCCGCTGTTGTTTAATATCTATATGCAGCCCTTGGGGGAGGTTGTGAGAGGGTTCGGGGTGCGATGTCACCAGTATGCTGATGATACTCAGCTGTACCTCTCCTTTTCTACTGACCCAGACCCTGCTATCTCGTTGCTATCCCAATGTTTGGAGGCCGTGGCGGATTGGATGCGGCTGAGCAGACTGAAGCTCAACCCAGATAAGACGGAGGTGATGGTGGTGGGGAGGGCGAAGGGGGTGGTGGCCCCCCTGGTTGGGGGGGTTTGCCCCCCTGTAGCTCAGCAGGTCCGGAGTCTGGGGGTCATATTGGACGCAGACCTGCGGCTGGAGCGGCAGGTGGAGGCAGTCGCTAAGGCTGCCTTCCGCCAGCTTTATCTGGTACGTAGGCTGCGTCCGTATGTCTCTGGCCCGGACCTGGCCTCCCTCATCCATGCCTTCGTCACCTCGAGGCTCGACTACTGCAACGCGCTCTACGTGGGGCTTCCCTTGTTCTTGGCTCGGAGGCTGCAGCTGGTGCAGAATGCGGCGGCTCGTCTTCTTACGGGGACGGGTCGCCGGGAGCACATTACACCGGTGCTCCGAGCTCTGCACTGGCTGCCGATAGTGTGCCGGGCCAAGTTCAAGGTCCTGGTGATGATCTATAAAGCCCTACACGGTCTCGGCCCCTCATACCTTAGGGACCGCCTCGCCCTTCGCGCCCCAGAGCGGCTCCTGCGGTCTGCCGGGGGTGCCTTCCTGGAGGTCCCCCGTGTTAAGCGGGGGGCCACGATGGAGAGGGCATTCTCGGTAGTGGGACCGCGGCTGTGGAACTCCCTTCCGGAGGAAGCTCGCCTGGCCCCTAGCCTTTTAACATTTCGGCGAAACTGTAAGACCTGGCTGTTTGCCCAGGCCTTCGGGAGGGAGGGTGGGTAGGGAGGTTTTAGTCCCCTACCTATTTGTTTTGTGGTTTGGTTGTTTTCTAGCCCTGTTAATATTTAAAATATTTATGATTGTTTTTAAATTAATTTTATTGTATTTTATTATTGTATTTTAATGATGGAAGCCGCCCTGAGCTGCGTTGCAGGAGGGGCGGGGTAAAATTTTTATAAAATAAAATAAAAATAAATAAATTTATTGAAATAGTTGTAAAAAACATTTATAAACTTATGAACATATTTTCTCTCCCCCCGCAATGCATGTTTGGGGAGGGTGATTGTCCCCTTCGCCCCCAAAGGAGAGAAGGCCACAGAAGGCAATGTCGAGAGATCTTATTTCCCTTCCCTGCCGGGGAAAAAGAGTTGACTGCGAGGACAGGAAAAAAATAGCAGAATGGGAGATGGACCAGGTGGTGCATTAAAGTGGAGCCTTTGCTCCATTAGCTTTTTTAGTGGGGAAAATAAAGGGCAACGTCTTGCCCAGCAAGGGGCGGTAGAAAACTCCACTTGCCCAGCAAGGGGATCAGCCAGACTATGGTTTTGTGCTTGAGACCAAAAGACGTTCACAGAGCAGGCAGTGAGCGATGGGAGTGGCAAGACCCGAGGGTAGCGGAGGGCGTGGACTTGCCGGTATTGCGCACTCAACAGAAGTAGCTTAGGAGGTTTGAAGAACTTTTTGGAACCTCACAGCATGCCGAGAGTAGCCTGTTCCCCACCCCCTTCCCTTGCTCATCTGGGACCTACTTAGGTAGACAGGCAGAGCATGCTGTGAACAGGCTGCAGAAGGGTTTTATTGGAAGAAGCTTCTTCTCCTTTCCCCCTCCATTCCTTTTGGCACACGTATTGAAGGGAAACGTTGGAGGGGGGGCTAACCAATGTATTACGTCTACCCCCCCTTTTCTCTCTCACTCTATTTCACCATCCACTGCTCAGCCCCTCAATTGTGAGGGGAGAAAGATGAGGGGAGGAGATTTTTTTAAAAAAAGTCTCACAGGAGGAAGGGTTTGTGATTGTCCTTACTTGTGTTGCTGTAGCCATGGCTAGGGGCAGGCGCAATGCGAGGGCACTGAGCTACGCCCCACCCCCCAGGGGGCACAGGAGGGGGCTGGGAAACACCCCCAGGAGTCGAAACCACTGGGGAGAGCCTGTGAAGAGGCCAGCCAGGCCACCCCCAACTAGTGAGGGGTTGGCCACCAGGCTACTGGAGTACCTGCAGCCTCTAGAATTAATGGATGGGATGCCAGGATAGCTCCAAGTGGAAGAACTTGGGAGGTACATGCTTCTTTGCCCTCCCCATCAGGTTTCTAGTAGCAGCAGTCCTGATCCTACAGCACCGCCAGAGTCTGGGCATCCAGCCCTGTGCAGCCAGTTTTTCACTGGCCCAAAGCGTGGTGACTGCGCTGGTCCTCCCCAAGGCAGGTGGGGGATTGGGCCCACCTTGTCTTGTGTGGCCTTACCCATTGGATCAGAGCAGATCAGTGTGCAAGTGTCTTTGCCATCACCACCGGAATGGTGAGACGGGCAGGTCATGTGCTCTCCAGCGCTCCCTGCTGGTGTTTACCATCTCCACGGAGACAGCGGCTCCCATTATAAGAAGGCTCAAGGCCAGAAGGGCTGCCAACAGCATAGCGACCAGGTTTCTGGCTCCAGACAGACTCTTCCTCTTGTTCTAGGTCAGGGGTGCAGAACCTGTGGCCTGTAGCCCTTTCCCAATGCCTGGAATCCTGTCTCTCTCCTCCAGTACTGAGTGAGCTTTGGGATTGGGAGGAAAGCGGGTATGTCAGGGGATCGATCTATGGCACAGATCCTTAATCTGGACCCTTGAACTCTTTTCCCCCGTCTGAGTGCTCCCCTTAATTATCCTGTCTTCACTTTCTATGTGACTCAAGGCGCTTGTAATAATTTTGAAAGTGGCCCGTTGAAGGTCCACAACACCTATTAATGTTCCTTCCACATGCACAAGCTTATTGAGTACTCCAAGTGTGCTGTGGTTTTCTCTGTCTTCTGGATTCCCCCATTCCTCTGCTTCTGTAATATGAAGCCTGTTGTGTGTGTGTGTGTAGACTTTTAGATTGCTGCTGGGTCCAATGGACAATTTTAATAACTTTCATTTCTCCGAGGTTGCCTGCGTCCTTGCAAGTCTCCTGCTGCCACTCTCAGTCCTGTGGGACTTCACACTTTTTTGTACATTCATCATTCTCCTCCTCTCCCTTACCTTGTGTTTATTTTTCCTGTAGTATTGTCACTTGGCAGAGTGTAAGGTTGAGATTCCCCAGTGTCCCGTGCCCGCAGTGCCGCAAATCTCTCACCTTGCAGGTCGAAATTGCTGGGTGCAATCATGCCATTCATTCCAATTACAAGTTTATCAGATTAACAAAGTCTGAAGCCTTCATCCAGGAAGATTTACCAGGGCAACCTGCTGCAGGGTAGTTGTCTGGGGTTTTTTTGGTTTATTTTTTCTTCCCAGTAATAAGATAATCCCAGCATCTTTTTCCTCTGACAATAATAAACTAAAGAACAAGCATAAATCATTAGTTCTATATGACAAGTAATTATCTATATTTTTGGCAGCTGTTTATGTTTGTGATTCTCCTTCCATATCATTCCACTCCCTAATCCCAATTCAATTTTTAAAAAGACACCCATATGTTCATTTGCACAGACTTATACATGCATACTGAGGGCAAATTAGTCTAATCCAAAATGAGAGAGAAGATTTTTGGCCAGAAACTCATCTTCGGAAGCTACTTTCTCTGTCTCTTTTGTTGGTTAAGAAAAAGACTCTGTTCTGCCTAATATGTTCCCTCCTATTTGCTTATCGCAGTAGGTTTATATCTTTCCCCAGCGCTCTGGAAAAAGAAATTCACGATTGCCTTCTTTGTGCTTAATTGAAAACAAATGTAGATTTTTACCATGCTTTCAAAAAATTATATGCAGCCCATTTGTGGAAGCTGGCAGAACTATCAATAGATCAGACAAGTCCCAACTCATCCACTCACTGTAGGTGTCCTTGGTTTTAGTCCTTAGAGGTTAGGAACATGAGTTTTGAGATTGAATTAAACATCTGCAGTGGTCCCAGAATACTCCTTGGCTATCCTTGCTTGCAAAGATATAGAAGTAAAGTAACCCGTCCGCTACCCCCAAGCTGCAAACGTCATCCCTACAAGGAACACAAAACCATAGTCTGGCTGATCCCCTTGTAGCCGAATTTTATACCGCCCCTTGCTGGGCAAGACTCTGCCCCTTATTTTCCCCACTAAAAAAGCTGATGGAGCAAAGGCTCCACTTTAATGCACCACCTGACCCATCCACCATTCTGTAATTTTTTTCCTGTCCTTCCAGCCAACTCTTTTTCTCCCAGCAGGGAAGGGGAATAAGATCCCCCGACATTGCCTTCTGTGGCCTTCTCTCCTTTAGGGGCAGTGGGGACATTCACCCTCCTCCAACATGCATTGCAGGGGGGAGAGAAAATATGTTCATAAGTTTGTAAACATGTTTAAAACTATTGCAATAAAGCAACATCCAGTAGGGGTGACTGAAAGGAGTGGCTCGGTGATTGGAAACAAACCAGGAAGCCTTGAGATGTCTCCATTTCAACATACCTACAGGATTCTCAGCCTTCCAATGCTCACCTTAGCAGCAATCCAGAAAAGGCCCATTTCCAGAACTGCAACACATGCACTCTACTCCTTCCCAAACTAATCCTTTCTAAAAACCTACTTCTTCTGCCTGGTCTTCTCCAGCTCCTCACCCCCATGGATTGAATATAAGAAATAAGAACATAAGAAATGCCATACTCAGTGTGATACTCACAAATGCAGTGTTACCAAATTAGCTATCCATTTAAATTCTAGCTGCAAGGATTTGTTCGTGCCAGGAGACTACCTTTGATACTTTTAGCCTGGGGCAGTAACTTAAGATCAAAGCACACATCTGGAGCTTTCCAAAGTAGACTAGCTATACCTTCCACCTTGAGTTCAGGATTTGCCTCAAACAAAAATTGGTATGATTTTAAATTTTTCCATGGTTTTGTGGTGAGAGGGGGGAGTGTGAGCATAGGGGGAAGGTGGAATTGGGGGTGCCACAACCCAATAAAAGAATGTACAAACATGGGCGAAGGGGTAGGATTGGGAATGTAGGTGCTTGGGAATGCCATGAAACCCACCCCGCCCCCTCCAGTGTGGGGTTGGTTACAAGTATAGTTGACCACAAAAACAGGTAACTCATCTAAGTTCTGGTACTTGAATCGACCTAATTATGACTGACCGGGCACCTGATGTCCCAAAACGTTGACTTCTGGTACTGATTTTTTGACATTTTTATTGATGTACCAACTCCTGACATTGATTTATCGGGTTTCTGTCAAATTCTGACAATTGTTTGGAAACTTCCAGTCCTGGAAACTACTTTCACTTCCAACTTTTTCTCTCTTTTTTTTTGCTTCTTCAATTTTTCTTTTGAAAACACTTATTTATGGGTTTCCCATCCTAGAAAATCAGCTTTTGGGTCCTGGATAACTATTTCCGGTAACTTTTATTTTTGTGCTGACTTTTCAGTTTTCCACCTTGATCTATCAATTGGTATACCGATATACCAATTGGGAATTGGTAAATTGAAAAACCAGGACTGGAATTACCCAATTTTGGGGCTCGGGGTAACAGATTGGTACCTAAGTAACTTGTTGGGTACCCAATGTAGTACCTGAAAAAGCGGGTATTAAATTTAGTGCCTGTTTCAGCTCTAAGAGACAGGATACAATTGGGTAGGGGGTAGACGAGATGAAGTTGTTTTGGAGATTTATAAATGTAATTACATTTTCTATTAATAGACTTTCTAGCTAAATGTTATTGTTATCCATATATATTGGGTTGTTTAAAATGGTTGCCATTCACCACGAGCCTTTATCAATGGGTGGTGTGTAAATTCAAATGTTGATTTATGTGCTAATTTAACCCAAGGTAAAGGAGACGGACAGCTGGCAGTGTTCCTTGGGCAAGTGTAGGTTTGGAAAATCCTGTTAGTGTTAGCCAGATAAAGGATTCCAGGACACACGTTGGTTTGAGAGAAGAGAGATGTAAACAAACCTACAGCATTGTGATTTGTACTAACGAGGAGCAGTGCCTTGATGCTGTTTTATTAGGAGATTTCATTCTTGTCATTTACATTCCCAGCATAAGGCAGGGAGGTCTGTGCTGGTTGTTTCCACAAGTTCCTTTTTTAATAAAAGAGCCAGAACAGACGATTGTCGGAGACGCCAGAGGCATCTGTTCAAATGGTTTCTCATAGTAAAAGAATCTTGCAGGTCTTCTGTGCATTTTAGTTCTGAGACGACTAAACACCCAAGAGAAGTGGCAGCATTTAGAAAGGCTCACATCCTGCAGCATCAAGCAACACAGTTTCATCAGGAGGCTTGAAAGGTGCTTGTCTGCATTTCCCGGCCCCCCAGTTGCACAGCAGGTTTCAAAGATTCAGGAAAGGGCACAATCCCCCCCCCCCAGTGCACAGTGCTCCCTAGTGGCCTGAAACGATGGACAAAAGTAGGAAGCCTGGCCAATTATATTTAGCTGGTGGAGGGCACAATTAAAAAATTGTCAGAGGCTTGTTTCAGATTCCTCGTTGTCTCCTTCCACAAGATGAATCTTCTTTCCTAAGTTTGGTTTTTGTATCTGATTTTTTAGCTAAGCCATTTGGGAAAAAAGCTGAAACAGGTACCTAGTGGGTAACCACGGTTTAATACCCACATTTTTTAGTACCATGACTGGTATTTGATGGGCTATCCAATTACTGATCTGGTATCTGTATATCTGAAAAACTGGTAATTTCCAGTATCGATTTTTTGGTTTTTCTGGTTACTGATTAAGAAATTGGGATGGACAATTGAGACCGAAAACCAAAAAATTGGAACTGGAAGTCAAAAGATCAGGATCCAAAGTTGTCATTCCAGGACATTGGGTATTAGAATTGGCTTAAAAGCTGGTACTGTTTCATACCTACAAAGCCCTATTGTCAGGGCCTGGTGGCATGCCTACTGAGATCGGGGTGGGTAGTGGCGGTGTCCAAGCACGCAGCGGGGGGTCACCCAGGATGTTAGGGGAAGCTAATCCAGCCCCCCAGAGAACCAAGGATGTTCCCAGAAAACCCTGGGCGACGTTGTAATAAGCCTCCGGACCTGGTGGCGGCTGGGAGTGGAGCACAGAGAAACCCTGGTGGTGTCCCCAGCAAGGCCGGGTGCATGTGCACAGGACTGGAGCTGCCAAGATGCTCAGAGTGCCTGTGCCTACAGATGCTGCATCAGAGCGGGGCCTAGGGAAGAAAAGGAGAAGCCCAGTGTTGCTCATTGCTGGTAATCAGTGCTGCTGCCTGAGAGACTGACCTCCTTGCTATTAGTGTGGAGTAGCGTGTGACCTGGAGTATTAGAGCCTCTGTGTGTGCATGGTGAGTGATAGATCGAGCCCGACTGAGAGAGTGTGTGGTTGTGAGAATGTAGATCATTCTGCCCCCCTTTCTCTGACCCTACTGCTTGTTGTCTAACTGACCTTCTGTTCCCTGTGCTTCTTGGGGGTCTGGAGTTCCCTTTCCCCTGTCCCTTCGTGCACTGTTTAGCACTACCGGTGGCATGCTTGTTTCGTGTGGAGTGGTTACTGTGTCACCACGCCTGGTTACCAACACCCTATGATGATCTCAGCAGGCTCCTTCTGAAGGGTCACAGCCACCTTACAATCCTGAGGGTTATTCTGGAGCCTTATAAAAATTGCCATATTTGGTAGGAGGGGAGTATGGGAGGGGACAGCTGAGTCATGGTAAGCCAGATGGCAAGTATTGATTTGCTTGCAAGTTGCAATCTTGCAGGCAAAAAATAAAAGCTGCACACACAGCAATTTTCCATTCTTGGTGAATTTGGCTTTGTGCTACACTGCAAATCTGTAAGTAATTGGCTGGGGGGGTGGGGCGGGGAATGCCTGGCATGGCATGTTTTAGCCTGGACCTCCTTTCCATAGGGCCAATGCTGGAGGATGGAGGTTATGTTTTCCATCATGCCATGCTTTAAAAAAATAATAATTGGGTGCCACAGTACTGCCTGATGCTTGGTTGGCACTGCCTGCATGCTGCATGGTTCCCCTTGCCTGGTCTGTTCAAGTTACCAGTGCCACAGTACCAATGCCATGCCAAGAGGGTGCTTCTGGGGGGCTGGGATGTCTGGTTTCCTTCTTGTATGCTGGGGCGGCTGGCTTTTTGGGTGTTATTTCTCCACACAGTTGCACACTGTTTTGTGTGGGGTTGTGTGTTGTCTTACTAAGGAGGCTGAACCCTCCCGCCTACGTTTCCCCGATTTGGCAGGCCATCGCCGCTGACACTTGACTGGGGGGGGTGACATTGGGACCTTGTGCCTATTTCAACTGGGATTCCCCCAGGTGCCATGTCTCGCTGCAAGCTCCCTGATTTTTATTGGACCCAGCTGTCTGCTGGGCGGAGCCAACCCGACCGGGACCTTTAAAATCCTTCTGCGCTGACCGGCAGCGCCGGGGAAGCACGCCTAAGGGCTGCGCGTGCAAGGGCGTGCCCTTGTGTGTGCGGCCTTAGGTTCCGGGCTGGCAAGGGCTGTGTTTTGTTATTACTTTGGAAGGGGGTCCGTGACTTTTTTCGAATGTGGGAGTGGAGAACTATTTGCGGTATATACCCTTTTGCTTTGATATTGGCTAAGTAATTAATCTTTTTTGAACAATGCCCAAGAAAGGCAAGAAGTTGGGGGTAACGACAAGGAAAAATGCTAGACAACTCCAGCTGACAGAGTGCCTTGCCCTGGTAGTAGTTCCTGTAGAACCTAAGCAGGACGGGCCTTTGAAACATTTTTTGAGTTCATCTATGAAGGATTCTGCTGAAAGAGGGGCTCCTGTGTTAGCTGGGAGGAGTTATTATTATTATTAACAAACATTTATATAGCGCCAGCAGTGTACATGGCACTTTACAAAGTAATAAAATAGACACGGTCCCTGCCCCTAGGGCTTACAATCTGAGCGACAGGAGCTGGGGGAGAGACATAGGAAGGGGAACAGAGGGAGAGACAAGGGGTCTAACATTCATGAAGATGCGAGGTCTCAAGTGCACGTACTTGGCTTGGTTACGATGAGAATGACAGCAGGCAGGTCCATGTGGCAAGGATAAGGGTAAACAGATTGTAGGTATAGGAATAGTGGCTCAGCAGGATAAAGAGTCAGACAGAGCAGAGCGAAAGAGGTGAGTTTTAAGGAGAGATTTGAAGGTATGAAGGGAGGGGGCAAGGCGGATGTGGACAGGGAGGGAGTTCCAGGCATGGGGGGCAGCAAGTGAGAAGGGACGAAGGCGCTTAGGGGAGCAGGGAAGGCGTGGAAGGGTGAGAGAAGGGACAGAGGAGGAGCGAAGTGCACGGGCTGGAGTATGGAGGGCGATAAGTGCAGAGAGGTAGGGGGGAGCAAGGTTGTGAAGAGCTTTATAGGTGAAGACTAGGAGCTTGTGCAGGATTCGTTCAGGAAGGGGAAGCCAGTGAAGCGAAGAGAGGAGGGGCTGCACATGGTCGAAGCGACTGGCGAGGTAGATGACCCTGGCAGCAGAGTTTTGGACAGAGATGAGGGGAGAAAGGTGAGACCGGGGAAGGCCAGTGAGAAGGAGGTTACAGTAATCGAGGCGAGAGATGACCAGAGCATGAACAAGAGTTTTGGCAGACGAGACAGAGAGAAAAGGGCGATTCTTTAGTATCTCCCAGATCACAGGGTCCTGGGTCTTTGGCGGCTGGGTCTTTTAACGATGGACTGGGGTCCATATCACCTGGGTCGGCTTTATTGGATACCTCTTTGCTTGAATGTGCTAGAGCTTTTAAGTGCCAGGGAGAGTTTTTTCTCGCCATGGCTGCTAAATCTAAGGAACACTCGGGGGCTCTACAGGGTCCCCGGGTATCGTCCCCTGAGCAAGAAAACGGGCCTGCCCGGGACTTACCAGAAGGGACTGAGGTCCAGTCTTATTCCTCTATGGCTATGGATGGGGGTGATTTACGGACATCTTGCTGCCCAGGTGCAGCAGTAGAAGCTGATCTGCCCCGCCTAGTGGACCAGGGGGGGGAATCACGGGGGGCCCTGAATACACTTATGAAGGTTAATTTAGGAGAAGGGGGTTCGCTAGAGAAGCCTGAGGGTTTGTTACCTTTTCTTGGAGTCAGTGGGCTGGGTCGCCCTGAGGGAAAGGTGGTTAGTTGCTTTCGAGTGGACGAACCAAATCTAACTACATGTGGCCCCCCAGGTAAGGAGGGAGTTTTGATCGTTCCTTTGGATGACACTCGGGATTTAGGGGCTGGTACCCTAGTGAACCCAGCTACTCAGGTGCAACCTTGTTGTTGTCCCCGGCAGGTAGAAGCTTGGAGGTCTCTTGTAGCAAGAATTGAGGGGATTGATCTTAA
Source organism: Sphenodon punctatus (assembly GCA_003113815.1). Taxonomy (NCBI): domain Eukaryota; kingdom Metazoa; phylum Chordata; class Lepidosauria; order Sphenodontia; family Sphenodontidae; genus Sphenodon; species Sphenodon punctatus. The sequence goes on along the minus strand of QEPC01012123.1, from coordinate 11,197 downwards.
ACTTTCCTATGTTCAACATCAGTTGAGTGGGATTTTGGAGGGCTTGAATGATTTGAAAAGAGATAAGTCTGCACTGGCCTTACAGAGGACAGAGGCGATGGCCCATACACCTCTCCTGTCTGGTGTTGGTTCCCTAGGGTTCCATCTAAGTTGGATGTGGACCAATGGGCTGTTACGCCTATAGTAGAAGCTCTCTTTCACGGTTTACCCATTTCCATCGGGAGTGTATCCATCTTGGGACTCAAAATTGTCTATTGTACATCATATTTCTACAATTTTGGGCTGCTTTTTTTTTGGTTCATATATAACCCATTTTTTTCATTTGCCAGCAAGGGGGAGCCCTTTAAAGATTGTTATTTATTTCTCCTCCTCCGGGATAGTTGATTGGCTTCTCTCTAATGACTACCTTTTTAGTTTAGCTGGGGTTTATGTGGAAAAAATATATAGGAAAAAGGGAATAGGCCCGCTGTTGCCCCATGGCCGACCTACTACTTTAGTTCCCAGGGAGGGAACTTTTAGGCGGACCCAACCTGGTAGGGAGGACCTTAGTGTATCCCTGGATATAGGCAAGGCCGGGGGGGTTAAAAATTTACCTGGAACAGAGGTTCAGTCTGCCTCCCCTATTCAAGTTTTGACCTGCGGATCTTCCACTAGTGTGGAGGCAGCGGAAATTAAGACGGACCGTTTCCCCTCTAGGTCTTCTGCCTTGCCCACTTTGTTTGGCCCTCAGGTGCCCCCCCATGGGGGCCCAGTCTCCCAGACCTTAACAGAGACTCAAGCGGATATTGTATCTGTAGGTCAGGTGCCTGTAGTTTGTTTGGGCCCCAAAGCTTTTTCATCACTAACTCTGGGCCCAGAACTCCCGTGCCCAATAGTTCTGAGTCCAGGTTTGAACAATCGCGGGGTGGCTAGATCAAAGGTGGGTTTTCCTAGTAGAGGGGCTTATTAATCTGTTTTGTTTGTATTGTATGTGCCCCGTTTAAGCAATGGCCTATGGCTACGCTATAAATAAACTTCAGCTAAAAATTACTAAGGCTGTGGCTGCTGCATGGCACAGAAGTAAAGCCTAACTGTAATGCTCTGACTGCTACTTTTGCCACCATGAGGACAGAGGGATCTCACTGCCTGGCTCCACTTCTTACCCTTTCCTGGTCTGTTCAAGTAACCAGTGCCACAGTACCAATGTCATGCCAAGAGGATGCCCTGGGAAGGGGTTGGTGGTCAACATTGGGTTTCTTAATTTTGTGGCTGTTGAGCTGACTGGCTTTTGGTGGGATTATTTATCCACACAGCTGCCCATGGTTTTGTGGGGTTGTGTGTTGCCTTCTATCTTACCAAGGCTGTGGCTGCCACATGGTACAGCAGATCAAGTGTAACTTCTACTGTTCTGCCAGCTGCTTGACACCAAGAGGCCAGACTGGGATCTCTCTTCCTGGTTCCACTTCCCTTTGCCTGGTTTGTTCAAGACTTTTTGTAAGTCGCCTCGAGCTGCATAAACAGGCGAGGTGGGGTATAAATGATGGATAAATAAATAAAACATACCAGTGTCACAGTTCCAATGCCATGCCAAGAGTGTGCCCCTGGGGGTGGAGGGGGGAGTAAATCTGGTTTCTTAATTTTGTGTCTGCTGGGGCCTGGGCTTGCTGGCTTTTGGTGGGATTTATATTTCCATGCAGTGGCACACTGTTTTGCGAGGTGGTTGTATTCTTCTTGAGCAAATGTCCCATTCTTGCTAGCCTTCTTTTTTGTGCACTGCTTGGTTGGCGTAATGATTAAAGTGGGTGCACTCACTGCTGATGGCAGGCCATCCTGTGGGCACACTATTGTTGGTTTGGGGGGGGGGGATTTCTGAATGCAGTTGCACTTTTGTGGGGTTTTCTTCTGGAGCGATTGTCCCACTCTTCATCGCCTGCTTTTCTATGTGGTGCTTTGGCTGTGGGTTCAAGAACTTTTCCAAGATGTGACCAGCCGGGGCACTGGGAGAATACTTTCTAGTTTCTTTTTGGTTAATATGGTGGGTGGGCCTTGAATAGGTGGGCTGGACACACACAATGCAGGCTTGGGGGAGGGGCATGTTTGGTTTCTTGTGTGTGGTTGTTATGGCTGCTGGTTTGGTTGGTGGCACCCATGGGGACATGCACAGGTTAAAAAAGCTTCTTGAAACTTGATTGATCAATTTGATTTGCTTACTAATGTAGTATTTGGACTTTCTTTAGTGGGGCACGAACCCCCTTCTACCCACTCTGAGCTTCAAGCCTTGCATGTGTATCATTCATGGGGCATGCTTGGGAGTGTGTGTGTGGGCGGGGGCAGTGGAGGAAGCGGGGACCTTACTGATCACATACCCTTTGATTTTTTAATTACGTGGTGGTGGAGGTGTTTTTTTGTGCTGACTTCTGTTCTGCCTCTCTCACTCTGTCTTTCATCCTGCTGGCTGGCTGAACAGACCAAGGAATGGGACCATTTGCTTACACTCTCTGTGGGGCACCCTGGTGCCACCCAGGTGCCTTGCATCATGTGGGGCACAAAGGACCCAGCCATGAGGACCAAACCTTGGCTACATATATGGTTTGGGGGGGGGGGTTGTGCCACACCACCCTCCTGTTTTGCTTTATGTATAGGGGCTGACCGGTGGCAATGGGCCCATCCGCAGTGGACGGGGGGAAGCTGTTGGTTGTAATTGGTTAATATAAAACATGGTGTCCTTCTTTTTGGCTGTCTGGGTAGGCTTGCATGGGCGTCGGTTTTCTTCTTGGGCGGTAGGATGGAACGTTGGCAGAAAGCACGGTGTTGCTATCGGGGTGGGGACAGCATCAGGACTTGTCATCAAAAATGACTGTGAAGGAGGGAGAGAGACCAATAGACACAGGCCACAGCTGGAAGGCTTTTATTTAGCCAAACAATATGGAATTACTGAAGTACTGTGGAGGGCAGGAAGGGAGGGGAGGCAGAAAATGTGGGAGAGGGGCAGGAGTTAATTCATATAAAATCACAACTTTATAATTTTCCTTATTTCATAAACAGATATAAAATACCTGTATCAAAATTAACTCGTTAAGGCATTTGAATGAAAATAAATTTGTTGAGCAGTACAATCTGTGAAGTGGTGGGGGTTATTTTTTAGTATTATCATAAGTTTGATGTTCAAGGAAAAAATGTAGTGCTGATCTTGAGAAGAGAGGAATGTATAAAAGGTGGTTCTTGAAAGATGTGAGATGGAATTGTATTATTGTAAGAGTATAGATTTTGTAATGGGAAGAGATTATTAGTTGGAGTATAATGGAATTGTTAGTTTTGATTAATTTGCGTTAACTATCAATTTGAAACCTTGTTTTTTAAATGTTGGAATATAAATATAATGAGATAGCCTAAACTGTAACTATATATAGATCCTAATAAATTCCTATTATATTATATTATATTATATTATATTATATTATTATTCCCCATCTCCACGCCCCTTCCGTGACCTACAGGTCATTAACCCCTGGGCTTTACCTCCTCTCTCTCCCTCCTTCTCCCCTTAGTCTCCTCCTCCTCCTTCCCTGACTGCCATTTCTGCTTTCAATGCCTCTGTCTCCTCCACCCTTAACTCGCTTGCCCCCCTCTCCTCCCGCCCTGCCCGTTCCCACAACCCCCATTCTTGGCTCACCCCCACCACCTCTGCTCCTGCACCTGTGCTGCTGAATGCCTCTGGCGCAAATCCCACCCTCATGCTGACTTCCTTCACTTCAAATTCTGTCTCTCCTCCCTTACTTCTACTATCTCCCTCACTAGACAGAATTACTATGCCTCCTGTGTAGTCCTGTTCTCGGGACCCTCGCTGCCTGTTCTCCACCTTTGACTCCCTCCTCAAGCCCCCCCGTCCTCCTCCTCCCCCTTCCCTTTCTGCTCAGGATCTTGCTTTCTTCTTCACCTCCAAGATAGACAAGATCCATTGCGACTTCACTTCCCACTCCACTCCTCTCCTCTTCCTACTCCCTCCCCTCTCCCTCCTCCCCCTCGGTCTCTCCTGTCCTTCTTCCCTCCCACCTCCCTTGAGAAAATCTCCTCCCTGCTCTCCTCCTCCAACCCTTCCACTTGCCCCCTTGGCCCCATCACCTCCCGCCTCCTGACCTCCATTGTTTCCACTGTCGACCCTTCCCTCCTGCACATCTTCAACCTCTCCCTCTCTACTGCCTCCTTCCCATCAACCTTCAAACACACCACTGTCTTGCCTGTCCTCCAAAACTCCACTGTTTACCCCTCTGACCTTTCTAGATACCGTCCTGTCTCACTCCTTCCTTTTGCTTCCAAGCTTCTTGAACGTGTTGTCTACTCCCACTGTCTCAACTTCCTCTCCGCCAATTCCTCCGTTGACCCCCTCCAATCTGGCTTTCGCCCCCTTCACTCTACTGAAATTGCTGTCGCTAAGATCATCAATGATCTTCTTGTGGCTAAATCTAATCACCTCTACTCCATTCTTGTCCTCCTTGACATCTCTGATGCCTTTGATACTGTTGACCACTCACTCTTGCTGGATTCACTTCACTCTCTTGGCTTCTGTGTCTCCATCCTCGACTGGTTCTCCTCCTACTTCTCTGACCACTCCTTCAATGTGTCTCTTGCCAACTCCACCTACTCCACCTATTCTTGGTTGGTGTTCCCCAAGACTCTGTCCTTGGCCCTTAGGGATGTGAGAACAGGATGGAGTTCGGATGTTCGGCCTAAAAACTTAGTTCGGGTTCATGGGTTCACTCCGGTGGAGTTCGGACCCCCCCAAACATTCAGTGGAGTTCGGTCCTGCCTGGAGGCTTGGGGCACTCCAGGGACCCCCAGGGGTGCCCATGGTGGCATGGCAGGCAGTTGGAAACCCAGCAACAGCAGCAGACACTGGGAAGGCTTGGCGCTTGGCACCCCGGGTTTGGCCGGGCAGACAGGATTGGCGCTTGGCCCCTTGGGGTGCCCATGGTGCCAGGGCTGGCTGTCTGATAGCCAGCGGAGGCAGCAGCAGCAGAGACCGGGAAGGCTTGGCACTTGGCACCCCAAGCACGTAGCTTAGGCTTCAACTTTGACTCACCTCTTTATTTTAAACTCTACATCGACTCTGTTGCCAAATCCTGTCACTTCTCCCTCCATAACATTGCTAAGATTCACCCTTTTCTCTCTGCCTCCTCTGCCAAAACCCTTTTTCACGCCCTGGTTATCTCTCGCCTCGATTAATATAACCTCCTTCTCACTGGTCTCCTCTGATCTCCCCTTTCTCCCCTTATCTCAATCCAAAACTCTTCTGCCAGGGTCATCCACCTCGCCCATCACTTCGACCACGTGCAGCCTCTCCTCTCCTCTCTTCACTGGCTCCCCCTTCCTGAAAGAATCCTGCACAAGTTCCTAGTCTTCACCTATAAAGCTCTTCACAGCCTTGCTCCCCCCCTTCCCACCTCCCTGCACTAATTTCCCTCTGTACTCCAGTCTGTGAACTCTGGACCGCCTCTCTCGCCCTCCCATGCCTACCCTGCTCCCCTAACTGCTTTTGTCCCTTCTCCCTAGCTGCCCCATACACCTGGAACTCCCTCCCTGCCCACATCCATCTCACCCCCTCCCTTTGTACCTTCAAATCCGTCTTCAAGACCCACCTCTTCCACACTACCCTCCCCGACTCCTTGCTCCCCTCACCTAACTCCTGCTGATACCCTCCATCCAGTACAATCTGTTACCTAAGGTCTGTGTACTCATACCCTCACCACATGGACCAACCAGCCATCATTCTTGATGTAACCAAGCCAAACGCATGCACCTGGGACCTTGCATCTTCATGAATGTGACAATCCTTGTCTCCCCCTCTGTTGGCCTGCCTTCGTCCCCCCCCCAATCTCTCAGATTGTAAGCCCTAGGGCAGGGACCATGTCTATTCAATTACTCTGTCAAGCGCCAGGTACATTGCTGGCACTATATAAATGCTTGCTAATAGTGATAATAATTTATATGATATGATATGATATGATATGATATATTATATTATATTATATTATATTATATTATATTATATTATATTATATTATATTATAGTGTGTGTATAGAATATTATCTATCTATCTATCTATCTATCTATCTATCTATCTATCTATCTATCTATCTATCTATCGCCACCCTATTCCTTCCCATTTCCCAGCCTATGTATTCCCTCCCCAAGTATGTATGTCTATTATTAGTCTCTCTCCTGACTCCTTCACTCTCCCTCTCCTTCCCATGCCACAAAGAAACTGCTGCATTGCAGTTCCTTATATACATTATAGGGGGAGGGGAAGGGAAGAACGACTGCATTTGTTGTTGTGCACTAGGGATGTGCAAACAGAACCAAGTTCGGAAATTTGGTTTGGTTTGGTTCAAAAATTGAGTTTGGTTCGAACTCTGAACTTCCGAACCGCGTTCGCACATCCCTATTGTGCACCCTGATTGACTAGGCAATTAAACGG
>QEPC01012112.1:39564-61044 GCA_003113815.1 Sphenodon punctatus | reverse complement strand
AGCTCCCAGCAGCCCTAAATATCCCTGGGAGCCAATCAGACTGTGGCAGGTGGGCCACACCCTTCCACAGGTGTACACAAGGAACAAAGTAGGCAAGATGAGGAGGAGAAGGCCAAGAAAGGGGAAAGACACTCCCTGCAGCAGCCTACCAACAGCGCAGGATGCAGGGAGCCTCCCAACCAGCTCCCAAGGCCAGGGGTTCAAGGCCAGGCCGTGACACTGGGATTCACCTATTTAGGCTGCTGTCTGATGAGCTCCCTCCCCCTGTCGATCAGAGTCCATAGGGTGGCGGCATAAACATAGAACAGCATGAAATCATACTGCTCCATGATGGTATGGGCAGAGGGCAATGGGCAGATCCATTCCAAACAGCTGGCACACTTTGGGTCACTGGACAAATAATAATGTTTTGGTCACAGAAAAAGCCCACTCTGCAGAGATCTCATTACTGTGAAACACTCGTGCAGCATTAATACACATTAGTACTGCCGGGGCTTCCAACGGGCTTCACCAGGCAGCAGGGCTGGGCTTCGTTATCCTGCTAACAGAGCAAAGTGCATAACTGGCTAGCCTCCTTTTGGAAAAGGAAAGTGAGGCAAGCAGGAAGATTGGGATGTCAGTTCATGCTCAATTTAACCAGTAGTTCTTCCTAGTTTAGGAAAGAGTATGTCTAACTGAGAACTTGAGTAGCTCAGGGAGCTCCAAGAACACTACTGCCATTCCTGTGGAGCCCCATCACCGCTCCTGAGGTTTGTGGCAGTGGCAAGTTCCTCAGAGCCCCCTGGAGAGCAATTTCGGGCTCAGCGAGAGTTCCAGAGGCCTCCAGGCCTTACCATAGGGCAAGTAGCTAGATTGTGGGGTCTTGGCTCCCTGTTGCAATGCAAAGAGAAGGGATTACTGGGGGAGGGCGCGACAGAGCAGGACCCACCCACCCATATGCAGAGCTCTCAGGCAGACCTGCAAGACCAGCCTGCCTCCCTGACACCAGCATGACCAAGCCACCCCAACCCTCAATAAACCCTGGAGGCTCCCAGGAGCTCCTGCTTCTACCCAATATGGCTCCCCATGATAGGCACTCATTAGGAGTCAGTTTAGGAAGCAATAAGAAGCCAGTTTAGGTAGTCACTTTTAAATCCCCATCACCTCAGTTGTGCTGTAGAGGACACTCTGCTGACTCGTTAGAAGCTTGCTCTCTCACCTGAGAATGGCCCAAGAGCAGTGAGCAAGCAGCATGAACCCTTGACTCAGTGCACAAGTGAGAGTCTGCCCAGAGATTGTACAGGGAGTGTTTGCACCATGCTGGTCCCAAAAATAGGTAGTAAAGACATGCACAGCTTAGGACTAGAGCTGAAACTTGGTATTCAGGTGTACTTGGTTTCAGCTGAAGACTGTTTATTTATTTCCATTTGTACCCCCACCCTTTCCCTTAGGCTCAAATTTCAACTTAATTTTTTAACCAATTAACATTTAACCACGTTGTTGTTGTTGTTGTTTATTAGGCGTGGTCATAGACCATTGCCATAAAGACAAAAGTACAAAAAGTACAAAATTTCCATGACAATAAACACTAAATACAAATTATAACAAGCATTTGGTTCCTATAAACAATGGTTACAATGAACCTAAACACTAAATAGCCAGTACAATAATATCCGTAAGGGCATTCTCATAAATCACAAAGAAAAGAGACAAAATAAGCCTATAATACTATACAAGGGATTCTAAACTGAAAAACTCTAAATCTCTAATTCAGAATTAAAATCAAACCACATTATTGCATGGACATAAGGCCAGGCAGAAGCATAAATTAACAATACAACATACAATAAAGTGCTATCAGACTCTAGCCAGCATATAATTCTTGGCCATCAGGGATAAAAAATAATACTGAGAAATGTCAGGCTCCCCATCAGAACCACACCTTAATCTAGTAAGGGAGTGTATCCTAGGAAACACTTTCTAAGATGCACAGCTTGCAGTAAAAATGCTGCAATATTCTTTGTAATATTAGGGTCAGAGCTGTCAAGAACCACAGCCAAAAGGGCCGGATCTGATCTACCTGGGTATTTCCTCAAAATGGACCCCAAATATTCCTGCCGTGACTTATCATACAGGTGGCAATGGAAAATTATGTGCCCAATAGTCTCTATGGTCAGATTATCAAAAGGGCATAATCGATCTATATAAGGAGTGCCTTGAATTCGGCCCTCCAAGACCGCGGAGGGAAAAGCATTGAACCGGGTGCTGCATATAAGTTGCTTAGCTCTACCTGAGATGGGAACAGTAAGATAATTTGCAACCTGACCCATCTCTGGGACAAAGATCCTATAGTCCCGCATATGAGGGGACCTGCCCAGCTTACCAAGCTCCAGCTGGCGACCCATGTCCTCTGATCGAGAAAGGACCTCTCGACAGAGTGGGCTGGAGGTTTATGAGACAAATACTCAGGTGAGGGCCCCATTTCTCTTAGCTGTGAATCAAGCCTTTGAGACCACTGACTTACAAAAGAATCCTCCAGCACTGCCTTCAGAAGTAACGCACCCTGTTTGGTTCGTATCTTAACCCAAAATTTCAAAGTTGCTTCCTTAGCAACTTGCGACCAAGGTTTTTTGCCCAACTCGGACTGAATTGCCGCTATTGGGGTGCCTCGCGGGGCTCCCAAAAGTTTCTGGAGAAATTTTGATTGTGTCCTATCAACAAGATCTGAGCAGGAGAGAGCCCATAATTCAGCCCTGTATAGAAATTGAGACCGGGCTTTACTAGTGAAAACCTGGAGTGCCGGAATGACCGTGGTCCTTCCCTGAGTGGTAAAAAGGCTAGTTATAGCTTGAGCAGGGCCATGAACTGTTTTAACATGTTCCCGCCAAGACTCGGATTTGTGGAACAGCATACCCAGGTAGCGGAAAACCGCAACCTGCTGTATGGAGCCCCCTCCAGTGGTCCATGGCTGAGGTTTAGATCTAGATGAGAAGACCAGAATCTTAGATTTTCTGTAGTTGATACTAAATTTAAATTATTGGTCTGGCAATAAAGTTAAATTATTGGTCTGGCAATAAGCTGCAAATGCCCGCAACTGCCTATAAAGCCCGACCCGTGTCTGTGATAGCAGCGCGACATCGTCGGCGTAGCATAAACAGCCGACGGGCCGTGCTGCTAATTTGGGGGGGGGGAAGGATACGTTGGCCATGGTGGGGATAACATCGTCTATGAAGTAGTTGAAAAGCATTGGGGCCAAAACACATCCCTGCTGTACCCCCATTGAGGTGGTAATTGGAGGTGTAATGTGGCCTTGTCGGTTTAATTTGACCACCAGGGATGAATTGGCATGCAGGGAATAAATCAAAGCCAACAGATGCTTATCAATAGTCGTGGTTTGAAGCTTTTGCCACAGGGCAGCCCGATCCACCGAATCAAAGGCTGCCCTGAGGTCAAGAAAAGCCACGTACAAGGCTCCATTTCATGCCCTGTACTTGGCAGCAAGATGATGAAGGATGAAACAATGTTCAATTGTTGAACGACCCTGCTGAAACCCCACCTGCTCAGGTGATATGGCCTCGGCCTGCATCATCATAGTTAATTTCCCTAAAAGGTACTTAGCGTATAGTTTAGATATTATGGGCAATAGACTAATGGGCCTATAGTTTGCCGGATCTGTTTTGGGTCCCTTTTTATAAATAGGGACAATAACTGCCTTGTCCCAGGTCCGTGGTATCAGGCCCGTATTATTAATGGCAGTGAACAATGAGGCTAGTATAGGCAACCACCAGTCTTTGAATCCTTTCAAAAGCTCCACTCTAATAAGATCAAATCCAGGAGCACGGTTATTACGAAAAGAGTTTACAACTGCCTCAACCTCCTCTTCTTGGACTGGGGGCCAGACAGGAGTATCCTGCAAACAGGAAGCTGGGCAATCCTGGGGCTCAGTCCTTCTTCCATCCGTGGGGTTGTACAAGCTCTTAAAATGACTCACCCACACAGGTGGGGCAAGTACCGGGACATCAATTTTCCGATTTTCATTAGTAAGACCATTGGCCAGCTGCCAGAACCCTCTGGCATCCCTGGAATTTGCAACTTGAAGAAGGACCTGCCACTGTACGTCCCAGAAGCCCTTCTTCTTGCCATTTATCAAATTCCTGTCTGTTGTCCNAGCTCCACTCTAATAAGATCAAATCCAGGAGCACGGTTATTACGAAAAGAGTTTACAACTGCCTCAACCTCCTCTTCTTGGACTGGGGGCCAGACAGGAGTATCCTGCAAACAGGAAGCTGGGCAATCCTGGGGCTCAGTCCTTCTTCCATCCGTGGGGTTGTACAAGCTCTTAAAATGACTCACCCACACAGGTGGGGCAAGTACCGGGACATCAATTTTCCGATTTTCATTAGTAAGACCATTGGCCAGCTGCCAGAACCCTCTGGCATCCCTGGAATTTGCAACTTGAAGAAGGACCTGCCACTGTACGTCCCAGAAGCCCTTCTTCTTGCCATTTATCAAATTCCTGTCTGTTGTCCTAAAGGCAACATACTCAGGGGGCAAAGTCAAGGCGCCGCTCATCCTATATGAACGGTGCATAGCTTTCAGTTTACACCTGGCCACCCTGCACTCCTTATGAAACCACGGTTGATTCAATCTCAGACTTGGGGAGTCGAAATCTGAGGTTGGCGGTTAGATGGCCATATAATTCCAGGACATCAGAGGGGGCATCAGAGGCAAGAAACCTTTTGCGTAAGGAGACAACCTGGGGGTGAGGGAAAAAACCCTCTAAAGACAGGACGAAAGCATTATCCCAACGTGGGGCCCATATAGTATCAGACTGTTCCATATCGGGGTCCTTGGCATTTGCCTGGGTGTAAATTGGAACCCCCACTGTAACTCGGTCAAAAAGAATGATTACCAGGGGTACATGGTCCCCTAGCAAGGGCGGACCCAAGGAAAAGTTGACAACACAGGGAAGAACCTTGGCAGAAAGAAGGATAAAATCCACTGTACTAGGGCCCTGGGGACCAATAAAAGTGTACTCTCCCTCAGGATCACTAAATCCTGAGCCGTTTAAAACATACAGCTCCTGCTCCACAAGCAAATGGGCTAACCTGATCCCTGACGCATTTATTTGTTTGTTCTTAGACTTCCTGGGACTCAAAAAATCTGATGGCAAAAAAGATCGCCCGTCAGAGTAGGGTGCCATGGCCTGGTCATCTATGCCCATACGGGCATTGAAATCACCTGCCAGGACAATTAAACCTTCCCGATATTTGGCCGAGACTTCATCCAATAACTGCTCCAGCTCATCCCACATAGCAGTTCGATAGGACCTGGCATTGCAGGGTGATATATATACTGTCATAATTATCAGTGTCACTGCAGGAAACCTGGCCACCAGGCCCACCAAAAGCTGAGAAGATGAAATATTTTCAATAATCTGGAAAGGCATATTATGAGTTAAGAGGCAGCTCAGGCCCCCACAAGGACGTCCCCTGCCCTTCCAATGAACTGCCAGGATGGAATAGGCAGTATAGTCTTCCAGCTCTATAGGGCCCTCAAGCCAAGTCTCCTGAATCAGTAACACTGAGAATCTTCTTATATAATGGTCAAAGTCAGGGTCATTGCAATGCCTGGCCCAACCTGCCACATTCCATGAGCAGATGGTAAGGGGGCCTGGGTTGGCTGAGCCTGTCAGTCAGAAGGAGGGGTAAGCCCTCCGACCCTGACTGCCACTGGGTATCGGATTTGTTGAACCACGGTGGAGTCTATCGACTGAATGTGAAAGGGTCGGTCTGTTATCCACTGAAGGGACCGAGGGGCCATTCACAAGCAAGGAGAGATCCACTCCTCCCCACCCCCCAGATCAGTATTATCCAGGACATGTAGGCGGGTTTCCTTTACTTCGAGGGGCATCTGAGGCTCCGCAGAAGTATCAGCCAAATAACGGGCTGTCAGAGCTTCAGAAGAGGTGCCTTGTGGCGGGCCCTGCCCTATATCTTTCTCACTCATAGAGTTCTCAACTAGGAGGACCCCGCAGTGGGGCTCATTAGGGCTAAATTCTGTCTGTGACCCCTCATAATGGTTGAGGTGCTGTTGGGATGTCCTGATTCACCCCTTTCTTTTAAACCCTACATTGAATCTGTTGCCAAATCTCCCTCCATTTCTCCCGCCATAACATTGCTAAGATTTGTCCTTTTCTCTCTTTCTCCTCCGCCAACACCTATGTTCATGTCCTGATCATCTCTCGTCTCGATTACTGTAACCTCCTTCTCACTGGCCTCCCCCGCTCTCACCTTTCTCCCCTTATCGCCGTCCAAAACTCCACTACCAGGGTTATCCACCTCAGTCGCTTCGACCATGTGCAGCCCCTCCTTTCCTCTTCTCTCTTCACTGGCTCCCCATTCCTGAATGAATCCTGCACAAACTCCTAGTCTTCACCTATAAAGCTCTTCACAACCTTGCTCCCCCCACCTCTCTGCACTAATTTCCCTCCGTACTCCAGTCTGTGAACTCTGCTCCTCCTCTGTCCCCTCTCTTGCTCTCCCACACCTCCCCTGATTCCATAACCATCTTTGTCCCTTCTCCCTAGCTTCCCCCCACGCCCAGGGGCTGTGTGCATTGCAGGGAACTAGGGGCATTGCCCCTCCTGGCCTAATCCCCCTCCGCACACTCTTCATGCTTTTAAAAAGAAAGAAAAACAAAAACAAAAACAAAAAAAAACCTCACCTGAATTCCAAAGGCAGTGAGTGGGGGGGAGGAGGGGAGGAGCCAGCAACCCGCTCCAGACTTGCTCTGAGTTCTCCAGTTCAGCAATCAGCTGAGTGCCCAGTAGTGTTGTTGTGCCTCCCTGGACCCATGGCCAGTACCTCCTGCTGAGCCTGCTCTAAGGAGTCCCTTAAGGTACAAAACTTTACAAAAGTGATTTGGGCTATTGGGCTTAGAGCCCATGCTGCCTGAAGGGGGAAAAGTACTTTGCTTTTCCCACCAGTGGGGGCAGTGTTCCACAGAGCCCTATGGGCTGCTTTGAAAGACTCTGTCTGGACTGGAGACCCAAACGCCCAGGCAGTGTGTGCTAGTGTGCACAGCTGCTGTTGTTGAGGGCTCAGGCTGCCTGCCTGTACCCCACCCCCTAGGGCGGGGTTAAAAGAGAGTTCTCCTCATTTGGCGTACTGGTGATCTGTGTCATTTTGGTGGAGACTCTGGAGAGAGAGTGCTGGCTGGCCTGGCTTGTTTGTAGCTTTGTTACCCCACGCTGCTGCTGGACCTGCATCAGACACATCCCCATTGGTGAGTTAGTTATTTTTAGTTATTTTGCTGGGAAACACTGGTGGGAAAGGGGCCTGGGGGGCTGCTTGAGGGGGGAGAGAATGGGGCTGCTTGAGGGGAGGAGAGAATGGGGCTGCTTGAGGGGGGGAGAGAATGGGGCTTTAACAGTGCTGTAACAGTGAAGCATGTTTTGGGGGACAAGTGGAATGCCTCGCTGCTGCTTTTGTGGTGTGCTAAGACTTCACTTAATACGGTTCAGTTGGTTTAAGATCTCGTTTGCTTTTGCTTTTGCTTGTTCTGTTCATGTTTGCATGTGCACTTCTAGTTTCCACTGTTCCTCTCCCAAACCCCTCAAGCATGTGCAAAGGCTGTGGCCATTTTCTGGTGCTCCCACTGGCCATGGCTACTTTTGGTTAAAATTGGTCTCTTTCTTGGCTGTTTTTGATGTAAACTGTCTGCTTTCTGTTTTACAGGTAAGGACCTCAGGGCTTGGATGGAAGGGCTCATACTCTTTACTGAAAAGTTCCTTGCATTTTAAAATGGCCCCACCCATTGCAGTTTGGTGGGATGTTGTGGCAGGCTTTTCACTAATGGCTAGTCCTTGAATGAATGCTCCTTTTTTAGTTTCAGCAGAAACTACCTCTTAAATTGCAACAGAGCTGTGTAGCATATTTTGGGGGACAAGTGAAAATCCCCGCTGCTGCTTTTATGGTGTGCTAAGGACTGCACATAACATTGTTGCCTTAAGGTGGTTTGCTTTGCTTGGTCTGTTTGCATGATGCATTGATTGCTGCTTTCCTTCTCCCCTCCCAAGCATGAGTACAGAGGCCATTTTGTAAATTTGTGGGTCTACTGGTCATGGCTACTCTTTTCTTAAAATGGTCCCTTCACTGTTTCACTGCTGCTCTCTGATGAAAAGTAGTTTCTGGCCTCTCTGCTTGTGACTATGTGACTTTGAGCATCTTGCCTGGGTTTTTTGTTGAGAAACAGAAATGCATTGTTTAAATTTTGATGGGATTGGTTTGGTGGCAACAGAGGCCTGTAACTGGCCAAACTTTNGGCAGCTCAGGCCCCCACAAGGACGTCCCCTGCCCTTCCAATGAACTGCCAGGATGGAATAGGCAGTATAGTCTTCCAGCTCTATAGGGCCCTCAAGCCAAGTCTCCTGAATCAGTAACACTGAGAATCTTCTTATATAATGGTCAAAGTCAGGGTCATTGCAATGCCTGGCCCAACCTGCCACATTCCATGAGCAGATGGTAAGGGGGCCTGGGTTGGCTGAGCCTGTCAGTCAGAAGGAGGGGTAAGCCCTCCGACCCTGACTGCCACTGGGTATCGGATTTGTTGAACCACGGTGGAGTCTATCGACTGAATGTGAAAGGGTCGGTCTGTTATCCACTGAAGGGACCGAGGGGCCATTCACAAGCAAGGAGAGATCCACTCCTCCCCACCCCCCAGATCAGTATTATCCAGGACATGTAGGCGGGTTTCCTTTACTTCGAGGGGCATCTGAGGCTCCGCAGAAGTATCAGCCAAATAACGGGCTGTCAGAGCTTCGGAAGAGGTGCCTTGTGGCGGGCCCTGCCCTATATCTTTCTCACTCATAGAGTTCTCAACTAGGAGGACCCCGCAGTGGGGCTCATTAGGGCTAAATTCTGTCTGTGACCCCTCATAATGGTTGAGGTGCTGTTGGGATGTCCTGATTCACCCCTTTCTTTTAAACCCTACATTGAATCTGTTGCCAAATCTCCCTCCATTTCTCCCGCCATAACATTGCTAAGATTTGTCCTTTTCTCTCTTTCTCCTCCGCCAACACCTATGTTCATGTCCTGATCATCTCTCGTCTCGATTACTGTAACCTCCTTCTCACTGGCCTCCCCCGCTCTCACCTTTCTCCCCTTATCGCCGTCCAAAACTCCACTACCAGGGTTATCCACCTCAGTCGCTTCGACCATGTGCAGCCCCTCCTTTCCTCTTCTCTCTTCACTGGCTCCCCATTCCTGAATGAATCCTGCACAAACTCCTAGTCTTCACCTATAAAGCTCTTCACAACCTTGCTCCCCCCACCTCTCTGCACTAATTTCCCTCCGTACTCCAGTCTGTGAACTCTGCTCCTCCTCTGTCCCCTCTCTTGCTCTCCCACACCTCCCCTGATTCCATAACCATCTTTGTCCCTTCTCCCTAGCTTCCCCCCACGCCCAGGGGCTGTGTGCATTGCAGGGAACTAGGGGCATTGCCCCTCCTGGCCTAATCCCCCTCCGCACACTCTTCATGCTTTTAAAAAGAAAGAAAAACAAAAACAAAAACAAAAAAAAACCTCACCTGAATTCCAAAGGCAGTGAGTGGGGGGGAGGAGGGGAGGAGCCAGCAACCCGCTCCAGACTTGCTCTGAGTTCTCCAGTTCAGCAATCAGCTGAGTGCCCAGTAGTGTTGTTGTGCCTCCCTGGACCCATGGCCAGTACCTCCTGCTGAGCCTGCTCTAAGGAGTCCCTTAAGGTACAAAACTTTACAAAAGTGATTTGGGCTATTGGGCTTAGAGCCCATGCTGCCTGAAGGGGGAAAAGTACTTTGCTTTTCCCACCAGTGGGGGCAGTGTTCCACAGAGCCCTATGGGCTGCTTTGAAAGACTCTGTCTGGACTGGAGACCCAAACGCCCAGGCAGTGTGTGCTAGTGTGCACAGCTGCTGTTGTTGAGGGCTCAGGCTGCCTGCCTGTACCCCACCCCCTAGGGCGGGGTTAAAAGAGAGTTCTCCTCATTTGGCGTACTGGTGATCTGTGTCATTTTGGTGGAGACTCTGGAGAGAGAGTGCTGGCTGGCCTGGCTTGTTTGTAGCTTTGTTACCCCACGCTGCTGCTGGACCTGCATCAGACACATCCCCATTGGTGAGTTAGTTATTTTTAGTTATTTTGCTGGGAAACACTGGTGGGAAAGGGGCCTGGGGGGCTGCTTGAGGGGGGAGAGAATGGGGCTGCTTGAGGGGAGGAGAGAATGGGGCTGCTTGAGGGGGGGAGAGAATGGGGCTTTAACAGTGCTGTAACAGTGAAGCATGTTTTGGGGGACAAGTGGAATGCCTCGCTGCTGCTTTTGTGGTGTGCTAAGACTTCACTTAATACGGTTCAGTTGGTTTAAGATCTCGTTTGCTTTTGCTTTTGCTTGTTCTGTTCATGTTTGCATGTGCACTTCTAGTTTCCACTGTTCCTCTCCCAAACCCCTCAAGCATGTGCAAAGGCTGTGGCCATTTTCTGGTGCTCCCACTGGCCATGGCTACTTTTGGTTAAAATTGGTCTCTTTCTTGGCTGTTTTTGATGTAAACTGTCTGCTTTCTGTTTTACAGGTAAGGACCTCAGGGCTTGGATGGAAGGGCTCATACTCTTTACTGAAAAGTTCCTTGCATTTTAAAATGGCCCCACCCATTGCAGTTTGGTGGGATGTTGTGGCAGGCTTTTCACTAATGGCTAGTCCTTGAATGAATGCTCCTTTTTTAGTTTCAGCAGAAACTACCTCTTAAATTGCAACAGAGCTGTGTAGCATATTTTGGGGGACAAGTGAAAATCCCCGCTGCTGCTTTTATGGTGTGCTAAGGACTGCACATAACATTGTTGCCTTAAGGTGGTTTGCTTTGCTTGGTCTGTTTGCATGATGCATTGATTGCTGCTTTCCTTCTCCCCTCCCAAGCATGAGTACAGAGGCCATTTTGTAAATTTGTGGGTCTACTGGTCATGGCTACTCTTTTCTTAAAATGGTCCCTTCACTGTTTCACTGCTGCTCTCTGATGAAAAGTAGTTTCTGGCCTCTCTGCTTGTGACTATGTGACTTTGAGCATCTTGCCTGGGTTTTTTGTTGAGAAACAGAAATGCATTGTTTAAATTTTGATGGGATTGGTTTGGTGGCAACAGAGGCCTGTAACTGGCCAAACTTTTTTAAAAGGCCTGTTTGCTTGGACAGGCATTTGGCTGCCAGGGATATGGTGTAGGTACTGGGGATGCTGGTCTTGATGGGCCTGATTTGGTGGCAATGCAGTCCTGAAACTGGCCAAACTTTTTAAAAAGGCCGGTTTCCTTAGACAGGCATTTGACTGTTGGGGATAGGGTGTAGCTACTAGGGATGCTGGTCTGGATAGGCCTGGTTTGGTGGCAAATTGGCAATGTAGCCCTGAAACTTGCCAAACTTCTTTAAAAAGGCCTCTTTGCTTGGACAGGCATTTGGCTGCTGGGGATACAGTGTTGGTACTGGGGATGCTGGTTTGGATGGGAAGTGTTTGGTTGCTATACAGGCCTGCAACTGCTCTCCTTGTGAACAGAGGAGAAAGCAGGTAGGAGCATGACAGAAGAGAAAGCTGCAGACAACAAGGAGACCCCTTTTCCCTGTCCCCCACTGAACCCATCTCTTCCCCTTACTCTTCTCGTGCACTAAAACCAAACCCTTTCCCTCCTACTCTCCTCTGTTGCCCTTCTCTTCCCTTTCATTCTCTTTTGAGAAGAGAATGAAAAGGATGCCATGAAAATTTAGGATTCGAGGGTTCAGGATAAAGGTAGGCAATGGAAATGTAATCTATTTTTGTAACCTGCTATGGTTAATTTGCACCCGGTGGGAGAGAGTGGATGGGACCCCAGTAAGAGGGCTCTCTATCCCCCAGTGGGAGTGCTTCACACAGCAGCAAGGAGTTCCCAGCATTAACTAATGTAATGTCCATCCAATGTTAATCCTGTGAACTCCTTGCTGCTGGGTTAAGCCACGCCACTGGCCTACCGCTGCCCCTGGCTCCTACCCTAGGCTCGCTGGCAGCAAAGCCGCTGGCAGTAGGTTCAACCCACCCACTGCCCCACCAGCCTCAAAAGCCACCAACTACCACTGTCCATGCCTGGAACTCCACCGCGCCCCCTCCCTTTGTACCTTCAAATCCCTTCTCAAGACCCACCTCTTCCATTCTGCCCTCCCTGACTCCTCACTCCCCTCACCTAACTTCTGCTAATACTAGGGGTGGGACATCTGGCAAAAAAACAGTTACCAGTTTTACCGGTTACCGGTTTACAAAAAAATAGTTTACCGGATTAAAATCGGTTTACCGGTACCGGATTTATTCCATTGATTTCAATGGGGAATTGTGCCCATTGAAATCAATGGGGGAAAAAACCAATACCTCCCCCTCCCAGGCTGTGCGAGTGGAAGGGGAGGCACACACACACCCCACCCTGCCCAGCCTGGATTTTTTTAAATTTTTTTTTACCCTAAGTCCCTACTAGTGTGGGCTCTGGGCCGCCGCCGGTGACCCGGAGCCCGCACCAACAGGTACTAGGGTGATCCCTGGGATCGCCTACCTTTGGCGCTCCAGGCGGCAGAGGCGGCGGTGGCGGCAGCACAGCAGCAGCACGGCGGTTCATCGGCTTCAGCACTGGCTGGTGGCTTCAGTGCTTTTTAGGCCTTCCGGGGAAACCCAGAAGTTCCCCGAAAGGCCTAGTAAGTGCTGAAGCCACCAGTCAGCGCTGAAGCCGCCGGACTGCCGTGCTCCCGCCGCCGCCTCTGCCACCGGTAGTGCCAAAGGTAGGCGATCCCTGGGTGGGGAGGTAGGGTGATCCCTGGGGTGGGGGGGTNCCTCGCTGCTGCTTTTGTGGTGTGCTAAGACTTCACTTAATACGGTTCAGTTGGTTTAAGATCTCGTTTGCTTTTGCTTTTGCTTGTTCTGTTCATGTTTGCATGTGCACTTCTAGTTTCCACTGTTCCTCTCCCAAACCCCTCAAGCATGTGCAAAGGCTGTGGCCATTTTCTGGTGCTCCCACTGGCCATGGCTACTTTTGGTTAAAATTGGTCTCTTTCTTGGCTGTTTTTGATGTAAACTGTCTGCTTTCTGTTTTACAGGTAAGGACCTCAGGGCTTGGATGGAAGGGCTCATACTCTTTACTGAAAAGTTCCTTGCATTTTAAAATGGCCCCACCCATTGCAGTTTGGTGGGATGTTGTGGCAGGCTTTTCACTAATGGCTAGTCCTTGAATGAATGCTCCTTTTTTAGTTTCAGCAGAAACTACCTCTTAAATTGCAACAGAGCTGTGTAGCATATTTTGGGGGACAAGTGAAAATCCCCGCTGCTGCTTTTATGGTGTGCTAAGGACTGCACATAACATTGTTGCCTTAAGGTGGTTTGCTTTGCTTGGTCTGTTTGCATGATGCATTGATTGCTGCTTTCCTTCTCCCCTCCCAAGCATGAGTACAGAGGCCATTTTGTAAATTTGTGGGTCTACTGGTCATGGCTACTCTTTTCTTAAAATGGTCCCTTCACTGTTTCACTGCTGCTCTCTGATGAAAAGTAGTTTCTGGCCTCTCTGCTTGTGACTATGTGACTTTGAGCATCTTGCCTGGGTTTTTTGTTGAGAAACAGAAATGCATTGTTTAAATTTTGATGGGATTGGTTTGGTGGCAACAGAGGCCTGTAACTGGCCAAACTTTTTTAAAAGGCCTGTTTGCTTGGACAGGCATTTGGCTGCCAGGGATATGGTGTAGGTACTGGGGATGCTGGTCTTGATGGGCCTGATTTGGTGGCAATGCAGTCCTGAAACTGGCCAAACTTTTTAAAAAGGCCGGTTTCCTTAGACAGGCATTTGACTGTTGGGGATAGGGTGTAGCTACTAGGGATGCTGGTCTGGATAGGCCTGGTTTGGTGGCAAATTGGCAATGTAGCCCTGAAACTTGCCAAACTTCTTTAAAAAGGCCTCTTTGCTTGGACAGGCATTTGGCTGCTGGGGATACAGTGTTGGTACTGGGGATGCTGGTTTGGATGGGAAGTGTTTGGTTGCTATACAGGCCTGCAACTGCTCTCCTTGTGAACAGAGGAGAAAGCAGGTAGGAGCATGACAGAAGAGAAAGCTGCAGACAACAAGGAGACCCCTTTTCCCTGTCCCCCACTGAACCCATCTCTTCCCCTTACTCTTCTCGTGCACTAAAACCAAACCCTTTCCCTCCTACTCTCCTCTGTTGCCCTTCTCTTCCCTTTCATTCTCTTTTGAGAAGAGAATGAAAAGGATGCCATGAAAATTTAGGATTCGAGGGTTCAGGATAAAGGTAGGCAATGGAAATGTAATCTATTTTTGTAACCTGCTATGGTTAATTTGC
Source organism: Sphenodon punctatus (assembly GCA_003113815.1). Lineage (NCBI taxonomy): Eukaryota > Metazoa > Chordata > Lepidosauria > Sphenodontia > Sphenodontidae > Sphenodon > Sphenodon punctatus. Next base: position 46,694 of record QEPC01012112.1, on the reverse strand, counting down.
ACCCGGTGGGAGAGAGTGGATGGGACCCCAGTAAGAGGGCTCTCTATCCCCCAGTGGGAGTGCTTCACACAGCAGCAAGGAGTTCCCAGCATTAACTAATGTAATGTCCATCCAATGTTAATCCTGTGAACTCCTTGCTGCTGGGTTAAGCCACGCCACTGGCCTACCGCTGCCCCTGGCTCCTACCCTAGGCTCGCTGGCAGCAAAGCCGCTGGCAGTAGGTTCAACCCACCCACTGCCCCACCAGCCTCAAAAGCCACCAACTACCACTGTCCATGCCTGGAACTCCACCGCGCCCCCTCCCTTTGTACCTTCAAATCCCTTCTCAAGACCCACCTCTTCCATTCTGCCCTCCCTGACTCCTCACTCCCCTCACCTAACTTCTGCTAATACTAGGGGTGGGACATCTGGCAAAAAAACAGTTACCAGTTTTACCGGTTACCGGTTTACAAAAAAATAGTTTACCGGATTAAAATCGGTTTACCGGTACCGGATTTATTCCATTGATTTCAATGGGGAATTGTGCCCATTGAAATCAATGGGGGAAAAAACCAATACCTCCCCCTCCCAGGCTGTGCGAGTGGAAGGGGAGGCACACACACACCCCACCCTGCCCAGCCTGGATTTTTTTAAATTTTTTTTTACCCTAAGTCCCTACTAGTGTGGGCTCTGGGCCGCCGCCGGTGACCCGGAGCCCGCACCAACAGGTACTAGGGTGATCCCTGGGATCGCCTACCTTTGGCGCTCCAGGCGGCAGAGGCGGCGGTGGCGGCAGCACAGCAGCAGCACGGCGGTTCATCGGCTTCAGCACTGGCTGGTGGCTTCAGTGCTTTTTAGGCCTTCCGGGGAAACCCAGAAGTTCCCCGAAAGGCCTAGTAAGTGCTGAAGCCACCAGTCAGCGCTGAAGCCGCCGTGCTCCCGCCGCCGCCTCTGCCACCGGTAGTGCCAAAGGTAGGCGATCCCTGGGTGGGGAGGTAGGGTGATCCCTGGGGTGGGGGGGTGTTAAACCACCCCCCACCCCAGCGATCACCCTAGTACCACAGTATCTACCTGCTAGTGCGGGCTCTGGGTCGCTGGCGGCAGCCTGGAGCCCGCACTAGCAGGGACTTTGGAGATTTTTTTTTTAAAAAAAAATCCAGGCTGGGCAGGGTGGGTGTCTCCCCTTCCACCTGCAGGTGTCTCCCCTTCCACCTGCACAGCCTGGACTGGGGAGGGAAAGTGGTTGGGGTTTTTTTGTTTCTTTTTTTACATTGCGGCCATTCATTTCAATGGCCGCAATGTAAAAAAATACGGCATGGGGAACCGGTACCAGTACCCCCAAATACCACAGTAATCGGATACTGCCGGTACAGCAAAATACCGGCAGTATCGGATACCAGATGTACTGAACTTCCCACCCCTAGCTGATACGTTCCATCCAGTACAATATATTACCTGAGGTCTGTGTACTCATAACATCACCACATGGAACAGCCAGTCATCATTCTCGATGTAATCAATCCAAGCACGTGCACCTGAGACCTTGCATCTTCATGAATGTTACACCCCTTGTCTCTCCCTCTGTTCCCCTTCCTTCATCTCCTCCCCCCCACCCCATCTCTCAGATTGTAAGCCCTAGGGCAGGGACCGTGTCTATTCCATTACTTTGTAAAGCACCAGGTACATTGCTTGCGCTATATAAATATTTGCTAATAATAATAATAATAATAATGAATAAATAAAATAAATAATAATATATGGGGCATATGTCTTGTGTTGTGGGACAGCTGTAGTGATGGTGGGACAGGTGAATGACCTGTATCAATCACTGGACATAGGGGTGTGCATGCCATTCCATTGGGTGGCCTGTTGTAATGAAGCCTGGTCGTGACAGCTTGGCCAAGGGTTTATGCAGTATATGGTGGTGGTTGGCATATGCATCAGGTAGCCCTGATCTGTTCTGTTCTTCTTGTGTGTTCTCACATAACAGCCTCTTTGTGGAGGCATGGAGTGCTGTGCATTGGCAGGTATGTGTCAATGGCGTATTTGAGCAGTGTACATGTGCCACTATATCCCTCCTTCCTGCATTCAGGGTTTGTAGGGTCTTGCCTGTGACCTCCTTGCCAGTGGTGTGGCTCCCAACCCCATCTTGTCCTATCTTGGTGCCCTCCCACCCACCTGTCCCACTTTCTTCCTCTCTCTGGGGCTGCTGGCTCCTGAGGCTGCTCCTCTGTGATGCCCTTGCTGATGTCCTGGCCACCTGTGAACACAGTATAGGGGGATATTAATTATTTATTATCATTATTATTATAAGCTTTTATATAGCACCAGTGATGTACCTGGTGCTTTACAGAGAATAAGATAGAAGGGTCCACATTTGGCACTCCTCGGCAGCCACTCTGAGCCACCTTCCTTGCCTTGGTGCCCCTTCCCCCTGCCCCAGGTGCAATGACGTGCTGTGTTCTATGGCTCCTTGATTTGGGTGGGATCCGTGTCCTCTGCCCCCTCCTTCTACATCCCCGTTAGCTCCATAGACTGGCTGTCTGAGAGAAGGGGGTGCAGGTGAAGGATGACAGTGTTGTCAGTCTCTCGGTCCACAGACACTGGCTCCAGCTCCAGGATGGGAGAGATGTGGTCTCTGCACCTGGCATGCCTTGGTGTGGGGTAGTGAAGGCTGGGAATGAATCAGATGGGGTGGAATTGGTCAGTGGGGGAGTGGTGTACATCCTCTTTCTCTCCCTGGTGGAGGTGCTGCCACAGATGTGGGAGGCCACTATCCCCCTGCTCATGCAGAGGAATTTGTCCAGCTCATAGTAGTAAGCCACTGTACACCAGACATGGCCAGACTTGAGGTTGTGATTCTGGACAGCCTTGTATCCATGCCTCGGGTCCTTTGCCAGATTCTGGCACTGGGACATGCCCCTATTGTATCCCAGCAACGTACCCCATTGTACTCCATTTCCTCAGAGATGCTTTGAAACAATTCATTTTGGTAGCTTCTGACAAGGTCTGTTTGCACTATAACCTCCCCCCACAGGTTGATGAAGACCCTTGGCCAAGCTGTCACGACCAGGCTTCATTACAGCAGGTCACCCAATGGCATGGCATGCACACCCCTATGTCCAGTGATTGATACAGGTCATTCACCTGTCCCACCATCACTACAGCTGTCCCACAACACAAGACATATGCCCCATATATTATTTTATTATTTATTTCATTTATTCATTATTATTATTAATTATTATTATTAGCAAATATTTATATAGCGCAAGCAATGTACCTGGTGCTTTACAAAGTAATGGAATAGACATGGTCCCTGCCCTAGGGCTTACAATCTGAGAGATGGGGGGGGGGGAGGAGCCTCTTCATCAGTCCAGGATCTGCTTCTGGATTTGGGGGATGTGGGAATGTGTCAGGCTCCAGGGCAAGGAGCTGTGGAAAGGGGGGAAAGAGAAGGGCAGGGGTCAGACTCTGGGGCAAGGAACTGGGAAAAGGAAGGAAAGAGAAGGGCAGGTCAGCCGGAAGGGCTGGACAGAGTAGAGAATGTTCCACAGCGTCAATACTGAAACCTCTCAGCCATTCTCTGGTATCCGGGAGACTGAACGCTCAGCATGGAACCAGGCAAGCTGGCCTAAGAAGGCGTATGGCTCATCATCAAGGCTATGGACCTGGGAGCTGAAGGGGGATCAAGAGATAGAGGGGAGAACCAGTGGCCCACAGTGGGAGGGAGTTGCCCACAACCGCTGGTTATTACTCCCTGCTTGCTACCAGGGAACTGGAGGGAATAACCAGTGACCGGGGAGCTGGAAGGGGGAACCAGCGACCGGGGAGGTGGAAGGGGTAGGGCAGCAAGGTCCCAGCGCATGAGGGGAACAAGGATCACACACATCAGCGAGGACAGGGGTGTCACTCATACAAGATACACTTAGGGGGGGTAGAAACTCCCTGCCTTTTGTATGCGGACGACACGGTCCTGTTATCAAGGACCCAGATTGGGCTACGTCGTCTGCTGGCTGCCTTTGGGAATTTCTGTCAGGACAATCTGTTGGAAATAAATCAGGAAAAGTCCAAAATAGTTTGTTTCACGCAGAAAAAGATCACACATAGATGGAAGTTGGCTGACCAGGAGATAGCACAGGTCCCGGCTTATAGGTATTTGGGCCTGCTGTTCCAGGCATCTGGGGCATGGAATTTGCAGNAATAATATATGGGGCATATGTCTTGTGTTGTGGGACAGCTGTAGTGATGGTGGGACAGGTGAATGACCTGTATCAATCACTGGACATAGGGGTGTGCATGCCATTCCATTGGGTGGCCTGTTGTAATGAAGCCTGGTCGTGACAGCTTGGCCAAGGGTTTATGCAGTATATGGTGGTGGTTGGCATATGCATCAGGTAGCCCTGATCTGTTCTGTTCTTCTTGTGTGTTCTCACATAACAGCCTCTTTGTGGAGGCATGGAGTGCTGTGCATTGGCAGGTATGTGTCAATGGCGTATTTGAGCAGTGTACATGTGCCACTATATCCCTCCTTCCTGCATTCAGGGTTTGTAGGGTCTTGCCTGTGACCTCCTTGCCAGTGGTGTGGCTCCCAACCCCATCTTGTCCTATCTTGGTGCCCTCCCACCCACCTGTCCCACTTTCTTCCTCTCTCTGGGGCTGCTGGCTCCTGAGGCTGCTCCTCTGTGATGCCCTTGCTGATGTCCTGGCCACCTGTGAACACAGTATAGGGGGATATTAATTATTTATTATCATTATTATTATAAGCTTTTATATAGCACCAGTGATGTACCTGGTGCTTTACAGAGAATAAGATAGAAGGGTCCACATTTGGCACTCCTCGGCAGCCACTCTGAGCCACCTTCCTTGCCTTGGTGCCCCTTCCCCCTGCCCCAGGTGCAATGACGTGCTGTGTTCTATGGCTCCTTGATTTGGGTGGGATCCGTGTCCTCTGCCCCCTCCTTCTACATCCCCGTTAGCTCCATAGACTGGCTGTCTGAGAGAAGGGGGTGCAGGTGAAGGATGACAGTGTTGTCAGTCTCTCGGTCCACAGACACTGGCTCCAGCTCCAGGATGGGAGAGATGTGGTCTCTGCACCTGGCATGCCTTGGTGTGGGGTAGTGAAGGCTGGGAATGAATCAGATGGGGTGGAATTGGTCAGTGGGGGAGTGGTGTACATCCTCTTTCTCTCCCTGGTGGAGGTGCTGCCACAGATGTGGGAGGCCACTATCCCCCTGCTCATGCAGAGGAATTTGTCCAGCTCATAGTAGTAAGCCACTGTACACCAGACATGGCCAGACTTGAGGTTGTGATTCTGGACAGCCTTGTATCCATGCCTCGGGTCCTGGCATGCCTTGGTGTGGGGTAGTGAAGGCTGGGAATGAATCAGATGGGGTGGAATTGGTCAGTGGGGGAGTGGTGTACATCCTCTTTCTCTCCCTGGTGGAGGTGCTGCCACAGATGTGGGAGGCCACTATCCCCCTGCTCATGCAGAGGAATTTGTCCAGCTCATAGTAGTAAGCCACTGTACACCAGACATGGCCAGACTTGAGGTTGTGATTCTGGACAGCCTTGTATCCATGCCTCGGGTCCTTTGCCAGATTCTGGCACTGGGACATGCCCCTATTGTATCCCAGCAACGTACCCCATTGTACTCCATTTCCTCAGAGATGCTTTGAAACAATTCATTTTGGTAGCTTCTGACAAGGTCTGTTTGCACTATAACCTCCCCCCACAGGTTGATGAAGACCCTTGGCCAAGCTGTCACGACCAGGCTTCATTACAGCAGGTCACCCAATGGCATGGCATGCACACCCCTATGTCCAGTGATTGATACAGGTCATTCACCTGTCCCACCATCACTACAGCTGTCCCACAACACAAGACATATGCCCCATATATTATTTTATTATTTATTTCATTTATTCATTATTATTATTAATTATTATTATTAGCAAATATTTATATAGCGCAAGCAATGTACCTGGTGCTTTACAAAGTAATGGAATAGACATGGTCCCTGCCCTAGGGCTTACAATCTGAGAGATGGGGGGGGGGGAGGAGCCTCTTCATCAGTCCAGGATCTGCTTCTGGATTTGGGGGATGTGGGAATGTGTCAGGCTCCAGGGCAAGGAGCTGTGGAAAGGGGGGAAAGAGAAGGGCAGGGGTCAGACTCTGGGGCAAGGAACTGGGAAAAGGAAGGAAAGAGAAGGGCAGGTCAGCCGGAAGGGCTGGACAGAGTAGAGAATGTTCCACAGCGTCAATACTGAAACCTCTCAGCCATTCTCTGGTATCCGGGAGACTGAACGCTCAGCATGGAACCAGGCAAGCTGGCCTAAGAAGGCGTATGGCTCATCATCAAGGCTATGGACCTGGGAGCTGAAGGGGGATCAAGAGATAGAGGGGAGAACCAGTGGCCCACAGTGGGAGGGAGTTGCCCACAACCGCTGGTTATTACTCCCTGCTTGCTACCAGGGAACTGGAGGGAATAACCAGTGACCGGGGAGCTGGAAGGGGGAACCAGCGACCGGGGAGGTGGAAGGGGTAGGGCAGCAAGGTCCCAGCGCATGAGGGGAACAAGGATCACACACATCAGCGAGGACAGGGGTGTCACTCATACAAGATACACTTAGGGGGGGTAGAAACTCCCTGCCTTTTGTATGCGGACGACACGGTCCTGTTATCAAGGACCCAGATTGGGCTACGTCGTCTGCTGGCTGCCTTTGGGAATTTCTGTCAGGACAATCTGTTGGAAATAAATCAGGAAAAGTCCAAAATAGTTTGTTTCACGCAGAAAAAGATCACACATAGATGGAAGTTGGCTGACCAGGAGATAGCACAGGTCCCGGCTTATAGGTATTTGGGCCTGCTGTTCCAGGCATCTGGGGCATGGAATTTGCAGGCGCAATTTTCCCTGAATAGAGCCAGGAGACTAAAAACAAATCTGCTTAGTTTTTTCAGGTCGGGGGGAGGCTATTTGGTTGCCCCGGCAATCCACTTCTATAATCACAAGTTGGTACCCCAGCTGCTGTATGGGACCCTTTTTTGGGCCCTGAGTAAGATGAGGGACCTGGAGAAATTCCAGGTGGGGGTAGCACGGGCGATTTTGATGGCCCCACCTGGTATCCCAATGCAGGTGCTTTGCCGTGAGT
>QEPC01012107.1:245434-255436 GCA_003113815.1 Sphenodon punctatus | reverse complement strand
GGCAGATGACAGCAGCGCAGCACAGCGGGATGGATGCAAGCGGCAGGTGAGTTATACTAATATCATTTCCCCCCCTTAATCTAGAGTCCATTTCAAATCAATCACATTCATTATTTTTCAGCTATTTATTAGTGGGGGTCCTTTTGACCCCCGATACATTTATTACTCAGTCAGTTTCTCAGGCGAAGGAGGGTTAAAATGTTCCATTGGTCATTTTCACATGGACGCTGCTCACCCATGTCCACTCACCGGGCCTGCAGCAGCATCTGTGTGAAAACAGCCTTAGTGATGATGGCATAGGTGACTGGTAACTGTCAATAGTGGGGTGTGTGTATAGGAGTAGGAGCTGGGGCAGGGGCTGGGAAGGGGCTCTATAGGGTTTTATAGGGCTTTCAAAAACATGGGGGGTCATGCGCCCCCCCCACCTTCCCAGCAAGGCCTTTGGAGAGGGAGAAGGGTAGGGTGGCGTGGGGTGGGGAGGGGGAATTCTGCCCTTTTAGTACTTTTTATCTTTTAAAATGTTTTTAATGATATTTTATGTGTTTTTACAGTTGATGAATTTTGTAAGCTGCCCCAAGTTGCTCTGTGAGCAGGAGGGTGCGTGGTAGAAAAATAGTTAAATAAATAAATAAAAAATAAAGTCATCTATGGACGATGGGGTGCTCACTATATAAATAAAATAGATATAATGGTGTTATAGGGTTAAAAACAGATGTGCAGCCAGCAAGACTCCTCCCCGGGCCACCCTTGGGCAGACAATCACAGGTGACATGACTTGGGTCAGGTCGGGGTACTGAACTGCCATGTCTGCAGACTGGTAGGGCTGGGAGCAGAACAAATGTGCAGGCGGCTGGCTCTGCCTGCACCCTGCTCCAAGCACTCTGCCCCTGCTATGATGGGCAGCCATGATGGCCAATGAGGCACAGAGATGGCAGCCAAGCATGGCAGCCCCTGGCTGAGGGCAGATGTGCTTCATAGGAATAGACGTGCTATCTCCCTCTGGATGCTGGCCTGCTTTGGCCAGGTTGGGTGGGATGTGACCTCAGGGATTTGGCAAGGCTACAGTCCTGGCTAGCTGCCAACATGGCCCAGGACAATCCCAGGCCAACATCTGACGGTGTCTGCACACACATGTAGGTTGGTCGTGGGCTACAAGGGTCAAAGCGGGCCAAAGTCACTTCTGTTTTTACCCATACTTAGTAATTTAGTTCATTGACATTAGGTCTTGGAAGGTTAAGACATCATCAGGAGTCAGTGGATTAGGATGATTTGAGTTTACAGGTTTACTTCATTTTTACGATGGAAACTAGCTGAAAACCGATAGACTCTCCTCCTCACTAGGGCTGATGCGGCAGCAGCTTTTACCGCGCTGCGATTCCATTCCGCCATTTCAGAACTGCCCGTGCCACACCGCGACTTTTCTGCGGATATGCCACTAATTCCGCCGGAATTCTGCAAATCGCGGAATTGTGGAAAAATTGTGGAAAAATTGCGGAAATCGCGGAAAACCTCTATTCCGCTATTTTTTGGCGCTGGCGGAATTGTGGAAATAGCGAAAATGTCATGTTTCCACGATTCCACTAAGTTGCGGAATGAAATAAGTGGAACCGCGGAACCGCAGAATGAAACCGCGGAATGAAAGCCTCTGCCATGCCATTCCACTAATTGCGGAAACACTGTTTCTGCCAGAAATAGCTACCGCTGCGATATTCCGCTACAGCCCTACTCCTCACCCTGACCCTGAAACTTTACATTTTGGTTAATGCTACAAAATTATTATTCTTCAATTAAACATCCAAATGGTATGTTACAGTTAAGTCAGAGTGAAACTTTGAAGGTTTAGTTCAGGGAGGGGTCTTGTTAGGAACTGCTTTGGGATCACGGTATTGTGCACTTTGAGTTTCACCTCAAGTTTCTGACTCTGATCAAAGCAAAACATGACTAATGTACCTAAAATCTGCATATTTTCCATCCAAAGGCTCAGATGAGCCTATGCTCAAACAAAACTCAGCCCTGATCGACCAAAGCAACTCAGCTAAATTCCTGTTGATCCTGGCGTGAGGTTATAACAAGGCCAGCCTTTCCACAGGGTGATCTGGGGTGACTGCCTTGGGGTCTGCTCTTTCCGGTGCCCTGCAGTGGCCCCTATTCTCACCAGGGCAGGGGCTCCAGTCTCTCTCGGTGGGACCCCAAACACAACCACCTTTAGAGCCACATGGAGGGGCAGGTTCATGGGGGGGATCGCCAGGATCCTGCATTTTATCTTTGCCCTGTTCCCTGCCCTCCAATTCTAAGGCCAGCCCTGTGTTATAATTAGGTGCAAAATCAATGGGCTGGAAGTAGATCTTAGGATGGGCTGGGTGCTGCAACCAGTTACTCCTGGGAAACTGTGTGGGAATTGTCTGAACTTCTTGTAAATGAAGAGGACTATAAAATAATTCTTATGGCCTTATAGATAAAAGTTATACATTTTGCTCTCAGTTGCATTCATACAACCATGTTGGCATAAAAGGCTTTAACTAGGGCAAAGTTGGCTCATTGCATATAGTTCTGGAAGAAAGAGTTTTCAACTGTGGTAGGTATTTTCATCCTCCCAACCAGCCCTGTCTATTTTTATTTGGTCCCCACGCTGTAGCCAGTTTCATTCAGCTTTAGCAGTTAACTGACAAGTCACAATTGCATTTGCATTACAGATAAATATGATGCAACGTATTTACCATAAACTCATTTTGCAAACAAACACATACATCTTGGATATTCAGCTTTCATTTGAGTGAAAGACATGACATGTGATCACTCTTGCCAGCACTTCCAAATAAAGGCTTCGGTTTCAGGTAACATTATAAACTTACAGTGAACTAGGACAACATAATAATACAGAGCATCAAATTTATTTGTAGCTGCAGGAAAAGAAAAAGGAATGAGGAAGAATGGCTTTTCTGTAGCATTGTAACACAATAAAAATTTGCTCATTAGGTTTCATAAATTCCATTATAAAGTTTAATGCATATGTTTACATCACTAATACAGACTAAAGTCTGTGTTGCTAGGCATTCAGCCGGAAATTGCTTCACTTTACTAATTCTCATCTAAAAGCCTTTAAACCATTGTGCCAAGATAGAGGCACTGAATATAAACATTTACATCATCTTCAGGTGTATGTCTCTATCTCCAGAAACATGGCTTTATTATTGGGACTGCTTTGTAAAGCAGAGTTGAAAATTAGGTTGTCACGGAAAGATTAATGCTGGGATTTCCAGTGCTGCCTAAGGGAATTAGACACTCCCCTTCTATTGAATTTTAATGGAATTTGGGCACTGCTACCTCCCTCAGGTGACTAATGATATTTATATTCAGATTTATTTATTTTATTTATATTTTACAAATAGCTAGTTTCATTTACTACATACCAACTTGAGTCTACATCCCTTATTCACCTTTATGTGCCTTCCCCGTCATGCAGTTTCATTGAGACTACTCGTTTGTGTAAAACACACAGGACTAGACTTACAAATGTAACTCTCCCTTCAGGCCATGAAAGATTCACAGAAGTTGATTACTGGTTATTCTTTGAACTTGTGTTCCAAAACTTAAAGTTAGGTTATATGAAACCAAAGAAATAACTTATTAGGGCTGAAACAGGTCGGCCGCTAATTTGCTACCTATGGGTAACACCCAAAATTCTGGGTAGCCTGTTGAGTGCCTGATCAGTACCCAGCATTTACCATGCCAGGCACTCGATTACCTGAAATATCGGGTATTACCCTTACCAATTTGCCAATTTTCACCCATTCAAACGTACCTTTTCACTTTTGTTGTGAGTTTCTAAATGTTCCTGACCATTTTCCTATCTTGGTACATGGCAGAAACTGGTAATGGAAAACTGGAAATCTGGTAACAAAAATAGTATTTTGGTAAATCAGGCAGCCTGTTGGAAACGAATCAGATACTGATTAGTACCTGATGTTATCGAGTTGGGTGGGTACCGTATTTTTGCTGAGTATACCTGTTTTTGCAGGTATTAATTTCAGTTCTACATTCAATCCACATTGTAGTCTGATTGACGTTAACTAGAGATAAATTGACAAACATGGGAGATTAAAGGTACATCACAAAAGAATTTGAATGCATCACCATTTCCCTCCTAACAGGGTTATCATGGGATGTGTTGTTTATGAAGTTTGATTCTGTCCTTTCAGACAAATGTTGTTGTTGTTCAATTTACTTCAAATCAGTTCAGTGGTTTCTGATACATTTTAAATGGATATGCTACTGCTAATTCATAATGCCTTGAAATGTACTTGATTTTACCCCAGATGTTGTGTTGAAACTTATTGACTTAAATTAGGTGTTGGCTTGCCTTAGCTGTTACGTAAGTTAATAATAGTTAACCGGGTGCAGTGCATGTGAACGAAAATGTGTCCAGCTTGTTGTGTGGTTACGGCATGTCTAATCTTCTACATAAAATAGACCAAAAACTGCCTGTCTACCAACTGGTTAAGTTCATTTCATTTTCATTCATTTATTAGATTTTTACCCTGCCCCTCCTGAAAACAGCTCGGGGCGGCTTACAGCAATAAAAGTTGTTGTGATGTCACAAAATGTTCAGGATCATTCCAGCTGCTTTGAGGGACAGGTAGCTCTAGATGGATAATAGAAACATCTATTTAAAAATAATCAACCAAATGTTTGGCTGTACATGCCTAATCTAATAATGGGTATTTTCAGACATGACGGGCCCGGAGGCCCACCACGCTGAACCCCGGACCGGGATCTCTCTCAGATCCCGGTCCGTGATGAAGCCAGCCATCCTTCAGATGTGCCGGCTCCATCACTTTGGGGAATCGGGGAGGGGGAGGGGTTGCATGGCACAATGTGCGGCCACATGGCCCCGTCCCCCCCACACTCCCTTGGCCGCCCACCCTCGGGGAGATGGGCAGGTGCAGCAGTCAATGCGACCGCTGTATCAAATCCTGTATCATGGTCGGGGCCATGATCTGGGATGGTCCAAAGGTAACACACGTTACTTTTGGCCCATTCCAGATTGTGGCCAATCTAACCACGATTCTTGACCTCCGGCCAGCCGGAGGTCCAGAACCATGGTTAATTTGACCCCTGCCAGAGATACACTGTGGTGAACATCTGGTAGGGGTCAAACAGACGTTCATGGGAACGCCACCATCACAGGGAATCCACTGGGGTTCACTGTGGTGAAAGGCATTTTTGTAGCATCTGAAATTACCCAATATATGTTTTAAATATAAAATTTCAATGTATCATGTGGCAAACATAAATAACAGATGTAAAGGTATCCTTCTCTCCTGATATCTCATTCCCAGCATTAACTTCCCCCCCCCTAAACTTTCATTATCATCAAATTGTAGCTCAATGGAGCTGAAACCAGAAGTAGATTAATTAATAATGAATTAATTTTATATATTTATACCTCACCCCTCCTGCCTCTGGCAGCTTGGATCAGCTTACAATAAATAAATATAAAATCACAATAAAATACAAGATAATATCACAGAACAATAAAAAACATCCTTTAAATAAAAAAGGATTATATTTGTGGGTATTATCCACATTTTTGATAGCCCTTTAAATATATGAATAATACCAGTAGCCAAAATGTGTATTTGCATACTCCTTCTAGTTATTCTCTTTGGTTAGTTGTCTTTTTGGTTTAGCTGTGTTTTTTTTTTATTAGTTCATTTTCAGTAATTGCATATGTTCAATAGTGCTAAATTGCCAAAACTATGTAAATGAAATCAAAGAATGACCAGTAAGTGAAATAACCATATGAGTAAACAGAAAAAATGAAAAAAAACCCCAACCCCAAATATCTGACTGAGTGGAAATGGGTAGCAGTTATTATCTACGCTGCCATTTTCAGAGTAAAGTTTTCAGGTAGGGTAACGATGGGTTTGGCTTTGCTTGATTTTTCAAATAATTATTTTTTCAGCTCTGTTCCTCAACAAGTTTGGCGTTGAAACAGCCTGTTTGTTTTGGCATTTGGATCCCTTTTGGCATCTGCTGTCTCCTCCTTTTTTCAAGGAGTTTAATTAATTAATTAATTAATTAATTAATTAATTAAAATACTTGATACCCTGCCCGCTCCTGCATCCCTATTATTACCAGCGTGAGGACAGCAAAATTAGTTTCCTCCAGTTTTGTGAATTATTAAATTTGAACAACCACTTTTGTCTGACTGGTATGAAAGGGACACAAAGCTATACTCTTACAGCCCTTCCCCCCTTGGAAGTGTTTTAACATCCTGAAAATAAGAACTGCATGACAGGATGTGTCCAGTATTATGTCATCTTTGAATCTAAGATATATGCCTTTCTTTGGGTGTTTTTGCATGGCCAGCAGCCCTGCATCTGCCCTGCCTCACCCCCGGGCAACCTGTCTGTTTAAAGGTCGCCCACTAGATGTGCAGGTGGAGCAGAGGTGGGTCAGGATGTCCCTGCTCAAGGGAATCCCCTTCAGTGGTGTTCCATAATGTCCAGGAGAACCGCCAGCAGAGCAGGCAGCCCAAACCTGGGGCAGTGGCTGGAGGCAGGCAGACGGCTGCTGCAGCTCTGCTCTCAGCTGGGGGTTGCCCCAGGCAACACTGTAGAGTTCCAGAAGGTAGCCCAGAGAGTCGGATGACCCACCCACAACTCTATGGTGTGGGGAAGGGTGGCAGGTCTGGGGTGTGAAAACACTCTGATTTTTTTACTGCATTAATTTACATTTTTATGTATATTTATATTTTTATATAAAATATTTTTTCATTTTTAAAATTTTAATTAACCCTTTTTAAATTGGTAGCAGACTTAGCAGTTTTAACTACTTTTTCCTTTCCTTATAGGCCTGCCAGACTTGCAAAAACACAATGCACTCTTATGCCAAAAAACCCCCTCCATACAAAAAGACACAAATACAAATAAATAAGAATGCTAACACACAAATACACATACAAATTCAGATACAAATAGTTGGTCCTGTGCACAGCCCTAATATGAATTGTATTTGTGAATTTGAATTGCACATCCGTCTCAGCTCTGGTTTATACCATGAAGTTATTAGACTCAATCCATAACTTGTGCATCCACTGTGCTCAAAGTGCACATATGTAAGTGTTGTGCATGCATTGTGTAAGACTTGCACAACATGTGTGCAACACTTGCATATGAGGCATGGGCTGGACCCATAGACATCATATTAGATGGTTTAATTTCCAGTGCCATGATAAAATCAAATGAAAAAGCCGTTGCTAGTTTTAAAAAAAGGTCAACATACTTCTAATCTTGTTATGATTTTATCTGCAAGTACATTTCTTATCCAGTGTTTGCATTATCCACAGATTGTGGCTATGGCCCGATTTCTAGCATGTCATGTTGAGACATATGAGCAGTTGTCTTTATCACCTGAGGGGTTCTAGTAAATTCCTTGGGGTTCATTTATCCGGTGAGGGCTTTAGCATAATACAATGTGTGGTGTAGCAATGGCATGAAGTGCCACAGCATTTTAGTGTCAGCCCCCACTTTGGGACATTTATATTTCATGGAGTATTACTGACGCATCAGATCTGTGGTTGTCGCACATGCACAACTGCTCATACTGCAGGAAAAGACACCGATGGTCTAGTTTGGGGGCCAATGTGAGCTAGACTATTCCCAAGGAAGTCAGTGAAGTTGAATCTTATTATATTAGGGCATAATTCTGACTTTGGAATAATGTCTAGAGTGCGGTTGTTATGTTGGCCCAAAATAAAAGAGATGGAGACAAAGTAGTTCAGATGACATCTTTCATTGGATCAACTTCTGTTGCTGAGGGCATTCAGGTTTTTCAGCTACCGAGGGTCTTTCCTCAGGCTTGGAAGCATTCCGAACAACAGACTGAGCAAATGTAGGACAATGCACATGAAAG
Organism: Sphenodon punctatus; assembly: GCA_003113815.1. Taxonomy (NCBI): domain Eukaryota; kingdom Metazoa; phylum Chordata; class Lepidosauria; order Sphenodontia; family Sphenodontidae; genus Sphenodon; species Sphenodon punctatus. The sequence goes on along the minus strand of QEPC01012107.1, from coordinate 247,519 downwards.
CAATATTTGGGAGATGGTTTCAATAGGGAAAAATCACTGCATTTAAAACATTTAAATCAAATGATAAATATTTGGACACTCACAGAAGTTGGTCCAATAAAAGTTGTCTGAACTACTTTGTCTCCGTCTTTATTTAATAATTGTGTAGCCATCATATTTATGGTTGGATACTTAATGATTCTATGGACATTATTATTTTTCTAAATAAACCCTGCTGTCTGTCTGTCTTGTTTCTAATGGAACAAATATGCAGATGAAATGTAAAATATCTCATTGCAGAGCGATATAAGCTAACATTCTTGATTAATTATATAGCAGAGAGACCCACAATTCTGGATGCTTTGTGGGTGAGAGGGGTGTAGCTGGGTGACCAGGTTCAAGCTGTTGGGGGTGCTAGGGTCGCTATGGGGAATCAGCGGGATCCCTGTCTTATGCATAGTTTCAGTCTCAGTCTTCTTCTTTAACCTTGTTTAGCACACAAGGGACTGATCCTGCCTGTGGTAAGTACTCTTTGGGTATTTGCATGCTAGACAGATATCCCCTATTGGGGTGTAAGCTCTGGCCTCTAACCTTCCCTATAGTCAGCCTTCAGCACCAGTGGTGCCCATTCGGGTCACAGTTCCTGCTGCCAGATCCGTCCTCGGGCCCCTCTGGGCCTCAATGATCAAAACAAGCCCACCTTGGAGTCTCACACCATCTGGTTCCTCTGGTGGGACTGAGGCATCCTCTGACAGGTCCCTGCTGTAGAGGAGTCATTTCTGCTATCTGAGACCAAAAACCCCTTCCTATGGGTAGGAGAAGGCAGGAGCTCTCTGCAGAGCTCCTTCTTCATTGACCTCTCTGGCTCAACTGAGAGTATTCCTTATAAACCCCCGAGAATCCTAGGGGATGGGTTCTATGATTGGCCAGGGCCACTATCCTTTATTCTGAACAGCGCCTGCACCGTAGCAACAGCCCTAGTGCCATCGTAATTTCATTAAGCGTATCTGACGCTCTTTCTTAGAGGGCCAGGGAATAGCTTTAAGCTCCCTGTTACAGCTCACCCCCCGTGAAGACAGGATCCTCCAGAAAAGGATCCGCTCCATGACAGAGGAAACACAAGAAAGGAAAAGATGTGACCCTGCTAAAACCTGGATGGAGTGGGGACTGTGGACTGGACACGCCCTGGACTAGCCCAGGGACCCTGAAAACAAGCCTTTCAGACAGCACAGGTCAAGGTCTTGTTGAATCTAACATTTCCAGGGCTCAAAAAAGAAACAACATAAACCATAAAGAACATATTCTAAGAGCTCAGAACCAAGTCTTACCCCTCTCCCTCCCCCCACCCCCATTTCTTTCCCTTTGGACAGCTCTGAGGTTGTGGGGTCATCCTTTCTCTGTGTTTCCATCTATCTTCCTCCAATATGTGGGGTACCCCTGGAGTCCAATTACAAGTCAAGCACCTATAATCTTAGGATACATCGTTAGAATCCATGATGAAATATTCAGCGTTGCGAAAGCATTGCTTATATTTTTGTAAGCTACCCTGAGCCTTCAGGAAAGGGCTGGGTATAAATGCTAATAAATAAATAAATAATTTAATTGAATAAATACATTGCCTCCCAAGACTCCTGTGACCAATGGGACTTGCGGCTTGGGTTGCGACAGAACAGTTGGACAATTATTAAACATGTCCGCCCTATCCCTTAGTTTGGGTTTTACTTTATCTAGTTCTCCTTTTGGGGTGGGTGGGTTGAGAGTAGGGCTGATGCGGCAGCAGCTTTTACCGCGCCGCGATTCCGTTCCGCCATTTCTGAACTGCCCGCACCACACCGCGACTTTTCTGCGGATATTCCGCTAATTCCGCCGGAATTCTGCAAATCGTGGAGTTGCGGAAAAATTGTGGAAAATTTGCCGAAATCACGGAAAACCGCTATTCCGCTATTTTTTGGCTCTGGCGGAATTGCAGAAATAGCGAAAATGTCATGTTTCCACGATTCCACTAAGTTGCGGAATTAAATAAGCGGAACCGCGGAACCGCGGAATGAAACCGCGGAATGAAAGCCTCTGCCATGCCATTCCACTAATTGCGGAAACACTGTTTCC
>QEPC01012107.1:187054-203452 GCA_003113815.1 Sphenodon punctatus | reverse complement strand
TTTGACCACGCTTCCCGGGACCTTCCCCCGGCTAGCCCGGGAAGCGTGGTTGAAACTGACCCCATGTGGGTATTGAGCGTGGTGAACATCTGGCGCGCGCCGTTCAGACGTTCAGGGCCCTTTGGCCCCACGGGGGGGTTGAGCGTGGTTCAGCGTGGTTGAGCGTGATCTCGTAACGTCTGAAGACACCCATTGATGTAAACTGGGAGGATCTTTCCAATGGAGTTGGTTGAACTAGATGTCCACTGAGGTCCCTTCCAAGCCTAAAATTCTATGATACACTGCCATAAGTGAAAGGAGAATCAGAAAATAGAGAGGGCTTTTTAGCTGAGTTAAGAGTGGGGCTTCAGTCCATATTTGGTCTCCTTTCTATTTATTCTTTAAATATGTACGGTATTTATTATAAGCTAGACATAACACAGCTTCAGTAAACCTTACCTCTGTCCTTTTCTCATAACTGAAATGACTTTAAATCAGTTGTAAATTAATAACATTGCATAGTTTAGTCTTTTAGTCTGAGTAAGAGGCACAAACTGATTAGGAATGTTAAGCAGGTGACAAATATCAACAATAAGCATGGGATTTATTGTAATCAGTCAATATGCTCCAACTTGTAACTTCTCAGTACTTTATGCTCCATAATTATATGGCTGCCACAGTGTAGCCATTCAACAATGTTATAATTAGGGAGTAATTAGCTAAAGCATTTGATGAGATGCTGCAGAGCACAAAGCATTTGTGCAGGTTGATAGCAAGAGGATATGTAAACTGCCTTTTAAACAATTTTCTGAAATCAGAATGAAAAAAAGCCATTGTTCCTCAGCTGTGGCAATTCTGGGAGGCAATTCTGATGTTGACTCTGCAGATTTAAGAAACTTGGAATGTCATTGCTTTTGTTTCAATTGAAATCGATTAAAAATTGACAACATTGGTCTTGAAAGTTCTTTCTTTTCCCTTTGCATTTAAGATGAAAGGAGAAATTGTTTTGCCAAAATATTTGATGGTAACATCAGGGCTGAATTTTCTTTCCAGATTTTTGCGTAGGTCCCTGTTTTCCGTGGCCACTTCAGAACTTCTAATTTGAGGAGACTCAAGAGCTGTTGGGGACAAAGGGTTAATACATTGCTACAAAGACCTCATCAAATCTGTGAGTTGTAATCTCTAAATCTCCCCAACCAGTGTCAGAACCATCACTGCCCGATGAACCTTACTGAGAGCTGTGACATCATGACATTTGGAAAGGGGTGTGGCCACCGGCCACATCAGAAAGGGGTGGGATGGAGGAGCTCTCCTGCTCCACCTCCTGCACATTCCCTGGAGTATTTTCTACCCTGGCGGTTTCAACAGCTTATACTTCAGCTCTGGTTCTGAAATAAATCCTCCATGCAGTTCCGTGTGCAAAAGCCAACTATAGGTGTACGTTTCAGTGGCACATTTCACTCTTTCTTGCAGTGTTTTTCTGCAAATGTTTGATCAGAGCCTTTTAGGTTTTCTAGTTACTTCAGCTACTTAAAGGACAGTTACTACCTTTCACAGGAATCTCATTTACAATCAAGAATCCCTTCTTCCTACCTCTAGTAATTGGCAATAGCCTCTATCATTGGCAACCTGGATGATACCCCAATTTGTGTCACCTCTTAAATGGATGGGGTTGCACTTTGTAGTTGCAATGCCTAAAATACCTGATCATAAATAATACTGGGATTATGGATGTTCCTTCTGGATAGGGATGGGCAAACAGATTGCGGTTCGGGTTTGGCCGTTCGGTTCGGTTGCTTTCGGTTCATGCATTCGGTTTGACTGTTCGGTTTGTTCGCCGTGTTCGGGTTTGGCCGTTCTGTTTGGTCATGTTCAGTTTGGTTCGGGCATTCGGAAAAAGTATCGCAACAGTCCGTGATCACCCCGGAAACAGGAAATTCGAGTGAGTGCGGAGCTTGTGTGGGTGAGAGCGTGTGTTGTGGCTGGCTGTGTGTTCATTTTTTATTTGTGTGTGTTTTGGCTGTGTGGTGTGTATTGGTTTTGGTTTGACTGGTTGGTGAGTGTTGGTGGGTGCTGTGTGTGTTGTGTTGGCTGTTGTGTGTGTGTTTAAAAAAAAAAATGGAGAAGAAGGTGACCACCAGTGCCACCACCATTAAATGCCGGGTCTGGGGGAAGGCCAAGGTGGTGGAGCTGGTGGTGGAGGAAGAGGTTCCTCCGGCCACTGCTGGACCTTTGGTGGTGGAGGAGGAGTCAGAGCCGGCGGGCACGGGAGGTGCTGCTGCCACTGCTGCCAGGTTTGTAAACTTTTTTTTTACTTTGAGGACAATAAGCTTAAGGCTCTATCCATTAGAGCGAGCTCACTGGCGTGCGGGTGGGTGCGTGGGTGGTGGGCATCAGTCAGGCACAAACAATGGGTATCAGCGGGTAGCAGCAGATGTCTGCCACAGAAAGAAAGGGTACTGTAGTGTTGTGGTAGGGGGGCTCTTCCAGCAGTCAGGCATGAGCACAAGCAGCACTCCCACCCAAACATGTGCCTCCCAGCCATTCCCACTCTCCAGTTGCCATCCCTACCTAGCACCCCCAAATAAGGGCAGGCTTTGCATGTGCCACCCAGGGTTTCTCCATTGCCATCCCTCACTAGCAGGCAGCACCCCGGGGAGGGCAGGAATGGCACGTGCCAGCCAGGGTCTCTCCAATGCCATCCTTCCCTAGCAGCACCCCAGGGAGGGCAGGATTTGTACGTGCCAGCCAGGGGATTTCTAGTTGCAATCTCTAGCATCCCCTAGCACCCCTGGGAGGGCAGGATTTGCACGTGCTTTCTAGTTGCAATCCCTAGTACCCCAAAAAAGGGAGGACTAGAGGCATCATCATAAATACATGATATTACTTTGGTGTTCTTAATGTGTTCCCATTTCAGAGAGGAATTGGATGCTGGCCCCAATGCTGGTGCCACTGCCAGGCCAAGGAGGACCCCTAGGCTGAGGTCGCCAGTGACACCCTCAGACATCTGGTGGTCAAGGTCAGATGTCTGGAGGTTTTATGACAAGGGCAACAGAGTCGCTACATGCAAGGTAAAGCATGGGGACTGGAACAACAGGGAATGAATTGTCCTATGACCTGTTAGGAACAGAAGTCCCCTGCAGAGAGAGATTGGCCACCCAGTCCACCCACTTGTGGAGACAAAATGCAGGCAGGGCTTGACAGACCATTGGTCTGACACAGTATGGCACTTATGTTCCTTTCTCTTTTTATGCTCTTTTTAGCACTGCCACAAAAGATTCCGGCTCCAGAGGAAGGGGACCACATCGGGGCTCATCACCCACATCAAGCGGAGGCATGATCTGAAAGTGAGGTGGCAGGTGGAGGACTCTGATGTGGCCATTGTGCCCCAGCACCAGAAGAAGGGGGGGAAGGCAACCCAGAAATTATGCCATGTAAGCCCTCCCCCCCTCCAACCCAGATGTGGAGAACCCCGGGCGAATGCAGAGGCCAAGACTTTAAGGGCCCAGTTGGAGCGGTCCACCCAGGACTTTGTGGCTGAGGTGCAGTGGTCTGCAGCCACCATGGAGAACTGCCTGTTGGAGCAGTTTCAGGTGGTCCAGGTGGAGAGGCAGAAGGTGGAGGCGTACGGCCAGTATGTCTCCGCCGAGATGGACCGCCTGCAAATGTACCACCAAGTTGTCTCCAGGTGGTATTTGTTAAAGGGGCCGTGGATTTTGCTGTCTCCCATGGCTATGAGCTTGAAGAGTCCCAGGTGGCCAGCCCTCAGCCCTGTGCTATGCCCCATCAGCTGTTGCCTTTCCCCCAGGCCCAGAGACTCATAGTTTTTTAGAAGTTTCCTTTGAATGTTTGCTTTTGGTTTCTGAATGTTGTTGTTGTTGTTGTTTTGTTCTTGATGTTTAAATAGTTTTAATAAAAGTTGTTGTATTTATTATGAGCTTCATTTGACCTGCTCAATCTTTTATCCCTAAAGCCTAAAGCCTATGCTGCACACTTCATTCGATCCAGCGATAGGTGGTAGCAGCAGGTACAGGAATGCACACAGGCAGGCAGGCACATATAAAACATTATGTGTTATATTCCATCTCATTATTGTAGGTTTGCTGCGTGCTGGATGTGGGCAATGGGAATTGGGCTCATGAGCACAGATGGGAGTTCTTCCTGGTTCTGGCAGGTGGCAGCCAGGGTAGCTGGATACACCTACCTCTCCCCCTCTAACCCCCATCTCCCTCTCTCTAGCTGGGAATCTCTCTCTCTCTCTCTCTGGCCATATAGTGCAGGTGACAGCATGGGTGGGATTGTGTCTGTTTCTCCTTCAAGCAGTGGGTGGACTTTCTCTTTCTCTCTCTCTTACTTCTCTCTCTCTCTCTCTCTCTCTCTCTCTCTCTCAGCAGCAACCTGGATGGGCAGACATGCACCTAGGAATGAGAGGCTGGTGGGCTGAGCAGGCTTTGAGCTTGGTGGCAACCTGGGGTACAGAACCCTTGGCACAGACAGCATATAGGTCTGGGGGCCATTGGCACTAGCAGCAGTTGATATTGGTTACCAGGACAGGCAGTCAGGTGGCATGGCATGAGCTACTCCAAGCCAGTCTCCACCCTCCACCCCTGGTGCCTGGAAGTCTGCTCCTCAGCTGAGTCAGCTGACTCCCCCTCACTGCCACATTTGGCCTCCCAGTGACCTGACACTGACACCACGTTTTAGCCACCTGAACGTGATCCGAACTGACTGAACTGTTTGGTCATTTTGACATTCGGAATTGAGTTAAGTTTGGCCTGTTCATGTTCGGGTTCGGGTTTGGGTTCGGGTTCGGGTTCGGGTTCGGTCATCCGAACAGGCTGAGTTCGGGCCAAACTCCGAACTTCTGAACCGCATTCACTCATCCCTACTTCTGGAGTGACTTTGCCAGCTTTAATTTGACAGGGCAAGTCACTGTAAGATTTTTGTTCTTCCTGAGCTGAAAACAATGTTGCCTCCTCAGTAAACTATGAAACATTGCACAGCTCAACATCCTGAAATCAAAGCTGGTCATTTTTTAGAGAATGTCAAGGATTTGTACTGAAGTGCAGTAGCAAGCAATGGTAAAAGCTACCAGAGCTTTTGTGAGGTGCTTTTTTTGATTCATGAAAATTTGTCTTGAAAATCCATGGAAAGCATCACATAGTAAACCGATGGAGGTCCACCAGGTGCTTTGTGGTGTCTGAACTGTTATACATTATGGTAACCAAAGTGTCTNCTCTCCAATGCCATCCTTCCCTAGCAGCACCCCAGGGAGGGCAGGATTTGTACGTGCCAGCCAGGGGATTTCTAGTTGCAATCTCTAGCATCCCCTAGCACCCCTGGGAGGGCAGGATTTGCACGTGCTTTCTAGTTGCAATCCCTAGTACCCCAAAAAAGGGAGGACTAGAGGCATCATCATAAATACATGATATTACTTTGGTGTTCTTAATGTGTTCCCATTTCAGAGAGGAATTGGATGCTGGCCCCAATGCTGGTGCCACTGCCAGGCCAAGGAGGACCCCTAGGCTGAGGTCGCCAGTGACACCCTCAGACATCTGGTGGTCAAGGTCAGATGTCTGGAGGTTTTATGACAAGGGCAACAGAGTCGCTACATGCAAGGTAAAGCATGGGGACTGGAACAACAGGGAATGAATTGTCCTATGACCTGTTAGGAACAGAAGTCCCCTGCAGAGAGAGATTGGCCACCCAGTCCACCCACTTGTGGAGACAAAATGCAGGCAGGGCTTGACAGACCATTGGTCTGACACAGTATGGCACTTATGTTCCTTTCTCTTTTTATGCTCTTTTTAGCACTGCCACAAAAGATTCCGGCTCCAGAGGAAGGGGACCACATCGGGGCTCATCACCCACATCAAGCGGAGGCATGATCTGAAAGTGAGGTGGCAGGTGGAGGACTCTGATGTGGCCATTGTGCCCCAGCACCAGAAGAAGGGGGGGAAGGCAACCCAGAAATTATGCCATGTAAGCCCTCCCCCCCTCCAACCCAGATGTGGAGAACCCCGGGCGAATGCAGAGGCCAAGACTTTAAGGGCCCAGTTGGAGCGGTCCACCCAGGACTTTGTGGCTGAGGTGCAGTGGTCTGCAGCCACCATGGAGAACTGCCTGTTGGAGCAGTTTCAGGTGGTCCAGGTGGAGAGGCAGAAGGTGGAGGCGTACGGCCAGTATGTCTCCGCCGAGATGGACCGCCTGCAAATGTACCACCAAGTTGTCTCCAGGTGGTATTTGTTAAAGGGGCCGTGGATTTTGCTGTCTCCCATGGCTATGAGCTTGAAGAGTCCCAGGTGGCCAGCCCTCAGCCCTGTGCTATGCCCCATCAGCTGTTGCCTTTCCCCCAGGCCCAGAGACTCATAGTTTTTTAGAAGTTTCCTTTGAATGTTTGCTTTTGGTTTCTGAATGTTGTTGTTGTTGTTGTTTTGTTCTTGATGTTTAAATAGTTTTAATAAAAGTTGTTGTATTTATTATGAGCTTCATTTGACCTGCTCAATCTTTTATCCCTAAAGCCTAAAGCCTATGCTGCACACTTCATTCGATCCAGCGATAGGTGGTAGCAGCAGGTACAGGAATGCACACAGGCAGGCAGGCACATATAAAACATTATGTGTTATATTCCATCTCATTATTGTAGGTTTGCTGCGTGCTGGATGTGGGCAATGGGAATTGGGCTCATGAGCACAGATGGGAGTTCTTCCTGGTTCTGGCAGGTGGCAGCCAGGGTAGCTGGATACACCTACCTCTCCCCCTCTAACCCCCATCTCCCTCTCTCTAGCTGGGAATCTCTCTCTCTCTCTCTCTGGCCATATAGTGCAGGTGACAGCATGGGTGGGATTGTGTCTGTTTCTCCTTCAAGCAGTGGGTGGACTTTCTCTTTCTCTCTCTCTTACTTCTCTCTCTCTCTCTCTCTCTCTCTCTCTCTCTCAGCAGCAACCTGGATGGGCAGACATGCACCTAGGAATGAGAGGCTGGTGGGCTGAGCAGGCTTTGAGCTTGGTGGCAACCTGGGGTACAGAACCCTTGGCACAGACAGCATATAGGTCTGGGGGCCATTGGCACTAGCAGCAGTTGATATTGGTTACCAGGACAGGCAGTCAGGTGGCATGGCATGAGCTACTCCAAGCCAGTCTCCACCCTCCACCCCTGGTGCCTGGAAGTCTGCTCCTCAGCTGAGTCAGCTGACTCCCCCTCACTGCCACATTTGGCCTCCCAGTGACCTGACACTGACACCACGTTTTAGCCACCTGAACGTGATCCGAACTGACTGAACTGTTTGGTCATTTTGACATTCGGAATTGAGTTAAGTTTGGCCTGTTCATGTTCGGGTTCGGGTTTGGGTTCGGGTTCGGGTTCGGGTTCGGTCATCCGAACAGGCTGAGTTCGGGCCAAACTCCGAACTTCTGAACCGCATTCACTCATCCCTACTTCTGGAGTGACTTTGCCAGCTTTAATTTGACAGGGCAAGTCACTGTAAGATTTTTGTTCTTCCTGAGCTGAAAACAATGTTGCCTCCTCAGTAAACTATGAAACATTGCACAGCTCAACATCCTGAAATCAAAGCTGGTCATTTTTTAGAGAATGTCAAGGATTTGTACTGAAGTGCAGTAGCAAGCAATGGTAAAAGCTACCAGAGCTTTTGTGAGGTGCTTTTTTTGATTCATGAAAATTTGTCTTGAAAATCCATGGAAAGCATCACATAGTAAACCGATGGAGGTCCACCAGGTGCTTTGTGGTGTCTGAACTGTTATACATTATGGTAACCAAAGTGTCTTTTCAAGTGGTTACCATGGGATTTACACATGGTACAATCATTCAGAAGTCACAAAACACCTGGTGGATACTTACCATGGGGTTACCGTGGGGTGGATTCCATGGCTATTCAAGATGCATTTTTTTGTGATGGAGGAAAGCTCCCCTAGTCATTCTATCAGTTATTCCAGGGTTTATTTTGATTTGTATGAAAGGTAAACACCCTTATAGATGCAGAGAGAGCCTTCTGAATGTGAGCTGGCGTATTGCCATCTGCTTGATTTTCAAACAGACAGAATCAATAGGCCACTTTCATCCCCGTGGAACTACTCTGCCATAGTTGGACTGAGTCCAATAGCCCTTGAAAGTATTATTGGCCTGTACCCTTCTCAGTAGGCTGTTGATTTTGAAACCTGGTACTGAGAACTCAAATTTTAAACATTTAAAACTACTTCACCCCGACCCTTGTCCTTTAGCAGGAGAATTTGATGTCTCTGGTGTTATGGCTAGAGATTGAATAAAGTACCATCACACTTCACTCCCCCACCCTGACCACTGTACTATGCAGCTGTCTAACATTTGGAGACTGACTACTTCCAGCACATTTCGAGCAGGGAAAAATTGAAAAATAACTACCATTTCACAATTTCTTTCTTTCTTTCTTTCTTTCTTTCTTTCTTTCTTTCTTTCTTAAAAAATGGAAGTACCATTTCGATGGAAGTCTTTGGCTTGCCGAAAGTGCAGGTACTACTGCATCCCAGGCTGCATACATGAGGCTTGCCAAAGCATCTAAGCTTGATCTGAATGTGTCATTGCTAGCAATGAATGAATAGTTCAGGGTTAATTATTCATACACATTCTGCCCTTCTTACAGTTCTTGCAGTCTTTGCTCAGATTGCAAATGTTAGAACCCATTATTAAATGGTGGCTGTCATTTAAAAACATGTTCTATGTGCAGCAGATATGAGAATGAATTCATTTAATCCATGTTAAAAATGCTGTGATGCAACAGTTTTTGTTTACTAAGAATTTGAGCCACATTGCATCAGTAACTTCTGGGAGAAAAACCCTGGTGTCCCATTGCCAATCTCCTGAGCCTCCCAATTCATTAATTTAAAAGCAAAATAGGGATTTGTAAGAGCAGGTCTCAATTTGAAGTCATATCATTAAACTACAAGTTGGCTTCCATGGTAGGTCAACAGTGAGTACTTTTGAAAATCCCATCCAAAATCCGTATCTAAGCATATATGGCATATATATCTTGCAGCATAGAAAGCTCATAGTAACTTCTCTGAAATAAAGCTACAGACTTGTACTTTCTGACTCTTTGGATAGGTGTGCAAAAGACCCCAATTATATATAACTATTTCCACTTAGAAAAAAATTGCAGTCTGGACAGCGCTATTAAGAATGTAATCAGAGGGGAGCAGAGACAATAACTAGAGTGGAATTTATAGGTGAAGAATGGTTTGCTGTGTGTAATGCTTTATTTTGGGGGTCAGGGTATATAAATACACTAGTACACAAAGAGCAGGTGAATCAATTGATCCAGAAATTAGCTGTCATGTACAGCAACTTGGTCTTTATTGCTTTTCCAATATAGTTTGTCTACATTCTCTTCATTACCATTAAATAATACTTGTGGAGCGGATCTGTTCCACAGTTTCAGTTTTAAAGATGGCCTTTTATTGGGCAGAATTTCTATTCTGAGAATAGATTCCAAAATGCCTCTCACTTTTTATTTTAAAATATTTATTGCTTTTAGTAGCAAAATGCTTGGTGAAATAGCTGCAGAATGGACTGTATTAGTCACAGCTAGAGCTGAAATGAGTACTCTCAAAATGAGGTTTACCTGTCGTATTTCCAGTACCCAAGTCAAACCATTTTTAAATCAGGTACTGAAAATACCAACAACCATTATATCGAAATACCAATATACTGACAACTGGTATATCCTGATTTTCTCCTGGATTTGGAGATTTTTCAGGAAATTTTGGTATCTGGTTGTGTCAGAATTTTGAGTACTCAAATGGTATTTGGGTACCGATTCAGATACCTAAAACAGTACCTATGGGTATTACCCATGGGTTCCAAGTCAGGTACACTTTAGTGGTTTACGTTCCCCGCTTGAATTCTGTATTTTTCGTTCCGACGGTTCTAATCTGCAGTGTTGCATTTTACGCTTATACATTTTTTCAGACTTTTATATTACACAGTCATTGTCTATTAATTCTCTATTAATCTTAAAATAATTGCTGTTGTGTTGCTCATGTAACATACTTTGTAATAAAAACAAATATGCTTTCATTAGCCAACACAGACCTGAGGCGAGGCTGTGTGTGTCCTATTTTCACTCTGCTACAAGTTTCATTTATAGTTTAATTTATCAGACTTCTCTGCAGTAGCTAACTTTTAATATTTTACTCAAAAACAGTACACAGCCCAGCAGTAGCACTCCACCACTGAGTCCTGCCTCCTGCTGCATGACCTGCTGTGTACTGAGACTCTGAGTCTCTACTCTTTGATTGATTGCGAAGTTCTGAGCAGACATGCTGATGGGCTGAGCGGCAACCGGCAACAGATACGGAGAGGGGTGTGTGGTGCCCGGTCTTGCTGGCTGTCTGCTCCTGGGGGACACTTTCTTTTTTCACTCACACACTCGCTGCCATGCCTACTCTTTGTTATGTTAACAGTTAACACTAAGCAGCTAACTGCACTAACTAGGGTTGGGACGGAGTGAACGTGAACTCCCACCCCCTCAAAGAGTGAGGAAACTATAAGTCCCCTCCCCGTCCCCTCCCTCCCCCCAGCCGAGAGTGTTTCCAAGTTCCAACTTGCCATCCAGTGCTGTTCCAAACCTGGAGGGGGTTAATGAACCCTTTGTAATTTTAAACCAAGATTAAGGTTTTATTTTGGAAGAATCAGTAATAGTTGCAATTTTGTAAATAGTTTTCACCCCCCAAAAGGGGAATTTAAAAATCTTTTATTAATATTAATACAACAGTTAATATTTTTCTATATTTTTATTTGAATGTTATATTCTTATATATGTTGAAAGTTATTTTTACTTTGTTGATTTTTAAAAATAATAATAATAAAAAATAAAAATGGAATACTAGTAGTGCAAATCTCTTTTTTTAAAACATTGTTTATTTCAGAATAAAACAGGCAATGTAACTGTATATACACATATATATATAAATACATACATATATATACACACGTCAGTGAGGGTGTGATGAACAGGATGGAGGCAAGCCGGAGCCAGAGAGTCGAGTTGGCGATCCACAGCAGGGATGCAGGGAGGCATGGTCAGGGGGTCCCAGAACCCCAATGGCACACAGTCAACCTGGGGGGGGACACAGGCACAGGAAGGTGGGCGGCCGGGGTGCCGGGAGCCAGGCCAGAGAGTAGGACACAGACATAGCCACTGGGTACGGGACAGCTGCCATGGAGGGGAACACCAGGTCCAAAGACAGACAGGGGGAGCCCGTGGAGGGGGCCCACCCCAGAGACACAGGCAGGGGCTGCGGGAACCGAAGCAGCCAGCACAGCAACGAGCCCGGGACATCAGAGAGGAAGCGGGAAGAGATCCAAGACATCAGGCTGGAGGCAGGAGCACACTGTGGGGACAGCATCCAGGGCCCAGAAGGCAAAGGGGGTCTCACAGTCAGCTGCAGGGGGCCACAAAGGGTCCTGGGGCCGGGTGGCCCGCCAGGTGCATGAAGTGCGGCCATTGAGCATGCCCCAATGGTACCCCAGTGCAGACATGTGGTGGGCAACTAGGTAGTACACCTTGAAGGGATCCTGCATGGCCAGTCCCACCTACACATCCAAGTGGGACCACACACCAACCAACTCTGCCAGCTCCACCTCGGTAGGCTCAGACAAGCCATAGTCAGCAGCAGGGGGCCACGGAAGGTGGCCGAGCTCCAACAGATGGTGGGAGATCACCCCACAAGAATGCTGGTAGCCACGGGCCCCGTGCACACTGCCAAAGTAGGAAACAGCCAGTGTTAACAGTTAACACTAAACAGCTAACTGCAGTAACTAGAGTTGGGACGGAGTGAACGTGAACTCCCACCCCCTCAAAGAGAACGCTGCTGAAGTGATTGTCTGCGACTGGCAGTGACTGTCTGCTCCTCCTGGCTGGGGGTCAGGGGACACTTTCTTTTTTCACTCACTGACTGACCCATCCACACAACCCACCAGTTAATTATTTTAAGAAATTTATTGAAATTTATTGATTGAATATAGCCATCCTCCGTGTCTCTAGTGCTTTTACTTAGGTTCGCTGCGCCACCCGAGACCGTCCCATGCTCCCACTCCCACCAGATAGACAGAGACGGCTTAAAGCTGTCACTATTAGCCGGACGGACCCGCCCCACCTCGGCCACACGGGTCATTTAATTAGCAATGGATGCACACCAATAAGAACAGTCCTTCCCTGTGACTGACAGCCACAGGCATTTAACAGAGGGAGGCGGGCTTTATTTCACATTGGCCATGTGGTGCGTGTTTTCATGTCAAATCTATCTCAATTCAAAACTGACAGAATGGCTTTGGCAGGGTTTGCTTCATTGCTTGATGGACTTATTCGAATTGGTAAGTTTAATACAATGTTTTTTATATGTGATCTCTCACTGTATTGCATGCTTTACATTAGTAGGGCTTTTGTCATTAATAGTGCATTGATATGTTTTATTTTTCAATCCCATTACAGGGGAAATTCTGGTGGACATAGCTTCGGCTAATCGGCTATTTGGTCCACAGTATGGGACACTGCGGATTCAGTGCCAAACATAGGGTATTTTCAGACATGACAGGGCCCATTCACCTCAGCATGGAAACACCCCTTTGATTCCCCACCGGGGCCACCACGTAACGGCAAACAAATGCAGTGGCTGATCCCAGTGGGGAATCTGTGGGTGGGCGGGGCTGCGCGGTGCAAAGTGCGTCCGCATAGCCCCGCCCCCCCACGCTGCCCCGGCTGCCTGCCCTCCAGGAGATGGGTGGGCGACACAGCCAATGTGGCCGCAGTACCCACCCGCATTGACCATGGGCTGGAATCCCGTCGCAGATTCCGGGCCGTGGTCTGGGGACAGACGTTACGGTTCCCTTCATCACAGGGGGGAATCTCATTCACCACACAAACAGGATTCTCATTCACCATGCAAACAGGGCCAGTCCTGCCGGGACCACCATTTGCATGTTGAATGTGATTCTCCCCTGTGATTCACGCGGGTGAACATCTGGGGCGGAACTTCTGTTCCTCCCAACAGACGTTCCGTGATCACGATCACCATGTGGGGATTCACTGTGATTGACTGTGATCATGTAACATCTGAAAATACCCTAGTAAAAAAACTTGGATGCTGTCAAAAATGTATACACTAACTATATTCCATTTTTGCAGAACAACAACTAGAGGCACAGACCGAATTGCTCCAAAATTTGAGAGAGGACAATCAAGCCCTTCATGTGTCGTTTAATGACGTGCTCCAGGAGTTGCGCGTTATTCAGGGACTTTTGAGAGCAGCTGACAGCTGATTTTTGACTTTTACAAAGTTGTATGTTTTTAAAACCAAAGTTTTAAGTTAAATTATGTTAATGTTCACAAAATTATATTTTTTTACATAGTTGGTTTTAAATTATTTTTTCTATTAAATAGTTTGTTTTTCACATATGTGCATTTTTGCTCATTAGTTAGCTTTCTACTCACTTGAAAATTTTCCCATTTCCAATCCCTCCCTGACGTACTCCTGTCCTGTCGCTCACACCACACTCACTGTCACGGTGAGTAGGGGAGGGAAGGGAGCACACACTAGGATTCAAGGGTAATAGAGGAAGGGGCAGCTCAACCTCTGGAACAATTCTTGTTAGGAAGGAAAAATGGTCCCTCAGGTTGTAGGGTGGGCTTTCCTTCTTATTCAGAAGGCAACCCTTTTCATCACAGGGACCGAGATAGTGAGCCAATTGCCACACGGGGAAGGAAGACAATACACAAGGGTTCCAGGCACTCAGGGAGATACTCGGGGCTCAGGACAAGGTGAAGTTTAGTGAGGAAGGGAAGGGAGGATCCAGGGGAAAAGGGAAGGGGAACAAGAGGGAACCGGGATGCAAGTGGGGAGGGGGAGGACACTCAATCAAGAACTGCAAGGATTTAACCACTGGGACCAATGAAGGGAATCAGGTATATTGGCAGGGAATTTCAAAAGGATGATACCTCTTATACTCCAACAGGACAGGACAAACACAGAGACAAGGAGAAACACTCACTAACGCACACTCACCACTGATAAATTCAAAGGGAAGGGAGGGTAAACACAGGAATCCAGACACTCAAAACACGAAATATCTCTCTCTCTCTCTCTCTCTCTCTCTCTCTCTCTCTCTTGGTAAAATGGTCTCAGGGGGAACTCCAAACAAAGCAGGGGCCAGCCTCTCACCAGCGATTACTGGCGGGGTCTACAGGCCCCGCCGGTGTCTCATATAGGCCTCTGTCCCTGGTCACACTGTTGCGTTTGGGGCAGGGTCAGAGCTCACAGCTGTTCCGTCTGATGGAACTTACCTAGGGGCGTGTTCTCTCCCTGAGCCCTGAACGTAGCATAGCTCCACCCCCTAGCCTCAACAGTCATTGAGGCT
The DNA here is from genome assembly GCA_003113815.1 of Sphenodon punctatus. Classification (NCBI taxonomy): domain Eukaryota; kingdom Metazoa; phylum Chordata; class Lepidosauria; order Sphenodontia; family Sphenodontidae; genus Sphenodon; species Sphenodon punctatus. The sequence goes on along the minus strand of QEPC01012107.1, from coordinate 189,067 downwards.
GTTGGCTCTTGCAGCCACCTGCATGCTGCGGGGAAACCCCCACAGAGCTCTCATCAGCACTGCGGACCAGGCGCTGCCTGACACTCACCACCAGTGAAGTGACCAAACACACGTGACACAACCCTATCTGCAGCAGCTGATCCCTTGCTACGAAAGTCTAGCATGTTCACCAGGGAATGAGAGTGGATAGAATGTTTACCAACTGATCATAAATAATTCTCCAGGCACCTCAGGGCCATTTTGCAATAATTCCATCCATACAGCATTGGGGTGATTCATTCCCTTATGTTGACTGGGGCTACCACTGCCAACCTCAAAACAATAAGAAGTTACATTCCCCAAATATACGTGAACCCATCTTCCAGAATATTTCCCAACCCTTTCCTAAACACAGCTATACAAATACAACTGGACTTCCCTTGACCACATCATCTGGCACTGTCTGTCAGCCAATTGTACCACCACTTAATTGTGCGATGAAACTCCGCTTTTTTTTTTTTTTAAATGTACTACCCCGTGTCAATTAGTTTAATTTGGTGTCCCCTACATGACATTTACTCTCAAGAGACATTTTTGAGAGAAAATAACTGTTCCTTTAAAGTTTTTGGTCCACAACACTCAGGATTGTATAAACTTCTATCATATCCCCTTCCCCTCTCAGATCATGTGTGCCTCACTCTCTTCTCAAATGTAATGAGTCCAAACCAATTAAGTGTCTCTTCAAATGTGGAGGCACACACATCACAGGTCAGCTGAGAAAATGACTCATGGATCAAAACACACACACACAGCATACTTACCTCTTTCTTGTGTTACTAGGTAGCTAGGGATGGGAATGTCTGTGAACTTAGCAGTCATCTCCCCTTTTTTTTTTTTTTGGTTATCAAATTCCCCATTCCATTTCCCACCAACTGGCTATACAGGCTTTATTGCATGCAGCACAATGGGCTGTTGTGCTCGTTTTAATTTTCAATGTATCTCAATGCAAAAATAGCACAGAGGCATTGATTTTTAATAGTTAATTTATATGCTTTATTTTCAAATCCCTCCCAGCAGCCAACACTAACAAAATGGGCTACTTTTTAAAGATAAAAACTAGAAGCTACAGAATGCACTGTTATCATAGCTGCAGTATGATTATATACCTTTGCCATAGGCCTTTGCCATGCCACATTATTATGAGTGACTCCTCTCACTCATGTCACACCCCAGTCCACCACACCACCCCCGTCTGTGTTGAGATTTCTTTTATTAACTAGAAAATATACCATGTGTCCAGTGTATGATCAGTGATTGAAAGACGATAAAGCACATACAGGAATGAATTTGATGTAGGTATTGATATGTACTACAGGTTGGTAGCTGTGGCAATCAATCTGGTTGCAAATCCAAATTGTTTTATTCTCCAGATGAAGGCAAAACCAACCTTTCACATCTTATAAAAAACCCACTACTGGCTTGTGGGAAAAAATTCATTGTGGTTGGAAAATTCCTTCATGACTCCATATGAAAATGGCAATCGGATCATTACTCGATCCCTGAAGAATACTGGCAGTGCCTACAAATTGACTGTGTTTAGCTGTTGCATGTTCCTGACAAAAAAAACATTAAAAAGCACACTTATTAGTCATGCTGATCGTTGTTCAGTTTGCATTTTTGATTTTTAATAGAGAATTTGAAGGAACACTTTTAAAAAAAATCCTAGCTATCACATATTATATAAATGTTTACATATGTATCAAAGATAAGTAGCATTCTTGTGCATGTACATGTATGCTACTTGTACGTGTACAAGTACGTGTACACATACTGTACTGTACAAGTATGTGTACACATTGTACGTGTACACATACTTGTACGTGTACATAGCCCATATGTATCAATTTTAAAAAAAAATTATACTTAGCTTCAACTTTGGATTGATCACTTCTCTTGCCTGCTGTTCTTTCAGTCGTATGGACCATCACTTTCCCTAAATAGCCAAGATGAAGATTAAATACATTCATTTATTTT
>QEPC01012107.1:136664-181957 GCA_003113815.1 Sphenodon punctatus | reverse complement strand
AGATTTAAACTGGAAAGACTAGTTCTTTTATTACCTACAATTGCGCCCGCACAGCTGAATAAACATTCTGATGGGACACTGCTGGCAGGACAACCAAGGAGTGTGATTGCCAAACTGTAGAGTGCTGGCCAAGTTTCTCGTTGTTCTGCCCAGTAAATGAGTGGATCGTTATTCATGCCAACCACACCATCGGACGACAGGTACTGGCCGTACATGTCTTTGGCTGCAGCGAGTGTTATTGGTCGGTGAAGACAGTGAAGCGGATCAACTCTTCTTGGTCGTCGAGTGCAATTCTGTGCAAGTAGGCCATACTTTTCAAAATTTGACCACATCAAAGAAGCCTGAGGCTGTTGAGTGTTATCTTTGGAACTGCTCTCTGCTTCATCCTCTTCAGATTCATCATGCGTGTTGTTGCCATGCTCTTCTACCATCTGAGCGGCGATTTCTTTGTGTGCAGCAGTAGAGGATTCTCCCCCCCCACAAAGATCTTCTTAACCTTCTTGAAACATGGGTCCAGAGCTGTTGCCATCCGGTACAATGAATCTTTACCAATATTCTCAAACTGGGTGCTCTGGTGGATAATGTTACCCAAGATAATGGCAAGATGTTTACCATCCACCTGCTGATGATCAAAGGAGGCAACGATGTCTTCGACTTGGCTCCTTAATAATACAAGCGAGGCCAAGCTCTGGCTGACTGTCGCATCGGCCTTGCTCATGAACTCTGTCATGTCCTGAAAGGGCTCCAGCAGAATAATGAGATTTTCTATTACATTCCACTGTCTGAGATTTATCTGCATATCTGAGGCTTCTTTTACAGACTTTGCAGCCACAGCAAAGAAAGTCTCGATTGCAAGTCTTTGTGAATGCAATCTCTTCAGCATAAGATATGTGGAATTCCACCACGTGCAGACATCGATAGGGAAGAAATGAAGTGGAAGGTTTGTCTCCTGCTGTATCCTCCATAGCTCGCGGTGCAATGTTGCAGATATACGAAAGTGTGCCACCAATTTCTTTGCATGCTCTACTGTGTCCTTAATCAATGGATCCGCTTCAAGAAATTTCTTTGCCACAAGATGCAGCGAATGGGCCATGCAGGATACATTTTGGAAACTGGCATCTGAAATGCCTTTCACTATATTTGCCCCATTGTCTGAAACAATACACCCAATGGTTAGACCAAGGGGCTGCAACCACTGCTCTGTCAGTTGTAACAATTTTCCCTGGATGTTTTCGTCAGTGTGTGTCTCAGGAAAGTGCTCCAAAGCAAGTATGGCTTGCTGCCTCACCAGTCTATTCTTGGGGTCACGATGAATCCAGTGGCCAGTAACGATAGGTACTCCATGTGCTGCGCACTGGTCCATGTGTCTGTTGTAAGGTGCACAACATTGCCCTTGCAGTCACGCATAGCATCTGCTACTGCTTTGCATGATGCCTCATAGCGTTTGGGAATAACGTTTGTAGTGAAATAAAATAGTGACGGTGGTGCCATTCCCTCCATTAATTCGCAGAATTCCTCATTCTCAAAAAATAAAAAGGGAAGCATGTGGACTGCAAGCATCTTGGACACCAGTGCGAGGTAGTACTGTGCAGTATGGTGAGATGCTGGCCATTTCATTTGATTTTGCACAGATTCTGGCAATGTTGTCTGCACAGTCATAGCATTAGCAGTGCTTCTAGATGGATCGGAGGTGCTTATCGTTCTGCAGTGTGTTCTGCTAGAGGCATTGAGAACAGACTTGTGATGGTGCTTCATGTGGCTATGCATGCCACTAGTACTAGGGCGGCTCTTACCTCCGTCTTCACTTGTGTTATTTTCCTGCAGCAGTATTTGCACTGGACTACAAATTTATTTTCGTCAAAGGCAGTGAATTGTTTCCAGACATCTGACCTTTGCGCTTTTCTTGCATCTCCATGGCTGTTGGTGGTTTGAGTGATTGTTCCTTGCTGTGACAATGAAACACTGTCGTCATTTGTTGATGTTGAGGGAGCCGGCGAACACACAGATGTAGAATATCTAGTAATGTTTGTGGTACAAGCCACTGGTGACGAACTGCTGGTGTTGGTTGCTGTTGTCATGGTGGTGCGGTTGGAGCTGGTTGATTGACTTTTAGACAAACATCTGTTGAACATCGGTGTTATATTTTTCCTTATTCTAGAGTGAAAGGTCAAATCATTTCCTTGGCCTCGCTGTTCCACATTTATCAGGTTTTCAATGTTATCAATCCTGGCTCTTTTGCGCTGCTGGCTTGCCAATTTTGCTGGTGCGTAACTCAGTGTGTATTTTGAATCTTCCTAGTCATAGCTGTCGACATCATAGATAATGTCAACATCATCTGTGGTGTTGTCATCAGCAGTGACATCACTGTCTGAGTCAGCATCATGATGCGCAGCACTCACAGTGGCATTGTCAGACACACCCAGTAGTACCGCCTCACTTTCCAGAGCATTTTCTATTTCTTTTGCATCTCTTCCTGAAGTAGACAATAGGTACTGGGTGTTGTTGCATCGGTGCGTTACTGCCTCCTGCATGCATTTTTGAAATTCGTCAGTTGTGCATTCGATTTCGAGCAGAAGCATTTCATCATCATCATGCTGTGACAACAATTGGCTTTCTATAGCGTTGTCTGATTCTAATGATGATTATTCTACATCAGACAGTGTGCATTTCACAAGGTATTCCACCAGTGTCTCATGCGAAGAACAAAAGTAATGGCGTTTAGAACTGCCAGGCTGTGACAATGATATTTTTGTTGGCGAAATATGCATTGGTAGTAGCGCCTGAGACAATTCTGCAACATCAGACTGCTGTGGGGACTCGGGTCGCAACACAAGAGGCGGCTGTGAGTGTGCGGTGCATGAAGCAACAGCTGGAGCATCCAGAAAAGATTGTGGTAATTGTGGTAGGCGAGACTCAGAGTGCTGCTTCTTCTGATGGTTCTCTGTCTCCTGTACCCATTTTTTCCCATTGTGAAGTGACAATGTAGGGCTCGGACAGTGACTTCTATAGCGCAGCTTAGTAGAGGAATCATCACGTTTCCGCTTTGCAGAATCGTGTGCCATTTCTTTTTTTCTTTTGATAATCTACAGAAATAAATTGAGAAAAAAATGAGTGTTAAATAAAGTTAAAGTTTCCAGGGCTTTTAAATGTACAAAATATAGAGAAATAAATGTAAATTACAACATGGTCTTACATCAATATGCATTCCTAAAAACAAACATCACAATACATTTTGTAATATTGCATACCTAATGTTACTATAGAACATAGACATGCCAGATTGTGAAAGATGTACACCAACATCCGAAAACATATTGCTATCAGCGGCTACAATTTTCCTATGCCAGACCAAAACCATGTCAATATCTTTAATGAAAGCACCAACAGACTTGTTAACATTTCGAACACATTTGTTAATAGTCTTCATGCTTGTGCTATATCTGTTGCACTTGACAATAATGAGATCAGAGGAAACAACTTGCCACTACGAAAAAGCTGACAGATTGCCAGTAAATCGTTTCTCATGTACTCTAGTAGCTCAACGCCTTTGAGCATTCCGGTATCATTACCACCATAGTGGATTACAATGCATGAAGGAAGGGAAGAAATGGAGGCAATGAATTGCCTTTCGTTCTTTAAAGCAGGCAATACATTAGACCATTGCATCCCCCCCTTCTGATCCATCGCACTGTAACATTTTCCAAATTCAAATTGACCTCAGTGTGTTCTGTGCGGCAGAATTGCTCTAGTCTGGTGATGTAGGAATCACCAATGAACCAAATGTTCTTCATCATTACCTAATGGAATAAAGGAAGCAATTAGTGATTAGCAGGTTTTTTAAAAATTTTTTTTTTAAAATAAATGTCCTTATTACACTTACTTAAATTATGTAATGGAGAAAACGCTGCTGAAGTGATTGTCTGCCAAATATATCAGGGAGTTGATCTGAAGAGTGGATGAGAATTTAGGTTAGCAGCAAGCAAGCATAATGTTTGATGAAGAATGTTGATTTCATCTTTATTATCACAAACTAAGCAAATATATAAGTAACACACAAAGCACATGCACACGTCACACATCAACAGCATATGCCGCGTGGGACTCTGGACGGAGGTGCATGACAGAGGGAGCCACTCACTACAGAGAGGCCTGAGTGGGTATACACCTATTTACCAAATGCTAGTCTCAGAATCACATTGAAAACAATTGTAACTAGGGTTGTGAGTGACCTATTCAAATATGTAAGGTATGCACAGGAAAACTACATGCAGTGCCTGCATTGACTAAGTTGCCAAAACATGAATGTTCACACAAATCATGAGCTGGGAGCTAAAAATCATGAAACTGAAATAAATATATCCAAAGTGTTTCCAGCTTCCAGGGACTATCACGTTTGTGGGAATGGGAAGAGGCAGTTGAAGAACAACATAAGGTTGCTGCCTCGTAAACAATGTTCTTCACGATGGCTCTCAACATTTTCACAAATGCCAACCCTTTGGAAAGTACTGTTTGGAATGAGCAGGAAGGTGCTTTGTTTACTGCATGTGGGCTCGAGACTTTCATCGTTCGTGTGATTGTTCAAACTAGCAAGCTGTGCTTGATATGACTGAGTGTCTAATGGCATCCAAATGCATCCCATTTGTGAGAATGTTCAGAGCTAGCTTGCAGAACCTTTGTTTACAAGGCAGCAAATTTGAGGCATGCCTTTCCGGCAGGGATTTTTTTCTTTAAAAAAAAACTGCCTGATTTCGCTGTTTCCATACACTGCAGTGGGTTGTGGGATGTACCAGGGAAGGGCCACCGGCCCCCCTGTCCCCCTCCCGCACTTCATAACCAAGGGAAGCTTGCCTGGAGAGTCACTCAATAGAGCCAGGTGGCGGGGGCGGTACTTGCGGAAGCTGCTGGCAAGCCTGGAGCAGGGACTCAGGTCAGGAGGGAGCACATGGGTAATAGGCAGGGGGGCTGCTGGGGGAGTCACTCAATAGAGAGCCAGAAGGAGGGGGGGCATAGCCAGTAGCTGTGGAAGTCACAGAAGCTGTCAGTGAGCCTGGAGCGGGGGGGGCGCTGGTGAGTCTGGAGCAGGGACTCAGGAGCACATGTGGGAATAGGTGGGGGGGCTGCTAGGGGAGTCAGTCACGGGAGAACATGGGGGGGAAGGCGATAGCTGTGGTCACCATTTGCCCACCGTTCACAACAAAAGAATCAGGACAGCCACAATTATCAACCCAATAGCAGCTTTCACAAGTAATCCAATGATCCCACCATTCATCCAACCAACAGCCATTATCATGAACAAAATGAACATAAGCAGAAACTGAGCGATAAACATATACATAAACACTAAAAGACTAGCAGCAAGCAAAATATGTGTGCATTTATTTTAAAAAAGGATAATGGAAAATGTAATGTTAGCCAGGACCCCTAGTCCCCCCCCTGAATTGATTTACCCCCCCCCTTTGTGGTGATAGCCAACTAACTTGGACCCGGGAAGTCAGCAAAGCCCCCAGGGGTAACCAGGGGCAAGAAGGATTGGGGGAATGATAGTCTCCCCACACTGGATGCAAGAGGAGAGGGGGGACACACACTTATTGTATCCTGAAGTCTGTCATTAGCCCTTCCTTCCCTCCCTTCACTTTTTTTTTACAGTTTCCCTGTGTGTCAAAGAGATCTTTTGCATATCTTGGAGTCACCTTTGTATGGAAGTAAAAGTTGTGACTTGTCCCCTCGTTAACCCACTGAGTACCCCCAACGACCCTTCGTAGCCTCCCAAAACCCTTTGTTTAGCACCCAATAACTGCCCCTTGTTTTCCCCTCAACTGCTGAGAAATCTTGGGACCCAGATATGTGCAGGTCTCTCTGTGCATGTCTGAGTTGAGAGATCTCCCAGACTCTGGTCTGCCCCTTCTTTTTTCCTCCATCCCGTGAACTCCGCTGGATCGGTGAACCGCCTGTCCCATCTCAACAGGCAAGGAAAGGTAACCACAGGTCCAGACTTTCCCAGCCAACTGGGGAAGCCCTGTCTCCCCCTCTCTCTTTTTCTCTCTCCCCCTTCTCTCTCTCCCTTGTTCGTGTTCTCTCGCTCCCCATCACTGAGCCAACACCGGACCCCACCCCCTACTTCTTCTACCTTACTCCCCACAAGCCGCTTGTGTTTTCTCCTTCTAAATCCCACCATCCAGACCGCGGCTGTGTTTCTCTGTTTTGTATAGCAATAAAGTTGTTGTAATTGAACACCTGTCTCTCTCTCTCTCTTTCTATTTGGGGAGGGTACATAAACTGCCTGTAGCATGCACTGTTCTCAGCTTGATCCTTTTGAACGTGTGCAGACCCTGGTTTAAGTCATTAAGCTAATTCCCCCCAAACTTTAAGGAACGGTGGATATTGGGGTACCCACCCCCAATAGTCATGAGTGGGAGGGGGTCTCCTGTTAACAGATTGGTGGATAACGTGGGCAAGCATGTGGTAATCTACACAGGAGTGTTCACGGAAGCATACGTAGCTGCAGCCAGCTGAAACACTCATATTTCTATCTCTTTCCTGTGTAATTTTCTATCTCCTTTCTCCTCTCTGGACCTGTGGATTTAAGGATTTTGGGTCTGGGTTGTTGGGGAGGAATTGTCTGGGGCAGTGGGTTGTGGATCTCGGGACTGTATAAAGTGGTCCTGGGATTGTAGAGGAATTTGATCTTGGATTGCAGAGGCAGTCCAGGGATCTGTGTTTGGTCCTGAATTTGTGGAAGACAATCTTGGGGCAACTTGGAAATAGACTTGGGATTGCTAAAGGCAGTCCAGGGTCTGTGGAATTAATAGAGACTTGTGGTCCCACCCAGGAGTGTGTGGGTGGTCTTAAATTGGGAGTAAAATGTTGGGTCAGTTGTGGTCTCAGGGGGCACAGGCGCAACTGCCAGCACATCCCTGGGGATATTGGGGTCTCTCGCCCGTAATTTTGGGTGGGGGCATATTTGAACCTATTGGTCTGGGAGTGGCCTGGACCACCTTGTGTCTGGGGATCCTATTGTGGGTCCCCCGACTGATAAAACTATGTTGGGGTGGGACTGTGTCAGCCGCCTGGGGGGTGTATTACTGGAATGTAGAGGTGGTACCAGAGGGATACACTAGAATAGGCTCTGGGGAAGCAATTAATACCTGGTAGGTAGAGGATTGTTGCAACAGGAGCCTGGGACAATTAGATTAGAGAAGTGGGCAGCGGAAAATGCAGAATGTCCATGGAAGTTGCGATGCTTTAAAACTGAGGACCCAGTGACATCAGTTAGCAGAGCATATGATGGTTACTGCCAGAATTTTAAGCCCAAAGGCAGTAAAAAGGATGTCTGCGCAGCCTTGGTGCTGTGGCATGCTTGTGGGGACTTGTGGGATCTGCTTAGGGAAACTAGGCAGAAATGTGAGGCAGAGGGGGAAAGAGTTGGGAAAGAAGGAAAGAGGGTGGAGAAATGGGAGGCTCTGTGTAAGGAGCTGGAGAGAGATAAGAGTGAGCTGATAGCTGAAAAGTGGAATTTAACCTCCTTCCTGAGGAAAGCCCAGGAGGAGTACACTGTGGCACTGGCCAGGGCAGAGCAGGCATAGAGGGAGTTAGAGGGATCATGGGAACAGCTAGGGCAAGCCCAGTCAGCAGCTCGGTTCCTGGAAGAGCAAACCCAGACTGCTAAAGTCGCGGTGAGCCATGACGCCTGCGAGGCAGCAATAGAAAAGCTGCGGGGAGAACTTGATGTGCACAAAGGCTTGGTAGCCACAGTGCGAGTCGAAGATCTATCTGGGGTGTGGTCCATACTGTTCCCTAAGAAAGAGCCCAATATGCCTAGAGACGCCATTCCTGAAGCCCCGTATAATCCCGCTTGGCAAGCACTGGAGCTGGTGGCCCCAATTGTAAGCCGAGACATGGATCATATCGGAGCAGGAGGGAGGGCGACCCATGATGAAATTAGAGAAATGGTTACGTGGACCCCCACTCAGGCGAAAGCTATTGCTGAGTAGGTGGGCCCGCTGAACCAGGAAACCACCATTTCTTGGATGGCGAGATTGTGGAAGATCTATCCCTCCACAGAAGGGTTAAATCTGACACAATTGGCCTGTGTGAGTGTGTCACCTGCAGATGCACATATCCTGGAAGTGGGGCTCAGTATGGCAGACATCCACAGTGCCAACTGTGGCAAATGGATGAAGGCGGTGCTGCAAGCCATGGTCACAGGACAGAGCCCGCAGAGGTTGTTTTTTCTGGAAACACAGGCTCCTGGGGAGAAGCCAAAGGCTTATGTGGCTCGCAAGAAGCTATTGGGGGCCTTAGCGGAGGTGGTGGTTCCAGGGCAAGGGGACGGGAGGCGGATCATGCAGTATGACTCTAGGGATTTCATAGAGGCTGTATATGCAGGATTTGCCCCCCATATCAAAATGGCAATGGGGAGGATGAATCTGTCACAGGTTACCTGTGATGAGCTATCCACGGGTATCCAGAAGGTGGCAGACCTAATGAGGGGGATGGGGGGAACCAAACAGACCACTCGCAAGCAGCAGCTAGAGCCGGTCCAGGCAGTTACACTTATTAATAATGGCCCCCACTCCTCAGCTTCCCCTCTGCCAACCATAAAACCTCCACCCAACCCCTACCCTCAGAAAGGAGTCCAGGGAAATTATGGTAGCAATTTTCCCCCCAGAACCATCCCCAACCGGGAGCCCGGAATGCTCTTTGGGCATATGTATGGGGAGAGTTAAAATCCTATAGGGTAGATATGAGATAGTTCCATCTCTAGCCCCTGCAGGTCTTAATAAATGCCACAGCAGAGTTAAGGAAACAGTGAGGACAGGAGTTTAGTCAAGCTCCCTCCCAGCCAATAGCGGCCCTGGGGTCTGAGGACCCAGACAATAGAAGTAGGACCCCAGAGCAGGAGCAGGTGTTGTGGGAGGTCCACAATATCTGCTAGGACTGCCCAATTCCCAAGGGTCCCCCCGAGGTAGTTGCAAACTACATCCCGATAGATGGAGGAGACCCAATGTAAAGGCCAGCATTGGGAATCTGGGAACTCTGGCCCAGCTCTTGGTAGACACGGGGGCCTCCGTTAACATCTTGGACCCAGACTGGGTCAATGCAGGGGAACCCTCTGGTAAAACTGTGGCGTGCAGCGGTTATGGTGGGGAAACTCAGGAAGCCCCGGTATGGAAAAAGGTTCGCTTTGAATTAGGCAAACTGAAGGGAACAATTGAAAGTTGTGTCCATAAAGGAAAAGAAAAGGGGATCATTGGGGCTCAATTTTTGAAGGAGTCCCAGCTAACAGTAGGCCTAGTTAACGGGGTACTGTGGCAAGTCCCAGGGGGTCCTTCCAAGGTTTCCGCCATACACCGCTGCGCAGCCCTTAAGGTACCTCTTTCTGTTCTCCCCTTGATCAAGGATCCATGGACCCAGGAATTTACTGAGGTATGGATTAAGGACAAGGCAGAGTGCGGAAAGGTAGAGGAGGAGGTGCTCATCGAGGGGAAAGATTCCCCCCCCCCATACAAGTATCCATCAGAGGCTGAAGAGGGAATTCAAGCCACAATAGATAGCCTGTTAGGGCAAGGAGTCATTGTAAGGATGCAGTCTGTCTGTAACTCCCCCATCTGGCCAGTTCTTAAAGCAGATGGGGCAACTTACCCGATGACTGTAGACTATCGGGCTCTTAATACAGCGACTCCTCCTTTTGCTCCAGTGGTAGCTAAATACAACGAGATAGTAGCAGCGATATCCGCGGGGTCCTGCTGGTATTCTGTCACTGATTTGGCAAATGCTTTCTTTGCGATCCCTCTCCATCCAGCCTGTTGGTACAAGTTTGCATTTACATACAGGAATCAACAGTACAGTTTTACCAGAACTCCCCAAGGTTTCCATTCATCTCCCAGCATTTGCCAGTCAGTGGTGTCAAAAATGTGGGATAAATTGAAGCCGGAATCAAGAGGGTGTGTCTTATCATACGTAGATGATGTCCTGGTGCATTCCCCAGACAGGAACCGGACCGCAGAAGTGACAAGAGAGGTACTCGCCATAATTCAAGAGACCGGGTTCAAGGTTAATCGAGACAAGGCACAGCTTGTGAAAAAGGAGGTGAAATACTTGGGGATCAGTTTGGGAGAAGAGGGAAGGTCCCCAGACACCCAGAGGGTGGAGGTGATTGCTAAATTACATGCACCCACAGACCTGCATTCCCTCAGAGCCATACTGGGCACCCTGAACTTTCTTAAGGACGTTATAGAGTTCTTCGCAGACAAGGCAAGACCTCTGTATAAGCTCTTGAAAAAGGAATGGGCATGGGATTGGGGCCCTGATCAAGAAGAAGCATTGGCAACTCTAAAAATGGATTTGGCACAAGACGCAGCACTGGCTCACCCAGATCCCAAACTTCCCTTCTTCATACAATTGGCAGCAACAGAGACTTGCATCGGGGCCACTCTGAATCAGCAGCAAATGGGGAGACAGTGTGTAGTAGTCTATGCCTCTAGACTGCTTGATGAGGTGGAACAAAGGTTTCTCCCCTGCAAAAAGGCATGCCTGACCTTGGTCTGGGCCCTAAAGCATTGTGAGTACATAATTGGGAGGTCTAAGGTAATAGTTCAAACCCCCCATTCACCCCTGAAATCCATCATCTCCGGCAAGATTCAGGATGGGCAGGTTAGTAGCCTCAGAATAGCACAATGGACCCTTGCATTGGTGGGCAGGGGAGTGGGGTTCAGTAGGGAACAGAAGGAAACCCCTGCTCCCTATGGTTTACTTGTAGAAGGGGAAGAGCACATTTCCCCCCTCCCCGAGTAAAAATCAGGAGGAAGCAATAAGAAAGGGGTTAACGGTGTGGTACACCGATGGGTCATCTTTTTATGACCAGGGGCGACAAAGAACAGGCTGGGCAGCAGTTTGGGTGCTAGATGGACGGGTGTTGAGGGGATCTGCACGCCCTCACTCCACCCAAGCAGCTGAAGTCCAGGCTGTATTGGCTGTCCTTGAGTTCAAGCTCCTAGACATCTCCCTGGCCATCTATACGGATTTAGACTGGACGGCGTGAGTCGCCACAGCTTGGTTCCCAATTTGGCTAAGGAGAAACATGGCTGCTTCCGATGGGAGACCAGTAGCCCATGCAGGAAAATGGACTAAAATAGCAGACCTGGTTAAAAACAGAACTGGCTTGACTTGGGATGCACATGTCGCCAGGCATTCTAGAAAGCCTACAGAGGAGGCTTTTTGGAAGAGTCAAGTGGACATGATAGCAAAAGAAGCTGCCACCCAGAGTGAGCCCCCCAACCTTGCAGAGGACTTACCCTCCCCTGAAACACCCATAGCCCCTGTCACCACAAGAGCCAGCATGTTAGGATCAGGGGTAACCACCCTAGACCCAGGCACTCTACAGGAAGGGGACAAGGAAATAGAGGGCTTGGCACAATGGGGAAAAGACAGCACAGGGAGATACACTATCACCAAAGACAACAAGGTATGGTGGGCAATCGATCCTGAGGGTAATAAATATTGGATCGTCCCGGGGAATGTACGGGGGGAGCTAATACAGTTTGTCCATGAGCAAGGGCACAGAGGTAATCAGGATACTTTAAACAGGGTAAAAGACACAGGATGGTGGCCCCAGATAAAACAGATATAGACCAATGGTGTGATAATTGTCTGTCATGTGCAATGGTCAATGCAGATCGTCAGACTCTTAAAGTTCCAATTCAGCACCAGCGTATTGAGGGTCATTGGGCTAGTATTCAAATAGACTACATAGGCCCCCTTCTCACTACAGCCAGAGGCAATAAATACTGTCTCGTTATAGTGGATGCCTTCAGTAAATGGCTGGAAGTGGTGCCCTGTAAAAACAACACTGCCAGCACAACAGCCAAAATGTTGTTTAACATTGTCCTGTCCAGATGGGGTATTCCCCGGTGCATAGATTCAGTCATGGGACCCCATTTTGTCAGGGATGTGATGTAGAAACTATGCAAAACCCTGGGAATTAAATAACACTTTCACATAACTGGACACCCTGCCTCTTCCAGGCTAGTCGAGAGAACTAACCGCACTTTAAAGGAAGCTTTAAAGAAACAGATTAACCCGGCAGGAAAAGACTGGGATGAAAAACTCCCTCTCATTCTGATGGCCCTGAGAGCCTCTAAGGCAGTGCATGGATACACTCCCTTCCAGGTGATGACAGGGAGGCGTATGCAGATGCCTGAGTTCTGGTGGTTGGGAACAGAGCTACCCAACACTTGGGAAAACAAAACAGTCTCTGAAGATTGGATACAAATGTTGGTGGGTGAACTAGCAACAATCCATAGACAGGCTGCCATACGCCTAGGAGTATCCCAACAAGATATAGACAAGAGGCTGGGGTGAATCAGAAATCCCATTGTCTGGGAAGAAGAGCAGACGGTAATGTATAAAAAAAATTCAACCTCAAAGCATTTCCTAACACACAAATGGGAAGGTCCTGCCAGAATAGTCAACACAGTTAGTCCAGTGGTTTACCAGGTGGAAATCCTAGAAAGTAAAAGAGGTAAGCCATGGAGAAAGTACTTTCACAGCTCACAGCTCAAGGAGTGGGCCGGTAAACTTGTGGAGCCCACGGCAAGCCAACCCCTAGATCCAACTAGCTCTTCCACCCCTACCCAGTAGAAAAACTCTCAGCCTCATCACAGGGCAGCCATGAATAGGAGGGTAAGGCCCAGGAGACAAAGAGGACACTAAGGACAGATGTACCCCCACTTGATACACCATCGGAACAGGGTCTCAGTCAATCCAGCCATGAGACTAGCTGCAATGGTAAGCAACCTGATCATCAGGCAAATCTTCCATTTCAGGTTTTGCTATAGCGAGACCTGAGGACCACACAGAACTCTCGTTGGGGTGGCCACCTGGAAAGCCATGGTGGGGGGGGAGTTGTGGAGAGAGTGGTTGTAAAGTTTTACCACAACAGCTCCGCTAGATGGGAACTGTTTATGAGAGAAGATCCCCATGTGATACAGTTCATCACAGGCTGAGTTGTAATTAAGGGAAGGCCGGGGAACAGATATCCAGTCTTGGAAGGAAATCAGCCTCCATTCACTCCCCTCCACCGAGAAATGTGGGAATTCAACCAGCTTATTTGATATGTCAGTGATGACGATTAAAAAGGTTCATAAAACTGTCCATCCCTTTGACTCCCCCCCCCTTTTTTCTGAAGGAGGGACTTCCATGTTCTCAATCTCTCTCCTTGTCCTTGGTTAACCCTCGCTCCCGGGTGAGAACCCCCCCCCCGACTTTTTATCTCATCAGGCAAATCCAGAAACGAGCGGCGGTTGGGAAGAGTGTAGTTGTTGAACCCGTGCCAGGAAAGTAGTCAACAAAAAGATCCACAAACCCCGTGAAAAGATGGGAAGGGTGTCACTCCAAAGCTTGGCACCAGGAACGGAGATTGGGAACCCGAATGTTTACCGGAACCAGTCTGGAGCCTCTGCCTTTGGGGTACCTCTTCCCAGCTGAGACAGCCAGCGGCCCGCGACACAGCACCATGGAAGAAGATCATGGAAAGCCCCCCCCCCCAATATTGAGAGAACTTTCCTTCCCGGAGATGGTTTCCAGGTGTTTTTCCAGTGGTACAGCACAAACTTTGAACTCATGTCTCAGTGAAGGCTTCTCACCACCCAGAACTTTCTGCCTGGAGGTGAGCCCAAGAGCACTGGACTTTGGGACCAGAAGAGCTTTCTCCGTGCTCCTAGCCACACCGCAGTTGTTCCAGCTTCCAGCCAAAGGAACTTTGTTTAAGTTGTTTTAGCTCCTTTTCACAGCTGAAAGTTATGGACCATCATGCCAAATAGGATACACCTGGATGGAATTGTCCCATTGAACAGAGCTCCTTGTTACAGATACAGATTGGTAATTGGATTTTTATGGCCAGGGTTTTTTGGAGGGTTGTTAAATTAAAATTCAGAATAAGGGACCTAAAATTAAGAAGAGATCCATTCCTCTAAGCATGCAGGATCTCTCAAGAAAACTGGTAAACCACAGCCAAGGCTCACATGTAAGTAAAACTAGATTAACCTGTGGCAATACCTTTAATTTCTCCGGACCCTCTAGGAGGAAACCCAGGTGACTCTAGCCAGAATGTAGATGTAACAAGCAACTCCCAGGTGTACCTATGCATATAATGTTTGTTATATTTTTATTATAATTGTTTTAATTATTGTGTGTTTAACTTTAAGTACCCTGGTCTGAACTATCTTGTGTTTTCCTTCTTCTTCCTGTTTCTTTCCACTCCCCTCCACTGGTGACCCCTTCCGTCACCCAGAACACTCCACCCCCACCGCCTCGTGGTATGTTGACCCAACCCCATACCTTCCTGCAATAATGAAGGGGAAGGGGATCTTACTGAACTGGGGTTCTAGGTATCAGTGTCCTAAGAAAAGACTCCAACAGACCACATTGGTCATAAATCTTCCGGCGGCTGGTGTTTTTACATGTTGTGAATCAATGTATTGGGCTAGGTAGGCTCAGGTGTGGCCCATCCCATATTGTGGGGACCATTTTAATGAGATTAAAAGGTCCCCAATGGGGGGAATTGTTAGCCAGGACCCCTGGTCCCCCCCAGAATGAATGTACCCCCCTTTGTGGTGATTGCCAACTAACTTGGACCCGGGAGGTCAGCAAAGTCCCCAGGGGTAACCAAGGGCAAGGAGGCTTGGGGAAAACATAGTCTCCCCACACTGGATGCAAGAGGAGAGGGCGGGCATGCAAAAAAAGGATCAGGCCCAACCACCCTAACTCCTAGCCAAAAAGGACCACTCATGGAAAAATACCAGCCTAAGGTTGAGAAAAAGACTGGAAGGGAGTAAAGAATGGAGTCATTAAGGAGAGGGGTCTCACCCTGTTGTGACAAAGGACTGGTAGCCATGACTTAGAGCAGCAACATCCTATCTCCATATTCCCCAAGAGAAACCAGACACACACTTATTGTATCCTGAAATCTGTCATTAGCCCTTCCTTCCCTCCCTTCACTTTTTGTTTACAGTTTCCCTGTGTGTCAAAGAGATCTTTTGCATATCTTGGAGTCACCTTTGTAATGGAAGCAAACGTTGTGACTTGTCCCCTCGTTAACCCATTGAGTACCCCCAACGACCCTTCATAGCCTCCCAAAACCCTTTGTTTAGCACCCAATAACTGTCCCTTGTTTTCCCCTCAACCGCTGAGAAATCTTGGGACCCAGATACATGCAGGTCTCTCTGTGCATGTCTGAGTTGAGAGATCTCCCAGACTCTGGTCTGCCCCTTCTTTTTTCCTCCATCCCTCAAACTCCGCTGGATCCGTGGGCCCCTGTCCCATCTCAACAGGCAAGGAAAGTTAACCACAAGTCCAGACTTTCCCATCCAACTGGGGAAGCCCCCCCCCTCTCTTCCTCTCCCCCCTCTTTCTCTCCCTCATTCGCGTTCTCTCGCTCCCCATCACTGAGCCAACACCGGACCCCCCCCCTCCTTCTCTTACCTTACTCCCTGCAAGCCGCTTGTGTTTTCCCCTTCTAAATCCTGTCAGCCAGACCAGGGCTGTATTTCTCTGTTTTGTATAGCAATAAAGTTGTTGTAATTGAACACCTGTCTCTCTCTCTCTTTCTATTTGGGGAGGGTACATAAACTTCCCATAGCATGTACTGTCCTCAGTTTGATCCTTTTGAACATGTGGAGACCCTGGTTTAAGTCATTAAGCTAATTCCCCCAAAAATTTAAGGAATGGTGGATATGGGGTACCCACCCCCCAATCATCACGAGTGGGAAGGGGTCTCCTGTTAACAGTAAAATGTAACTGTAGCAGAACTACTTTAGCTGCATTAGCACTAAATTAGCAGTTAAATAAAGTGCAGTTTAGCAGAATTAGCAGAAAAGTTAAAGTACTTACACAAATCCTTCTTTATGCTGTGTGTAGTCTGCACTTATCCAAAATCGATGGTATGCTATGAATTAGGAAGGGATAGGACTCTCTCTCCTCGAGTCGCCATGCGGTGTTTTGTCATGGAGTGCCGAAGATCAAAGTGTGTTAACAAACACAGACACTGGCGGCACAGCTCCAACAGTCACTCACTCTCACTGCGATTGGGGATCAAGAGGGAGAAGAAAGCTACAAATACACCTATTTATACGTAATGGTGAAGGCGGGACATGTCTCTCTGGGAAAGCCG
The DNA here is from genome assembly GCA_003113815.1 of Sphenodon punctatus. NCBI lineage: Eukaryota > Metazoa > Chordata > Lepidosauria > Sphenodontia > Sphenodontidae > Sphenodon > Sphenodon punctatus. Next base: position 165,789 of record QEPC01012107.1, on the reverse strand, counting down.
TAGCCAATGAAATTGGGCATGCGGGTGTCGTCAACAGGGTCTGAGAGTTGATCATGCCACCGGGTCTCGTGGTACCTTGCATTCCAGGCAGCGTAAACATGATACCATGATCAGATAACCACAAAGATTCCATGATTGATGGAAAGGGTAGTTTGTGCCGCTTCTTATTGAAATCCGCAAAAGTTCCACTTTCGTTGACCAGTTGCAATGCCACGGCACCATTTGCGGCAAACTGCAGCCATCGGAAAGCTGGCTCTGCTGAATCTTGCTACGATGTGTGGAATAGGGGTTTCCGTTAGTAACAGCTGCCGAAGCGGTATGCCGCTACAGCCCTAAGCACAGGTATTTAGCATTACATTTCTCAGGCCCCAAAATTTAATCTCTTGCTCTGTTCTTGGCAGACTTTTGTACAGGATTTCAGTGTTACATAGTGGCATTCACCCTTCACTAGTGCTGACATGAATATCTGTGGCAAATATCATATCTGTCAATTTAGCCCATTTCAAACCATATACGACAAAGCTGATAATAACTGTTATTATGCCACTTGAAGATCTAGCCAAGGGTGTAAACTAAATACCCCTGCTTTTGTTTCCCCCAGCTCAGGGGAGTAGCACAGAGGCAGCAGCAATGACATGGAGGTGGAAGCAGTGGCAAAAAGGTGTGAGTGGTAGCCCAGAGAGGGGGTGTCTGGTGGGGAGATCCTTCTTCTGAGTGACAGATCCAGGGTCCCAGGTGTAGGACAGAGCAGCAAATACAGAGGGCAAGGGGTGGGCTAGGAGAAAGTGTGAAAATTGGAACTACTTAATTTTGGCTGTAAAGTGTCAGGTCCTGTGGAATCGGAGATGGGACCTTCCCCTATGTCTGGAACCCTTATTACATCTTTGGATCCCACCCTAAGTAAATATTAAGAATAAGAACCTAACATTGAGCCACAGTCTTAAACTGCTTTCTCCAGAGTAGTTTAAATCAATCAATTAATGGGACAACTCCAGAGCAACTGGCTTGAAGGTTGTGGCCATAGGAAGGGGGCAGGAGAAGAGGTGGGAGGAGAAGGAAGCTGTGCCTGCCATGTCTGGTCTGTGTATACTGTGCCTGCCTCCTCCTCCTGCCAAAGTGCCGAACATTTTGGTATCTGCAAAAGTACCAAAAGTACCTACCAATGGGCATTCCTGAATGGAAACAATTGGATGTGGCAAAAGCTCAGCAAGTTTCCACATTGGCTGTTTTTACACTGATGCCCCCCCCCGGCTCAGTGTTCGGGTGGGTGTGCGAGGGGGGCATCTGTGTAAACGGTCAGTGGGGGGGTGGGGGGATGGGTGTTCGTTTGGTGTTTTTCCGTGTGAACACCAAGCAGGGTGGGTGTGGGTGTGTGCATGCTCCCGCACAATACCCACCTCCACCTATGGAGTCCTCCGGAAAACTGGAGGAGATCCTGTGGATTGGGGTGTGTGTGTGTCTGTGTAAAGGGACACTCACCCACCTCTACCCACCGCACCAGAACACTCATCCCCCACCCACCCCTGTTCATGTAAAAAGGTCTATTGCACGGGAGGTGGTGAATAGGCTGTTTTCCGTGAAAACAGCATTTGCCACAAATCGTTGTTCGAGTTCTAGCTTTGAATACAAAATGTCCAATCCTCTGATTTCCAATCATTCTGTTGAAGAGCAGAAAAGAGGCATTTGGTAGCAACTTATTACTTGCAGCAAAAGAGTTCAGTACATGACACCATGTTAACGACACTGCAGCAACAGAAATGTGGTGCTGCTGCTAGGGAACACTTGCAGCAAGGAAACCAAGGGAATTTAGATTATTCTTTAAGCGTCAACCCTTTTGAACTTCTCACAAAGAACATTTTCTCAAAGATGAAAATACCCTTTGTTTTGCAATATAATTGAGGATTTACAAAAATCACTGGTGAGCATACTGGAAAGACCTTTATATTTCCCAACATCCTATAACTTTTATTCAGTGTTGCTTACAATACAGTCAATAAAAATAAAACATTCATAATGGGTAGAGGATGGGTGAATGCGGTTCGGAAGTTTGGAGTTCAGACCGAATTTGGTCTGTTTGGTCGACCGAACCGAACTTCCAAACCAAAGTAGAATTTCAAACCGATCCGAACCGATCCGAACCGAATTTCCGAAATCCGAAATCTGTTCGCCCATCCCTAGTGGCAACACACACCAAAAAAACTGGTTTTGAATGGCCGAACTTGGTTCGGAAGTTCGGAATTCAACCGAACTTGGTCTGTTCGGTCGACCGAACCGAACTTCCAAACCAAACTCAAATTTCAAACCAAACCAAACCGAACCGAATTTCCGAACTTGAATTTCAAACCGAACTGAACCAAATTTCCGAACTCCGTTCTGTTCACCCATCCCTAATAATGGGATTTAATATCATGTTTAAGCAGGGTTTTTTTTTAAAAACAAACAAACCCGTTTATTTTTTATTTTTTTTAAAGCATATTATTTGAAGGAAATGAAAGTTCATAATTAAGCTAGATACTTTTAAAAAGAGCTCAAAACTAATTTTGTTTTTAGATTTTAATTTACTGTGCCATAGGCTTGCTATAGAAGAATTTACCTCTGACACAGCCAAGGCGTATAACTTAACATGTCTACAACTAATCTTTACGCTTAACAAAAACATGCAATATGCTTGACCCAGCTAGAGGCTTCTGCAGCTAGCACATTAGCTGCCTTCCATGTCATGTCCTGTGCCACAGGTCATTTCATGAACCACAGTGATCTGTAAGGACAAAGCAAGAGGAGACTATGGTTGAGGTTCTCTTTATTGATGGTGGAAGATGAAAGATTATCAAGGCCTACCAGACTATCAGCAGAATGACCAACAAGTTGAACAATATTTTCCTGCAAAGTTGTCTGAATGCTCACTAGGTGTGCCAACTCTTGAGGGCAATCTATTTTTTTAAAAAGACCCTTCCTTCTCTCTGGTGTGCCCTAGTTATTACCTCCTTATATTTGAGCAGCCAAAGAAAGACAAGACCTGCCTCCTTAGCCAATAAACTCCACCTCTTGACCTTACATGCACATGCACACCTTCCAACAACATTCCAAGTGCATAAAGTGGGACAGAAACTCCCCTGCTTCTTGTTCTACATAATTCCTTGTCAATCTATCATCTCCCAGTGTCCTCTCAAGGACTTTTCCTGTGAGGCAACCAGGAAAGAGGTGCACAAGGCTTGAATACTGGCCATTTTGACTCTTTCTCCTGAAGGAAGGACTTTGGTTCTCTGAAAAAAGGACTCCAGCACCAAAATTGGGACTAAGTAAGTCCTCCTAAGTAAGGACTGTTGGGAGGTGTACTAGTCTTAAGCCAAAAGAGAAAATGAGTGGTTTATTACACAGTTATCTACCTTATGAAACACCACTCCAGGTCTAAACAAACATGAAGCCCAGTTTCCCCAGTATCATGAACAGCACCTACAACCACTTTGAACAAGCCAATGTGTGTTATCATAGCCATGAAATTCCATTATGACCTAGAAAAAGCATCCTCTTCAGAGACATTAAAGGCTCCAAGTACAATTAGCCTACATTTCTTTAGGAAAGCTGATCAGAGGAACCTGACAAGGTGGCTGCATTAGAGGCCTCTATACTTTGTGCAAATAGGGGGGAAAGACCAATTTGTAGTCAGAAGAAAGTAGAGTCACCACCAATGTGACAATCAGAACAGAAAGGTAAGTTGAACTCATCAAACAGACAAGAACTGCTATTGGAACTCAAAGATCAGAAGGGCAAAATGGTACATTTAAAAAAAGCATGAATCAAAACATTTGGACTCTCTCACCTTGGAAATCCTAAATGGAAAATCACCTTACTCACACAAAGGAGATACATTTTGCACTGTAGGTGCATTTTTCAGTCAAAAGGATCAGGATACATGTCCTGAGAGTACTGAAATAGAGACAGTTTGTCTGGGTCTTCTTGAGGAAGTGATGGTTACAGGAGAAGGACATGTCCTCACAGAAGGAGACTCCACAGAAAGCCGGAAGGCACTATACTAATTTTGCCACTTGAAGGGAAATCTGATGCAACCAGAAGGGATAGTTCTGAGGAGTAAAAATAGCACAATGCGATGCTTCCATCTGGAACTTCTTGTACCTGACTCTGTATGGGACAATTCCTAGGGAAACAACTGCATTAGCAGACTAGAACTGCCTTGCAGAAATATTAATCATTTCTCTTTTTCATATGGATTTATCCTGTGGTTTTGCAAATATTCCCCAAACACCTACTGAAGTAAAAGGCAATGCTCCATAGAGAAGAAAACAAAGAATATAACAAAACCTACATTTACTAACCTAAACCTCATTCAGCATCTCTCAAATAAGGAACCTGCACACATAATCAGACTCCTCTGTTTAAAGGATATGTTCAATTGCTAATGTAGATTATAGAGTGTTATAAGAGTGACTTGAAATATGACACATCATCATGACAACACTCTTGCTGTTCTTAACTTTGTGGATGAACTTTCCAAATTCCTGACACCTCCTTTATCAGTTTTGCCTTTGGAGTGATAAGGCATAAGCTTCAGGAGCTAATACAAGCCCTTTCTGAAAATACGAAAAGGATCTCCCTTCCCCCCTCCTAATTCTTTTGACTGCTTTCAGAGCAATGAATTGAAGCAGATGGATGCTCTACGAATGACAACCCCCAAGAAGACATTTTCAGAACCGCGTGGGCACTTCATATTAGTTTCAAAGTGGTGAGGGGGGGGTATGTGAAAAATCCTATTAGCAAATAATGGGATTTGTGTGCCTACTGTACCTCAAACGAAGAATGCTACTGCACTCAATTTCTTTCCTATTTATTTTCCTTTAAGTGATCACTGAAGCCTTTGGCACTCCCAGGGGTGGGTTTCTCTCACTGTGGTCAAATTGGCTGCACAGGGTTGTCTGACAGAGTGCACAGCCCTTTAACAGCAAATGCGCATTTTCTCGAAACAACTGTAAATAATATTTGAACTTGATTCATTTTTCCTTTTTCTTCGGAAGCATCACAGTGAAGTCAGCGATTTTTGTCCTTTTGACAATTGTTTTTCTCTTGTCTATTTAACCTGAAAGAATATTATTAATTGTGCTATGAATAAACATATGCATACTTTACCCATTACCCGCAATGACAAAAATATATCTTGGCCCATACATCACACTCTACTAGTGAGTGTAAATACTCTAATTATGATACTGAAATGGGTCAGAGACTCCTCTTTAGAGCTGGTTCATTCCTCTACAACAAAGCGTGTTTTTAAACGAACAGGGCTGGGGGCAAGGGGGAGTCTGTGGCCGCTGAGTGGCACAGCTATGGAGCAGTCACTCAGATGGCGTGTGTGGGGAGGGATTCTAATGGGTGGCTCCCAGCGTGGCGAATGCGTCAGCTGCCTTGCATTCCCCCTGCCACAGACCATGGGGGAAGAGGAAGTGCGCCGGGCTGGCCTTTGAAATTGACATGTCCTGGGCGTGAGTGCTGGGGAATCGGGCTCCCCAGCACTCACAGCAGGTTCCTGTGACTTGCAAAGGCCGTGTCCCACACCCACGGTGCCTGTGAACGGTGGACCCATATGCTGACAGGGGTGACTGCCCCATTTTATGCAGGAAGGAGATGCATGAGCTTGAGCACCCATTGCCACACACTTTTTTTGGCTTGCTTCGCACAACTCACTCTGGATTTCTTGGCAGTGCACTGTGAGTGGCCATGAGTGGGTCCTGTGTGGTTCACAGGAACATGCATCCCCCGCAGCACCTTCAAATCAGATGAGTGGTTCCTGGGTGGCCATGAGTGGTAGCATCTCATTTTAAAACACCCCAAATCTATGTATATGGATATACAAACACATGGTGGCTTATTACCCAAATATTGTCTCTAGAGTCCAATGGGAATCAGAGGATTAAGTCACTTTAGGACTGCTGCCATTCTATGGCTCTTGTGGGAACATTGGTCCTAATTTGTTCATGTGTGATGCAGACCAAAGTGACACTGTGTGTGCGCATGGTGCTGCCTCTAGATTCCAACCACGCATTTCCACCACCCACGTCCATCACTGCAGTCCTGCCTTTCTCGGTGGCAGGGCTGAGGTGGTGTGTTGAACTGCAACGACAGCACCACAAGCACACAGTGTGTGCACATGTGCAGTGTGACTTCAGTCAGCACATGCAGTGTCACTTTGGTTAGTGCACTGTGTGCGCAGACCTTGGACCAGGTCTATTGGCTCTACATGAGCAAATCACTGTGTTTCAGTCTCTGTAGCATCATTCTCAGAATGATTAGGGCCAAGAAGTGATTATTAAATACAATGCATTACTTTATCATAATGGTTAGTATGACATTTTGGGCTCTGGTTTTCCCATGTAGCTTGGCTAGGTCACCCCTTATTAAAATCATAGAATTTTACACCCCAAGTGACCTTAAACAATCATCCAGACAATGGCAGCACCCCGAGCACACAATGTGCGTACATGTGCAGTGTCACTTCAGTCAGCACTAGACCCCCTTGCCCTTAAACAGAACCAATGTATCCCTAGACCATCCCTGAAAAGCAGTTATCCAAGGTGGCTTATTTATTTATTTATTTATTTATTTTATTTCATTTCATTTATTTGGCTGCATCCTCTTGCTACAGCAGCTCAGGGTGACTCACAACAACAATTAAAATACATATATAAAAATATATTTATAAAAAATAAATATAAATATAAATACAATCACATAAAAATCCAAAGAGTGGAGCTAAAAACCCTACCTCCCCCCTCCCCCCCAATCACCCATCTCCCTCACTGCAAGCCCAGCCGGACAGCCAGGTCTTACACTTTCTTCTGAAAGAGGGAAGGTTCAGGGTCAAGCGGACCTCCATTGGGAGGTAGTTACACAGCTGAGGTGCAGCCACGGAGAATGCCCTCTCTATAGTCACCCCTGAGATACTCAGGGGACCTCGAGATGAGCACTCCCAGCTGACTGCAGGGGTCGATCCAGGTCCCAGGGGGTGAGGTGGTCCTGCAGGTAGGCAGGGCCCAGAGTGTATAGGGCTTTATAGGTCAGTCCCAACACCTTGAATTAGGCCTGGAAAACTTTATACGCACCCAGTGCAAAGAATGGAGCACTGGTGTAATGTGCTCACAGCAACCAACCCGTCCCTGTAAAGAGATGGGCCACCGCGTTCTGCACCAGCTGCAGTCTCTGGACTGTCACCATGGGTAGCCCCACGTGGAGTGCATTGTAATAGTCAAGTATTGAGGTGATGAAAGCATGCATGATGGTGGTCAGGTCAGAGTCCAAAACATATAGCTGAAGCTGTCACACCAGATGTAATTGGCAGAATGCACTCCTCGCTACAAGTAATACGTAAGATGACATCACTACAAAGCTAATATGAAAATGAATGCTCTGTTCTTGGCCCTCTCCTCTTCTCCTATTCCTAGGCAAACTCATTGCCTCCCATGGCTTCCAATATCACCTCTTTGCTGATGACACTCAACTCTCTCTCACTCTCTCCATCTATTCAAGCTCGACTCATCAGTTGTCTCTCTGACATCTCTACCTGGATGTCTCAACATCAACTCAAAACTCAACATGGCTAAAACTTAACTCCTTATTTTCTGCCCCCATCCTTCCTCTCCTTCTTCCCTTCCCTGTCAATCCTCATCGATAGGGTCCCCATCTTTCCTGTCCCACAAGCCTGTAGCTTAGGCTTCATCTTTGACTCACTCCTTTCTTTTAAACCCTACATTGATTCTGTTGCCAAATCCTGTCGCTTCTCCCTCCATAACATTGCTAAGATTTGCCCTTTTCTCTCTGTCTCCTCTGCCAAAATCCTTGTTCATGCCCTGGTCATCTCTCGCCTCGCTTACTGTAACCTCCTTTTCACTGGCCTCCCCCACTCTCACCTTTCTCCCCTTATCTCCATCCAAAACTCTGCTGCCAGGGTCATCCACCTCACCCGTCGTTTCAACCACGTGAATCTCCTCCTCTCCTTTCTTCACTGGCTCCCCCTTCCTGAACAAATCCTGCACAAGCTCCTAGTCTTCACCTATAAATCTCTTCACAACCTTGCTCCCCCCTACCTCTCTGAGCTAATTTCCCTCCGTACTCGAGTCCATGAACTCTGCTCCTCCTCTGTCCCCTCTCTCACCCTCCCACGCCTCCTCTGCTACCCTAACCGCCTTCGTCCCTTCTCCCTAGCTGCCCCACACACATGGAACTCCCAACCTGCCCACATCCCCCAACCTGCCCTTCGTACCTTCAAATCCCTCCTCAAGACCCACTTCTTCTGCTCTGCCCTCCCCAACTCCTCGCTCCCCTCTTCTAACTTCTACTGATACCCTCCATCCACTACAATCTGTTACCTGAGGTCTGTGTACTCATATCCTCACCACATGGATCAACCAGCCATCATTCTTGATGTAACCAAGTCAAGCATGTGCACCTCAGACCTCACATCTTTGTGAATGTTACACACCTTGTCTCTCCCTCTGTTCACCTTCATTCATCCCCTCCCCCCTCCCCCCCATCTCTTAGATTGTAAACCCTAGGGCAGGAACCGTGTCTATTCAATTACTTTGTAAAGCACCAGGTACATTGCTTTCGCTATATACATGCTTGCTAATAATAAAGCTATGTTTACAGAACGTGTCATTTTAATGATTGGTACAGAACATATTGGGGACAATCCAGCAGTCTGCTTACACTGACCCCAATGTGCGGCGCACAGCCAGAACGTGCATCGTGCACAGCACAGCCATGCGGGGCAAAAGTGCAACCCCGGCCTATGTGACCTGTCCCACATGGCTGTGCTGCATGCGCGGCACTGCATGTGCATCTGAGCACGCACGTTCTAACTGTGCACTGCGTGCTGGGATTGGCTTAAGCAGGACGCTGGATTGTCCCCATTGTTTACAGAACACTAGTTTAATAAACAAGCTTATTTCAGCTATCTATCCCTTGTTTACACCACCACTCTGTCTCCTCGGAAAGCTAAAGCCGGCTGCAACACTGAGGAAGAGCTGAACTAGGTAAAGGAACAGTTTGATCAGTGTTGCCTTGAAACAAAAAGCTAATTGCTTTCAGCTTTTTAGGAACTGGGGGGCTTCTGAGTTACTGTCAGCACAGAAGTGTAATGAGTTCAGTTCTCTGTTGAGCTGATCTCACAGCGACTTTAGGGGTCTGTTACCACAAATGGGAAACAAATTTCATAACTAAGATAAATTTGGTTTTAAACAGAAAACGAATACAGATATATATATTTTTTTAAAATTGAAAATGAATTGAAAATGAAAACAAAATTGGTTCCTGCTGCACACCCCTACTGAGCAGTTATTCACTGCTCATTAGACTATCGAAAAATAGTAGGAATTCACTTCCCTTGCAGTAGAAAGAGCTGTGCTTCTCTGTCAATGAGGCATCATGGGCTATGCCTCTCATTCCTTGGAATGAATGAATGGAATTTGGAGAAATACTGATCTTACTCCAGAGCAGGAATATACACAAACAACAACCCCATAGTTAATTGGAGTGGCAGAGTTATAACTCCTATTAATACAAGGTGTTAACTATTCTGCAGTGATCTGAAAACTCTGTGAACACACAAAAAAAACTTTACAGTGGAGTTTATTTCATTAATACATATAATAGGTTTGGCTTTGTATACACACATTATGCATAATATTGAAATATTTATAACACATGTATACAAGGCCAAAAGTATTTCTAAAGACTCTCAGTGAAAGGAACTCCACAATCTCACTGGGTAACTTGTCCCACTGCATTACTGTCCTTACACTTAGATTTAGGTAAAATTGCATAATTTGTTGAATCCATACTTTCAGATTTCGTTGCATATTTTGTTGAATCCATAGGTAAAAGCATTACCTCCATGCCAACATGCACAACAACTGCACAGGTCACCTGATAGTCTTAGCCAGCAGAAAGTAACCAGGAACAGAAAAAAGGAGAACAGTACAACTTATTTATAACAAATACAATTGCGGTACAGGGGCCATTTCTCACTGATTTTCAGTTTCCCATGCCCTGACATTTGAGAGACATTAGGATCAACAGCATCTATCACCTGTGGCAAAACACTTCAATACAGATGACACTCTGGTAATGACACTGCGGTGTGCAGAATCTATTAGTACTTAGCAGCATTGCTGTACAGAAACTAAAACAACCATGGGGATTATCTGCAATGTAACACTGTGATGGAAAATAGTCGACATTTCCATTTGTACACAATCCAATCTTGCATCATACGAGCACTACTTTTTTGCCTGATCCAGTGTGCTTTGAGATCAGTGTGAAGACTCCTAGTGCACGGAAAAAGGTTTTGACTCAGCCCCATTAGTACAGAGGAGCTCAACTCAACTGGTTTTCAGGTCAGACACATCTTCACCATGTTTTCTTGGCACACCTATGCTTATTTATCGATTAATATATGCTGCATGGCCAAGTACTCACACTGGCAGTGCTTACGCTGGGCACACAGAGAGGCATTCTTGGTGGCCACTCCACAGCTTTGGAACTCCCTTCCCCTGGAGATTCACCAAAGCCAGAGCATCTTTAGAAGGCAATGTAAGGCCTGTTTGTTTGGCCAGCCTTTTGGCAGGCAGGGATAGGACTTTAGGGATGTGGGGAGTGGTTTTAATTGAAAATGTATATATGGTTCATTTTTATTATTAATTATGATTATTCTTAATATATTTAGTATGTTTGTAAGCTGTCCTGAGTCTGCGGGAAAGGGCAGAATAGAAATCCAAGTAAATAAATAAATAAACACTGAAAACCCTTCTTGCAGGCAATCAAAGACAAAATGGTGTGAGCATTAATTAGGCAACATTGCCCATTGTAATTATAATATTCTATTCACCACTTTAGTATGATACTTGACTCTGATCGATGTTTGAGGGGCTTCACTGAGGCACACAAATGTGCCCTGCTTTGGAGTCACTGCTATTACTATCTTCTTCTCGTTGGACCCTGAAAACACTCGAGTGGGTTCTCTGGTGGGATAGCATGCCTGCTAGCAGTAAGCGTGTGTACAAATCTCACTGAAGGGAATGGGATTTGCACCCACTCTGTTAGTGTGCTCACTGGAGAATCACATTAGTGGAGTTGTACTGTGGCCTCGCAGAAGTCAACAGGATTACTTGAGTCTGTTTGCCACACACAGGAAACGTTTTGCAGGATGGGACCCTAGTGGCTTTCCCTTCATTTCTTCTTTTCTTTAATACAACCCCCAAATCTGAATTTCCCCCAGATTACAACATTTGGGATCAACGCATAGGGATCGTATTTGTGCTAAGAAATATCCCCAAGGAGCTATGTAAGCTGTGCTCTAGCCACAGAAAACCATTCTGAACATACATCCAGTCAGTCTTCATCAAGCCTTCTGCACTATCTCTTTCATTAATAAAAACTGACATTTCACATTCAGCTTTAACACACCTAACCAGCTATTTATTATACACACAGAATAGCAAATGTAGCATTGTCAGCCTCCTGCTCTACCATGTGAGCTTTCCCAACAATAAGACATTTTATTATGCTTTCCAAACATGATCACACTGAACCTACCCCCCCCGCCCCACCCTCTCAAGCATGTTAATAGCAAAAGGCTTTATTAGTATGCGGAATTAAAATTGCAGGAAACATCAGCAGATGTTGTGATCAGTAATGTGTGATCAGTGCTTGACATTTTGCCCAGCCCTGCTGAATTTGATTAAGTAAGTACAGTATAGATTAGCAACAGAACCATTTGCAAAAAAAGAAAATAGAAAAAATACATGGAACAGTTCACTAACACTTGGCGGTTTCAGGCTATATTTGATTCTGAGAGGTCATTTATTAGCATGTCAAATTTTACTTCTTGTTGCTCTTTAATCTAATATTACTGGGATATTGAGGACGTATGCCTTGTTTTGGGGAAAGCAGTCACTGCACACTCAGTTTCTGTTGCAATCAGGTAGCATTTACAGTTTATTAACTCCGCTAAAACTAACCTGAAACAGCACGTGCTGTATTTACAAAAGGTAAAGTTCACTCCTGTGCTGACAGCTAGCATACATTTACACACCACTTAAACCCCCAACTACTCTTGGGAGGCTTCAAGTGATATTTAACTGGTGTCTTGGCTTTACTAACTGGATTTGGGCCCTATGTGGGCACTGGAGAATTCCTCTGGTGGAGGGGAATTACCAATTTACGTAAAAGCCTACACAGCTGGTTCACTTCCTGCACAGACCACTGCCTCCCAACACAGACCAGGGGTCCCCTCTACCACATCACTAACCCTTCACTGATGTAAGGCTTGGAAGTCCGGGATATAATTTAGAGCAACCATTAGGCTGTAGTAAGTTAGCAGTGGTGGGGCTGTCAGAGAAGTAAGGAATGGTAATGGGCAAAGGCATAGCTATAGGTGGGGGAAGTGGAGCTACTTCCCCATGGCCAGGCGTTCAGGGGTGCCCAGTAAATCCAGCCCCATCAGGACAGCAATATGTCCCCTTTGTCTCTGCTGCAGCTGACTGTGTCTTCTCCAGTGAGACAGGAACTGGTCCCACGCCTGTCAGTGGTTGCTCCCAGTCCCTGTGAAGAGGAGGAGGAACTGCCTGTATAGAATCCAGTTCCAGGCTCCTCAGGCAGGGACCCGGGTTGACTGCGTTGCTGCATTTTGCAGGGATTTTTGCAGAATCAGCCAATCCTCGCAGTGCCATGCTGAAATTTCAGTAACACTGCAGTGGAGGCTGTCTTCAGGGTCTTTAAATCCTGGCTCAGGCATAAACTGGTCACCTGACCCAGACAGCTGCCTTCTGTCCGGGAGGTATGTCCATGACCCGAGGGTAAATAGGCCCCTGGGAGATGAATTGCGGGTGGGTGGGGTCTGAAGGCCCTATGTTTGGTTGAGGGAGGTCTGGGGTTTTAATATGAGGTAGGAATTCTGGGGTGCTGAAATTCCAGAGGCTTTGAGTTGTGTTTGATTAGCAAAGTTGTGATTCTATGTCAAACCTGTTGCAAATTTGCTTCCCAGCATGCATAGTTATGCAAATCAAGTTAACAATGCAAATATTAATACTCACGGTGAATTTGCAGAATTTGGCTTTACTGGTTGCAGAATTTAAGATTTTTTGGTGCAGTGAACTCGGGTCCCAGTCCTCAGGGCAGCAGTGAGTGAATGCAGGCTACGGTTGGGGTCCCCAATGCAGGGTGATCACCCTCAGCTCTTGTATTGCTCAGATCCTCTCTGGCCCATCCTGCTGGCTATGGCATCTCCCACACCTCACTTCCTTCCCATGCCCCAGTGTCCCCATTCCCTGTCCGCTCTGGTACGTCACATTCCCCCTACTCCACTGCATAATTACTCCCCTGTGCCCCAGCCACCTTCCATGTCCGTTACAGCCCCCCCCCCCTTGCTCTGGCTCACCTTGCCTTCCTTCCTCCTGCCCCCCCCAACATGATCCGGTATTTTGACTTGCTCCAGGGCCCTGTTAAACCAAACTATGCTGCTGGTAACTGGCTCCATGCAAACTCCCACCCTGGGTTGAGACTCGAGTGTGCATTCAACTGCTTGTGCAAAGTACCAGGAAGAACATTCTGGAGACTAGACTTGATTGGGGAAGGGCTTTGCATAGCCTGAAATCATGCACAAAATCAGCAACAGAAGTTTGTCTTAAAGGAAGGTATATTTTCTTGTCTCATCTACGTACAGAACAGGCAGGTACAGGCTGGATGGCAGTGCTTTGTCCTGCCACTGTACCTTAACCCTGAGCTGCAGCAAAAAATAGCTAATTGAGTGATTGGTGATTGGTCTCTCTGAGGCAGTGATACTAATTCGTGCTGATTGTGGTGGAGTACTTTTCCTCCAACAGAAGATGGTAGTCACTTGGTTCAGATGTCAAGGTAAGCTGGACTTGATCCAGCAAGCTAGAGGTTAAATCCGTGGTTCCCAAGCATTGTGTATGTGTGATCACATGACACTCAAATATAATCCTGTGACCCAGCCAGCAACAAAGTTACGCAAAATATATCAACTATCAGTCTGCTGACAACCTCATCTGCTGACTGCATGACCCCAAACTGGGGTCACAACTAATAGCTTCTGAGTTAAAGGAATGTTACTGAGACAAGAGTTACTACTGAAGTGCACTTGCTGTTGGAGTCTCTGGGTAAAAACATGTTATTTGGTCCTGGTTTGTCCCACTTCGGACCAGATGTTGGCCCAGGATTGTCCCAGGCGGGGTCGGCAGCTCGCTCATGCTGTGACCTCTGTACAGTCTTGGAAGTCACTGCTCAGGCTAAAGCCCGCCCAACTGGCCCAGAATGAGCTAAAGCAGGTTAGCATGTCTGTGTGGCCACAGCACACTGTGCCTCTTTGGCCACCATGACTGTCCCTCATATCAGGGGGTGGGGCACTGGGAGTACCCTGTGGGCATGACGGCCACCTGCATGTTTGTTGTGCTCAGGGACATGCTCGGGCTGGTTCCCTTGCGGGGTCACGTCAGGTCATTGCCCCACCCCCGACCTGACCTAGGATGTATTGTGCAGGATTTTCTGCCCTGGCGCAGCCTGTAGAGCAGTCCCACTGGTCGCACATCTGGTTTTACCCTATGATGTAGAGACATAGCACAGCACAGAAACTACAGCTGAAATGGGCACTTGATTTGGTACCTGTGGGCAGTACTTGCATTCTCAGGTACCATTTTGAGTACCCAAATTGGTGCTTGAAAACCATTTGGACACCCAATATTCAAAATTTCAGATTTTTCAGGTTTTGGGTACCTGAAATTACCTGAAAGTCCCGACAAATCTTTCCAAAATATGGGCCTGGAAGTCAAAAATCTGGGAGTAGAAGTTGAAGAATTGGGATGAAAATGGCATTTCAGCATCTCGAGTAATTGATAAGACATTGTTTGGGATACCGCAAAGTGCCTGAAATTTTTTGAGTCAAATTGGGTGTTGCAAATATACCATTTTCATTTTAAATGCAGTGAGTATGGGTTTAAACTGGAGCCCATTTCATTTCCAGTTTTAGCCCATACTCATTACATTTAAAATGAAAATGGATTTCAGACATGTACAACTCCTTGGACCTTCTACATCAGCATTACAAGTTCATCATTGTGTTTAATTCCTTCACACTGCAGGTGTTTCAAAAACTGTCATCTGTCATTGTGAAAATGCTACATCCCATTCTCACAAACACCAGTGCTATCTCTGTTTCCAGCTTTGAGCTGTTATAACAAACTAGTCAGGGTTGTACCCTTCTAGAAATAAACTTCTTGCAAAGTCCTGACTAGACAGATTGTGCCAAGGATGTTACATGGATCACCCAAGACTAAGGGTGTCTTTAGAGATAACATCAATGGGTGTCTGAATGTGTGTTTTGACCTTGATATGAACACCAGTTCAGCCCTGTGTGCACCATGTGGTGCTGCTTAGACACACAGCCCAAGCCCAGGGCAAATTGGTATTTTACTCACCACCCGATCTCAGCATGTAAGCGTTTCTGCCTCGTTCCCTGTGTTGTACCTACTAACACACCATGTCATATTATTAGACACAACACTGGCCACGTGTTCAGCTGAAACATGCAAATTGTCCTTGTGATGCAATGGTGTTCACATCGCGTGTTCAATGGGAGGCCAACTTTACACACAACGGCAAAACACTAGGGGTGTGCACTTCGTTTTTGCTATTAAAAGTTCGGTTTTGTTTTTATCATGCTAACGAAAATGAAAATGATAATAATGAAATCAATAACAAATTTCAATTTTCATTATTTACTTCGTTATTGCCTGGCAGAGTGGCACTTACTTTTGGAGGGAAAATATGGAGGAGGGAGGAGACATCTTGGAGCCATTTGGGAGGGAAATAGTGTTGAATTCTTGAACTGGGCCTGTGATGGGAGGGGTGGGCAGAAAGGAAGGACCTGATGGATGGAATCGCTGGCCAATGAGCAGTGCAAGCAGGTCCCAGTCAATTGCATGGCACCCTGTGATTGCTTAATGCCTCCTGCCTCCCAGAACCAATCATGGGGACTCTGGGGAGGGCACTGGCACACTGCAACACTTTATTGTCAGGTCCAGGGTGTTTGACTCTTGTTCTGTGTTACTCCTGCTGTGTCAGGTTGGGTTTACAGAACTCTGATGCTTGCACTAAAAATCTTCCCCAGCCCTCAGTGTTATATACATTATATACCTTACCTTTCCTTATACCCTTTGTCGACGCATCCCCCAAAGAAGACGAGGACACATTGCATGGGTTTAAACGGTTGCACTTTTTATTAAACCAAAAAAGGGGGGAAGGGGTAACCCTCCCACTTCCCCCTTTTAACTGGGGTCCTCTCTATCTCCTATTTCTAACTGTTACCCATTCCACAGGAGGTTTCCTTCCCACTCCCGGAACTAACCGGTCTACCTGTCGACCTTCTTTAATATCTTCGGGTTAAGCCCGAGGGAATCCTCCTGTGCCCTAACTTCCCCAACTTTGTCAACTTACCCCCTACCCCGACCACCAGGTTTCCCCGGGCCGGAGCGGGTTGTTCGTATCTACCCCTTTTGCCCCTGAGGGCGGGGTTTAAACAACAACAAGGGTGAAGGAACCGTAACCTACTGTTTGGTACATGGCCCTCCCAGCGGGTCCGGCCGCTCGCCTCTCACCCTTGGACTGACCGTACAGTGGGCCGCACTGAGCAGCTATGCATGGTCTATGCCCATCCCTTAAGGAGATGTTTCTATTCAATACTATGCTATCAACTACAACGTTTAACCATTGGCCTGAACTCAGCCTACCGCCACCATAAACCACCAGCTTTGCTTGGCTGGTTTGCTGCCAACAATTCAACTTCCTAGGATTTTTCCAAGGCTGTGTTTCAGGGCCCCGAGGTATAGATTAGCACCAGCATCCAATAGATGGACCCCTTCACTCCTAAACAACTCATCTTTGTCATAACTAATCTCTTTTTGACTGATGACACACCCTCCGGCTCTTTGTAACCAGGCCCCAATCTCCATGTTTGCTCTTTTCCGAGCCCTGTCGACCCTACTTGGTCGCTGGGCATTATTCCATACCCTTCTCTGTAGCATTTCGGACCACACTATTGTGCACCCTGGAAAGCGCTCTTGGGCCATTTGCAAATCAGCTTTTGCCCTCTTTGTCAGCCACAGCCCTGTGACCCTGGGAAGATTGTTTTCTCTGAGATGAACCACTATTACTGCTGATGCCGGGAATTTCTCTTTCGCCGCAGCCAGCGTTGGGAGCAATTGCTCCCACAGCATTCCGCGCTTACCCAGCCAAATTATTTCTGCGTGTTCACCTAGGCCCAGCTGGATGCCCCACCCGCTGCGTGCGGCCAACTTCTCAGCCCAATGTACGATGCTGTGGCCGACGATCCACACCACCTTTTGTCCCAGCGGAGTTGACGTGTCTGAAAGAGAAATCATGGTTATTCTGTCATCCCAGGGCTCCCATGTGACCCCACCTCTTTGGTTCTGTGTTCCTAACATACCAGCGATATGCGCCAGATCGCCATCTTCTAATTAGTTGTATTTTCTCCCCGGGAAGACCTATACTCGCCGCGACTGACATAGCCCCTATTCTGAAAGAATGGGCGGTGTAGCAACCCGGATCAAGGCCGATGTTCTTATTTTGCATGGCAAGGACTGCACCGAACTGATACCTGGTCAGTGTGGTGCCATCCCTATGGAGAAACAGTGGGACCTCTGCTTGTGGGCGGGATGCCAAATACCGTTTCATTGCATCCACCGGGCATATACTGCTATCCTCCTAAAGGCAAAGCCTCACCACCTGGCCCCTTCCTTTCTGGTAAGTTTTTGACCTGTGTAGATGTAAAAGTAAGGAACTTCCCTGCCAGTCCACATCGTGGATCTGCAGGGCCTCCCCGGATCAATCCGACTTGGACTGAGGGACTAATTCGCTGATCTGAAAAGCCCCGAATAGCGCCACTCAAAACACTGCCCTGAAGAGGACCACTTCGCTGGTGGAGTGACACATGATAAGCAGGGCATGACTAATTACCATAAGCAGCTGGGGGGTAATAGGGGCCCTGGCATCCAGTGTCCAGGGGGTCTGCCTAGCCCAACTCTCCTTTAAATGGCTCATGAAAAAGCCATTATCGGGAGAGGGGTAGCCGGCCAGGCGGCTCGTGAATGAGATGGCTGATACCTTTCCCGCTATCATCCCTGGTGCCAAACCTTGTTGCCTGAGCTGCAGGGCGAATTGAAGTATGTGCCCTTCGGGGATGGGGAAACCGAGTTCCCAACCTTTCCCCAACCTGTAGTCCTGGAATTCCGTAAATACCGCTTTGTAAGCCTGCATTGTTCTGGGCGCAAGAGATCCCTGCACTGCATTATATAATTCTATGATCCAAGGCTCCGTATGTTCCTCGGAAATGGATCAGGGTCCTCCCTGGCTTCTGGTGCTATCTGGCGAAAACAGTCTGTCTGAAGTCTAGAAATGATGTCAGCTATGCCGTTATCAATCCCGGGCACGTGCTTGACCACGAACAATGTTTGCCCGTAGACATTTAAGCACAAAGTGCCTAACCAGCCACATAACCCGTTCTGATTTCGAGGACAGTTTGTTGATGACATGGACAACTGCCATGTTGTCGCACCAAAATAGCACCCTTCTACTGGCGAATTCCAGTTCCCACAATTCTACTGCCACTACTATGGGGAAAAATTCCAGGAACGTCAGATCGCGGGTTAGACCCTGTGCTTCCCATGCCTCTGGCCATGGGGCTGCGCAGCATTTCCCTCTAAAGTACACCCCAAAACCATGGCATCCTGCCGTGTTGGAGTGGATCTGAAGCTCCACCTCCAAAAGGAGTCACCGCTGCCAGAAGCTCACTCCGTTATAGCCCTGGAGGAAGGCCTCCCAGGTCGCCAGATCCTCCCACATTGCCTTTGTCACACAGACATGGTGGTGCGGGGGCCGGTCGCTTCCTATTTGGGCATATAAATGGGACATGAATGCCCTCCCCGGTGTGATGACTTGGCAGGCAAAATTAAGGCTGCTCGTGAGGTACTGCAACTGCTTGACTGTTACCTTAGGGGCTCGTGCTACTGCTGCTACCAACTCCCTAAGGACCTGAAGCTTATCCTCTGGCAGTCTAGACAGAGAACGTTTGGTGTCTAGCTCGATGCCGAGATATGTCAGTCTAGTCGTTAGTCCCTCCGTTTTTTCAGGTGCCAATGGCACCCCCATCTCTTTGGCCACTTCCTGAAATGTGCACATTCCCCGCGTGCATTCTGGTGTCCCCGCCCTTCCCGCGAAGAGGAAATCATCTAAATAATGCATGATTGAGCTTTGCCCCGTGTGTTGGTGTGTGATCCACTCNGGGGCTTAGGTCATTACCCCCTGTGTCTGGATTGCCTTCTGAGTTTGGCCCTCCCTTGCTCCCAAGGGGAGGTGGCTTAGGACCCTTCCCCCTGCCTCACCGCTTGTTTTCCCATTGCCTGGGGGGGACTGTGTGTGAACAGGGGAGTCCGCGTTCCTGCTGTTCTTCATTCCCCCGGCGCGCTGCAACTGTTGAGGTGGGGCACACGGCCTAGTCCCAGCCGTGCTGCCCCATCACGCATGTTCCTTCCCTGCTTGCGCCCAGCCGAATGAGGCGCGGAGCAGGGAAACTACAAAATGGCGCCCGGGAATCGCGGCTCTTCCGAGAGTTCCGAGCGCTGTCTTCACTGTTGCCGGTGCAACCATGTCTTCTTCCCCACGCGGTGGCCTCCCCGATCTCCTCGCCTCCTTTGTTCCTAGGAGGGAGGGGCGCAGCCAAACCCCCACCACGGTGAGCGTGGCGGGGCATTATACATTTAGTTTTGACCTTTTCCCTTCCCCTGTCTGTCTTCCCCTGTACATATATATAGATATAGGCCTTCTGCTTTTTGCCACTTCTGCAGGAGTTACCTAGCTTGCCTTGGAATTTTCAGACCACAGTATTCCTCTGTCACCTATCTCTGGGCAACTTTTGAAACCCATTGTGTTACTGACAAAGACAGAAACCGAAACGTTTAGCTCCAGCTTCAGCATCAGCTTTTTATCTTTCCATATACTTCTGCTTATCAATCTACATCTACAAAAAATATTGTTAAATTATTGATTGACTGCATCCTCCTGGGATCCAGAGCTTCCTTGAGAGTTGTGCTGTTCAATTGCTTTCCAGGTATCTCTTTACATCTATTAAAGCAACTTGCATCCAAGTTGGATCCAGAAACCTTATCTCATGAACTACAAGATGAATCAGAACATCTACAATCAGAGGTATGCTGTGTTTCTACAAGAAAAATGTACAAAATGCCACCTTACAATAAAACATCTGGAAGTATACAAAACTCTTAATATTATTCCAAAAGGTCTTGAGATCAAGAATCCCTTATCATATTCAGAATGTAACTTGATAACCATAAACTGGTACTCAAACAAACATAATTTAAGTATATGCCTCTTAGCCACAATGATAGCCAAGAAATTAGAGAAGAGGGAAACCTTAAAACACACTCTTCAAAAAGAACTGATGCATCAGCAAGACCAACTTAATCCTAAAAAATTTGCTCACCTCCTCAATCAAATTAACTACACAAAACATAATACTTTTAATAGAACTTATCTAACAAAAAGCAAAACACTCAAAGGACACATTTTAAGATACCATCTTCCCCTCCTTCCAGTCAATTATATACTATGGGGATCTATCTACAATTCCCGTTCCTGGCTCCCCCCCCAGCCCCCGTGGGGGTCGGGGGCAGCCTAGAAGGGAGCGGGTGTTGTCCTGTCCCCTCTAGAAGGAAGAGGACGGGCTGGAGGCATCGTGGACGATGGTGGTGGGCACGAAAAACCAAGTCTCGCGAGACACGACTTGGCAGGTGCCATATCATGTGGAGCATGGTTGAGGGAGCAATCGCGTGAAGAGGAGACTGCAAGCAGATGCCTGGAGCAGCAGCTCTGCTTGCGGCCTTTGCTGAGAGTTTCGAGTGCACCTGGGAGGCTGTTTAAACTAGCGCTTTGGAGGCCGAAGAAAAGTGGTGGCATGGAGCTGTCGCAGGCAGGAGCGAGCTGTGGTGCAGAGTCTGGAAGCATATTCAGGCCGGTAAGGCCTTGGCCCATGGCTAAAAGGGAGCTAAAATTGGTGATTATGGGAAAGTGGGTGAGAGCACAGGCAAAAGGGGCTAGCAGGCCCCCAGTGGCACAGGGGTGCTACTGGTGGCCTGCCTCAAGGGATGTGGCCCAAATACAGTGGCAGGCTGAAGCCATCATGACTTCATTACAACAGAGTATGGGTTGTAATGTGTGAAGACCTTCTTAGGGGTCTGGCTGACCTCCCCCCCACCAGATTTGGGGTCAAGGGAGAGGCACCTTCTTCGGGAGTGCGAGGAGACCGGGTCTCTCATCTCTGACCTACAGTGGGTGTAACTTCCCCTTCAGGGTGAGGGGTCATTGGCACCCCAACCTGTGGGGGGAGTGGGTCATCGCCACCCCCCCACCCAGGAGGGCGGAGAGACAAGCCGGACCCCTGGCTAGATACAGGGACAGCAAAGTGCAATCCCCTAGGACAGGGAGGATCCCCCGGCCCAGGAAAGATATCCTGGCTGCCCCTGGGGCATGGAGGTGGTGAGACACCTCACCCCCTGGCGGCACAGACTGCCCAGAACCCCCCTGCCCAGCGGGGGGGGGGAGAGGCACGATTTGTCTCCCGACAGTGGGGAGGACACACACACCCCAGGCGATGACCAAGAGACATCCTGTCCAGAGTGATCTTGGAGCGGTTGCAGGACCTTACCAGCTGGATGGAGATGATGGAGTCCACGGTGTGGACGCTAGCATCCAGCCATGCAACTCACCCAGTGCAGGAGACACCAGGGCAGGATTGTGAGGCAGGAACATCAGTGGCGCGTCCAGCCAGACACAGCAGCATGATGCTCCCATGCTACTACAAGGTAGGGATGTGTATGAAAACCCATCGGGGGAAGGGGAGCCGCACTGTAGCAGCTGCTGTGTGGACTGCTGCTGAGGGCCTTCACCCGAGGTCCTGGCCCAGCAGAGGCTGGGATGGGTCAGTACATGAGTTCCATAGCCTGCGCAGGCTGCCACAAGCACTGGAGGGTGAGCCCCCATTGATTCCCACTGCCAGGGGCTGCTCCCCTGTGGTGGGGCTGATCACCAGTTGGGGCAGGTTTGGGCACGCGGGGCATTGTGCCCCCATGTGTTTGATGATGATTCACTCTGGTCATGAACCGGCACCCCTGGCTGGCGGTTATGCTGAGGTCAACGCCCCCATTGGTGCTCACCTCATGCAGGCCACCAGAGACAAAGGGTGAAAACAGACATGATGCTAACCACACTTTAACCACACTTGGTGGTCATTTATGCATGTTGCAGGGCTGTGTAGGGCACCAATACAGCCCTGCAACATGCATAAATGACCACCAAGTGTGGTTAAAGTGTGGTTAGCGTCATGTCTGTTTTCACCCAAAATATGGAAGGGAGAGTACATAGATGTATTTGACCTTCTTTTCAGTGACCCCATGTCCAAAGAAGAGTGTAAGAACAAGGAAAAATTCAAAAGTACTAAAGAGGACCGTAATTGGTCCAACTGGTCAGCTGCTTTTTTGGTCCTGATGGGTGTAATGTTACAAGTGTCTCCGGATCGCACCATAGAACTTCTTAAATATCAAGATCTCATGCGCAGGGCTTATGACATGAGCAACCTGGGAGCTTGGTTGTGCTATGACGAGGTCTTTTGAAAAAGAGCCTCTATAACCCCTGGGCTTCGGTGGGACAGATATGCTCAAGACCTTTGGTTGGAGTGTATGAGTAACATGAACAACATCCCATGGACGGACAGTGGTCATGCTTTGGTGAAATGGGGCGTGGCACCGGTCAATGACCCCTTTCAGGGGGATGGGCACTGCACTGGGAATAAAGGGCCCACATGCTGGGAGTATAATGGGTTGGAGAGTTACACCTGCTGCCCTTGTTGTTTCAGGCACGCCTGTTCGCACTGTGCAGGCAACCATGCAGCCTGTCACTGCAACAGAGTTAGGCCCCAAGGTAAGAACAGGCCCCCATCCAAATTTGCAACAGGTGGCCCAGGAGTGAAGAGCGGCAAGGGCCCCAACCCCTGTATGGCATAGAGCACTGAGTAGGGCCTTAAGCAAATGCCCAATGCGAGAAGAAGTTTGTTATGTTGTTGAGGGTTTTAGGGTAGGTTTTAGGATCCCGGCGGGTGAGTTTAAGACCAGGAGGTGGGTGGAAAATCTTAAATCCATCAAAGGACCGGAGCAATTGGTGCACGCCAAGCTCCAAAAGGAAATAGCAGAGGGTAGGGTCGTGGGCTCATTTAGGTTCCCGTCCACTCCCTCACTGCATGTGTCTCCACTAGGAAGTTTCAAAGAAGATATTGGGGGAGTTTCGCATCATTCACCAGCTCTCCTACCTAAAGTGGGAGTCGGTCAATGATGTGATCCCAGCTGAGTTGTGTACTGTCTGCTACGCGTCCTTTGATGTGGCGATAGAGATGGCTTGGGCTTGCGGCCAGGGGGTGCTCTTGGTGAAATGCGACATCAAGTCAGCCTTTTGCCTCCTCCCGGTCTACCCAGATGACTTTGAGTTTCTTGTTTTCCAATTTCAAGAAAACTTCTATTTTGATAAGGCTATGCCAATGGGTTGTTCAATCTCCTGTTCAGCTTTTGAGAGATTTAACTTGTTACTTGACTGGTTGGTCTGCTATAGGACGTGCCTATGGAACGTCATCTATTACATTGATTACTTCTTGTTCTTCGGCAGTGTGGGCTTCGGCGAATGCGCACGGCTACTACACACTTTTCAGTCCATCGGAAAAGGAGTTGGGGGTCCCCCTGGCCCCGGAGAAGACCATGGGGCTAACTACCATGCTCATCTTCCTTGGGAATGAAATGGACACGGTCAAGGAAGAGTCTTGCATGCCTCGGGAAACGTTAATTGTCATCCAAGGGGCGATTAAAGAATGCCTTGCACATAGCAAGGTCACAGTGCAGCAAGTACAAGGCTTGCTGGGTAGGTTAAACTTTGCCTGCCGAGTCGTGGCACCAGACTGGGCATTTTTGTCTCGGCTCTACGCCAAGGTCCTCGGAAATCTACCGCCCCACTATCATGTTCACGTAACAGTGGACATGAGGGAGGACCTTGCTATTTGAAGTCATCTCCTGTCCTTTTTCAATGGAGTGAGCCTCTGTCTATCTTATTCTCTGTAAAGCATCAGGTACATCGCTGGTGCTATACAAATGCTAATGCTAATGCTAATGCTAATGCTAATGCTAATGCTAATAATAATAATAATAATAATAATAATAATAATAATAATAATAATAATATTCTGTTTACGTCCAAGCATGTTCCCGGAATCAACAACGGCATAGTCGATGCACTCTCTCACCGCCAGATGGACCACTTCTGTCTACTGGCACCAGCCGTCTGTGAGGAACCCGAGCCTATTCCATTGGATATATGGAACATTGGACAGTTGAGCTATTCGAGGCAATACAAGGTTCTTTAGCCTCCAGCACCAGGTGGGCATACAGCCGGTCCTTCACTGAGTTTCAGGAATTTAGGTTGCACAAGGGATGGGAGCTCGGCTTCCCCATCCCAGAAGCCCAAGTCCTACAGTTGGCCATGTCACTACACTCACAGGGCTTGGCTCCACCTAGTATAGCTGTTAAGTTGGCAGTGATAGCTTTTACCAGCAAGTTGGCAGGTTATCCCCCACCGGATCGAGGTTTCTTTTCTAAAAAGTTGATCAAGTCATGGTCATGGCAGAGAGGCCCTAGTCAAGATATGAGGTTGCCCATCACCCCAGAGATCCTTATTGCTTTAACTGGAAAATTAGTGAGGGTGTGTTTTGATGGTTTTGAGGTCTTTCTTTTCGATGCGGCCTTCAAATTAGCATTTTTCGGGGCATTCCGGGTCTCTGAGCTTGTGGCGGCATCCAAGCAGGACCCGGCCATGAGAGTTTTCAGTAACAGTGATGTTACGGCCACAGCCCAGTTCCTCTCTATCAATTTGCGGGCATCCAAGACCTATCAGAGGCAGCGGGGTCAATTGATCATCTTGTACAGGGCGGGTGCCCCTGAATTGTGCCCAGTGGCCGCAGTGGGCTGGTATAGGTCTATCTGCCCTTCTCTTAATGACCCCTTCCTCATGTACAGAGATGGTTCTTCTGTGATGCGGCATCAATTTACTGCTGTCCTTCATTGAGCGCTAGTTAAGGCACACCAACCTGCCCACAGGTTTCCGTCCCACTCTTTTCTCATAGGTACGGCAAGCTATGCTGCAGAAATGGTCATGCTGGAGAGCATGATACAAAGCTTGGGGAGGTGGAAATCAGCTGCCTTCTGAGCATATGTGAGACAATTGCCGCATTGATATCCACTTTCTAACTCTAGCCTATTTTCCATCTTCAGGAATAAGAATGAGGGGTCATCGCAAGCTGATCTGGATAGTGGGCCACAGCATTGTTTATTGAGCAGGCAAAGCCATGGGCCATTCCCACTGGGATACCCAGCTGGGTTTCAGCGAGAAGGCTGAAGTGGTGTGAAAGGCCTGACGAGGCATGAGGTGGGAGCAGCTGATGCCACTCATCCATGAGGCATCAAGAGGGTGGCAGACCAATATCCTGGTAGTCCACTTTGGTGAGAATAATATCCCCCAGATGTCAGGTTTAGAGTTGGTGGTGAAGATCAAAAGGGACTGGTTGGAGGTAGGCAGTCTGCTGCCTGCCACCAAATTGATTTGGACAAATATGCTAGAGAGAATCAAGTGGTCCAATGCGATACACCCTGACAGGGTTGATCGGGTATGCAAGAAGATCAATTGGGAGGTGGAGAGGTTGGTCCTCACCCATGGCGGGGACAGCATTGTCCACTCTGGAATTCGGTTTTCGCAGCCTGAGCTATACAGATCAGGTGGTATCCACCCTTCTGAGGTGGGCGTGCATATATATCTGGCTGCTCTTAAAGAGAAGTTGGCGCAGGTGATTTGAGCTCAGGGTTGGGAATCTCAAACCAGCCAAGCTAATGCTTGAGGTTTGATGTGGCAGGGGTTCAGGGTGTTACGGAACAGTTCATTAGTTTAGACATGTGTCAAGTCATCTCTTAAGAGATGGAGCATGGGTGAAGCTAGAGCAGGGAAGGCCAGCTTCTAACCCAGGCCCAGGAGGGAGGGGTGAGCTATACAGCGGAGGACAGGGGCAGTCCCCTTTTGGCAGTTGCCGCTTTCCTCCTACTTTGGTCACTTCCCCGAAGAGGACTTCCCCGACTAGTCAGGCGGCTCTAGCGAGAGTGACCTAGGACACACAAAGTTAGCGGTACCGAGGGACATCGGGCCGCACAGTTAGGTTTATTAGTTATTACCTCAGAGCATAGTTTTAGACTGGACCCAGGAGGGAGTATACCCCCTCCCCGACTTTAATGTTGTCAATAAAGTATGCAGTCTTTTAAATCCAGTTAAGTGTGCATGTTTTCTTCCAGGGTGCTGGGGCAAAGGTACTTTCACTTTAACTACCCACAATGAGCCAACTAGAAAACATACCAGAAAGAAACAGAAGATTCAAAAGATATCCTCCAAAACACAACACATCCTATCATAACAGTCAGACAGAAGACCCCCAAATAGTAGTGGATCTCACCGAAGGCTTGATATCACAAAGTGAAATTAAACTTCTCTCCAGAGGACTTAACTTTTGTCCCATACCAAAAGACCATAATACAGCACAAATGAAAAGTGACATCAAATCATTTGAGAGAAGGTGTAGATTAAAGGAATTTTTTTTATGATGAATAAAAAAATGACAGATGTTTATCATAAAAATCCCTTCCTTCAGTTCAAAACTCCTAAAACATGGACACCTAATTCAATCAGAAATCCTGTTCTGGAAACTTTTCTTCTATCTATTAATAGAATCATAAATAATCACACACCACCCACAACTTATGACAACCTTTCTAACGAAGAAAGAGCAGCCCTGAGAAACCTCCAGAAGAGAAAAGACATTGTCATTAAGCCAGCAGACAAAGGTGGGGCTGTTGTGGTGTTAAAAACAATGGACTACATCTCAGAAGGCCTCAGACAGCTTAATGACGACAAAACATACAAACCTAGTAATAAAGACATCACAGCAGATTTGAATGACCTAATATCAAAAACCATTAAAACATTTGTGGAGAAAAATCAACTTAATAAGGAAACTGCAGATCTTCTCATCAACCCTAATCCAACTCCTGAGAGGTTTTATATGTTACCAAAAAACCATAAATCCAATAATCCAGGATGCCCAATTGTGTCAGGCAATAATACAGTCACTGAGAAACTTTCTCTCAATATTAACTTAAAGCTACAAAATCTTGTACGTAACCTTCCATCATATAATAAGGACACAAATGATTTCATTATCAAGATTGAATCCTTAAAAGAACTGCACCAGTTTAATGACAACCCAATACTTCCCACCTTTGATGTACCTCACTCTACACAAACATACCACATGAGGATGGTATCTCAGCTATAGATACATTTTTAAAGGATTCAAATGAACCTATGACAGGGGTTATTACCACACTGGCAAAATTAGTTCTGACATGCAACAACTTTACCTTCAATGATAAGCACTATCTCCAGATACAGGGCACGGCTATGGGGACACGCATGGCTCTATCATATGCCAACATATTGATGGGTAATCTCGAACAAGAAATCCTTAAAGATTCCACATACAAACCACTAGTATGGTGGCATTACATTGACGATATATTTGTGATCTGGATCAATGGTGTAGAAAGCTTTGAAAAATTCAAAGAATACATTAACTCCTTTCATCCTACTATCAAATTTACATGCAACAACTCATGTATCCTGTATATAGGCATATATTTTTGACCATTTGTCGGCGCACCCCAAATAAAGACGAGGACACGTACAATGGGACTAAACGGCCACACTCTTTATTAATTTGTTAAAAGGGGGAAGGGGACACCCCCCCCGCCTCCCCCTTTGAACTGGGGTCCTTATTTATAGCTAACCTTACTAACCTTACTATTTAAAAAAACCCTTTCAAGAGGTCCCCTCTCATCCCCATCCCAGTCCCATCTCACTGGGTGTGCCTCTTCCCCATCTCTCAGTTAAATCGAGAGGGGAACCTCCTGATCCTTATCTTTCCTGGTTTCCCCAGGCCGGGCGAGTTGTTCGTGCCTGCCCCATCTCTGGGGGTTTCCTCAGCAAAGGTTGATAACACCGTTACCTGCCGCTTGGCAGATGCTCCTCCCAGTGGGTGTGGCCATCCATCTCTCCCTTTGGGTTGGCCATACAGTGGGCCGCGCGGGGGCGACTATGCCATGGACTTTCCCATCTCTTAAGGAGATGCTGCTACCCATGCTATGCTAACTGTTATCACTTCCAACCTTGGGCTTAACTCTGCCCACCACCACCAAAACCACGAGCTTTGCTTGGCTGGTTTGCCTCCACACCAACACCACCGATTATCTGCCGCAACTGTTGTTTCATTACCCCGAGGTACAAATCGTATCCCACATACGATCCCATCACCTCTGAAAAGTTCATCCCTGTTGTGCCGAATACCCTGGTGTTTAATAACCTGACCTCCCTTCAGCTGCAGCCAGTTCCCAATTTCGGCGTTGGCTCTCTGTCTGGCCCAGTTGACCCGACCTGGGCGCTCCTCCAAGGCCCATACCCAGGGCCCCGAGTCTTCCACGCTCCCGCGATTCGCGGGATTTGCGCAGAATCCTGCCCTCAGCAGGATTCTTGCGGAAACTGGGGAAATCCCCACAGGATTTCCCTTCCTGGGTGGTGAGCCAATCAAGGACCAGCTTTATTGAGGCCACAAGCCAATCAGGGGCTTGCGCGGCCTTTATAAAGCTGGTCCCATCAGCACGTGGGACCTACTTGACCCGCCACCGCCGCCGACTCCAGCCGCTGCCACCGGGATCCCCGCTGCTGCCTCTGCCGCCACCGCCTGGATCGCCTCTGTCTCCGCCGCCTGGATCGCCGCTGCCGCCTGGATCGCCGCTGCCGCCTGGATCGCCGGTGCCTCTGTCTC
>QEPC01012107.1:112543-135788 GCA_003113815.1 Sphenodon punctatus | reverse complement strand
GGTGGGCTTCCTGGTTTGCCATGTGGTTTTGTTTTACAACACTGTAAAATGTGTTAATTAATGCAAATATGTAAATAAATGTTTTGTTTTAATTATAAAGATGTCATTACTGCTATTAAAGAACTCATTTTTAATTTTACTAGACTGGTTTTGTAACTTTATTGGGTCACAGAATTTTCCATTTTGGGTCGCAGAATTTTCCATTTTGGGTCGCAGAATTTTCCATTTTGGGTCGCAGAATTTTGGAAAATATTTTGCAGAAGAATCGGGGCCCTGCCCATACCCTCCTTGGGACCATCTCGGACCACACTATGACACATGCGGGAAACCTATCCTGCACTATCCTCAAATCCCACTTTACCCTTTTTGTCAAGCCCAGCCCCGTTGCCTTGGGCAGGTTGCTTTCTGTGAGGTGGATCACCAGCACCTCTGGCGCAGGGTAGGTTTCATGAGTCACTGTTAACGTTGGAAGGAGTTGCTCCCATAGCATCCCCCTCCTGCCGACCCAACATATACTTGCTCGCTCACTTAGGCCCAGCTGGGTACCCCACCCGCTGCGTGCAGCCTTCTTCCCCGCCCAGTGGACGATGCTGTGGCCGACGATCCACACAACACACTGCTCGTGTCTCACTGGTGCGTCTGCAAGAGATATAAGGGTTAAGGAATCGTCCCGCATTCGCTGGTCCACATCTACTGACTCATGGTCTAGTTTTCCTAATATATAAGCGGTAGACACTCGAGTGACATCTCCCTATGTCCCATATCCATTCACCAGATAAACCCATATCAGCTGCAACTGATGCAGCCCCTATCCTAAATGAATGTACACTGTAGCTCTTCTGCTCAAGCCCCGTTATTCTCACGCATCTGCTTACGACTGCCCCAAACTGGTAATGTGTCAGCGGGGATCCATCTCTATGCATAAAAAGGGGGCCCCCGCCCAATGGGCGGGATGCCAAATAATTACTCATTGCCCCAACAGGGCAGATTCGGGGATCCCCAGCAGGACAAAGCCTAACCCAATGCCCCCTTCCCTTCTGGTTGGTCTTAGACCTTCTCAAATGTAGGATGAGGGAATCTCCTTGCCATGACACATCCCTTAACTGCAGCGCCCGAGCTGATCTGTCATTCTGGGAGTCGACTACCATCTCGCCAATACTGAAGGCTCCGAACAATGCAATGCGGAAGACAGTGGCGAAAAGCACATTTTCGCTACTAGAAAAACAAACCTTTCCAAGTGCCTCCGTTAGCATTATAAGTATCGGAGGCGTGATTGGAGCCCAAGCATCCTGCCTTTGGGGGGCTTGGCAGGCCCAACTCTCCCTTAAATGGTTCATGAAAAAAACGTTATCCGGGGAGGGGTGCCCGGCCATGTGGCTCGTAAAGGTGATGGCTGATATTTTCCCTGCAATCATGCTAGGGGCCAATCCTTCAGCCCGCAGCTGCATGGCGTATTGCAATATACACCCTTCTGCAATGGGGAAACCTATGTCCCACCCTTTTTGACACCTGAATTCCTGGAATTCGCTGAATGCCTTCTCATACACCCACCTGGTTCTGAGCATGAGGGATCCCTGCACTGACTGGTACAGTTCTAGAATCCAAGGCTCCACATGTCCCTTGGGAATGGGTTGGGGTCCTCGTTGGCCTTGGGGGCCAACTGGCGAAAGCTGCCTGCCTGAAATCAAGAAAGGGGATCGACGATGCTGTTGGCAATCCCCAGCATGTGCTTGTCAATGAATAAAATGTTTGCCCTCAAACATTTGAGGACAAATGCCTGCACCAGCCTCATGACCCTTTCCGATTTGGAAGACAGCTTGTTGACAACATGGACGACAGCCATGTTATCACACCAGAACAAGACCCTCCTGTTGGCGAAAGCCGCTTCCCACAACTCTACCACCACCACTATGGGAAAGAATTCCAGGAATGTCAGATCCCGGGTTATCCCTTGCTCTACCCATGCTGCCGGCCAGGGAGCCGCACACCACCTCCCCCTGAAATAGTCTCAAAAGGCATGTCCCCCAGCAGCATCTGAATGTATCTGGAGCTCCGCCTCCATGAAGAGTCACTGCCCCCAGAAACTGACACCGTTGTAGCCGACAAGGAAAGTTCCCCAGGTCGCCAAATCCTCCCGCATCTGCACCGCCACTCTGATGTGGTGATGTGGGGGGTGGTCGCTCCCTACCCGGGCATACAAATGGGACATGAATGCTCTACCAAGGGCAATAACCTGGCAGGAAAAATTTAGGCTGCCGAGGAGTGACTGCAATTCCAGAACTGTCATCTTATTTGCTCCCACCATCACCGATACCGCTTCCTTCAGTGTTCTTAATTTATCCTCTGGGAGCCGAGACTGAGATAGCTCAGTGTCCAGCTCTATGCCCAGGTAGGTCAATTTGGTTGTTGGGCCCTCTATCTTTTCTTGTGCCAGCGGTACACCTAGTTCTGCCGTCACCTTGTGAAAAGCAAGCATTGTCTGCTCACATTCGGTGGTTCCCGCCTTTCCCGCGAAGAGGAAATCATCAAGATAGTGCGTGATCCGCCCGCCACCTGCGTGGTGATGCGTAATCCACTCCAACACTGTACTAAACTTCTCAAAGGCAACACATGAGATTGAACATCCCATGGGCATTGCCTTGTCAAAGTAAAAATGCCCCCCGAACTCAATGCCTAACAGCTCAAAGTCATTGGGGTGTACAGGGAGGAGGCAGAATGCTGATTTGATGTCACACTTCACGAGAAGGGCAAACATCCCACAAGCACACACCATTTTGACTGCTGAGTCAAATGATGTGTACCGCACCAAGCAGAGTTCCAAGGGAATTGCATCATTCACCGACTCGCCCTTGGGGTAGGACAAGAGGTGAATCATCCGAAATTCCCCTGGTGTCTTCTTTGGCACTATACCCAGGGGTGTTATCCTCAGAGTTAGTATGGGCAGGGATTCAAAGGAGCCTTGAATTCTACTTTCTTCAACTTCTTTATCAATTTTCTGCTGCACTAGATCCTCCCTCCCTACCACAGCTTTCAAATTCCTTGCCCCCAAGTGATACCGGGGGCCCACCATCGGGATCCTGACACCCCGTTGGAATGCCTCCACCACATACCCAGCAGTTGCTCTATTGGGGTAATCCCGGATGATGGCTGCCAATGCTTCATACTGAACTGGGGTTGCGGCCCGTACCCACCGTCGTTATGGCCCCACCTTGTCCTGATGTACCCTGTCTGGTGTTCGCCCTCCCTCTGCTTCTGGCTCCATACTGCCAGAAACAGGAGCATGCGGAGGCATAATGGTCCCCTCCGCACTGGGTGCATGCATGTTTAAATCTGCACTGGGTACGAAAACATCACCTCCCATCATTGTAGTCCCAGCACGTTGGTCCTGCTGGGGACTTTCATGCCCGGCCCGTCTGGGCTCCCTCCCCCACCTGTGTGTTACCTGCCCTGGTAAGGACATGCCCGCTGTCTGATTGGGGGGCATATTTAGTGCAACTAATGCACTCTAACCAAATGTTGGGGGCGTGCATGTCCCACTGCAGTCTTGGGTTGTTAGCTGCCCTATGCCTAAAAGACTCATTGTAGTGCAGCCACGCTCCGGGCCCGCCCGTGTCGAAAGCCCTCCGAACTATGTCAGAGTACTTGAGCATCTCCAGGCCCCGATCTGGAAATTTAATCAATGTGACCCCCATATAAATTGTGTAGGCTGCGGTCCAGTTGGACCATGACCTCTCTGCCTTTGGCCTCTTGAACCTTTCCTTTTCCTTTTTTCCCCTCCTTATCATTGGGGTTAGGGATTGGGTCGCTGAAAAGGAGGGTGAATATATCTATATATTTTCTGCTCCATATTTTTTCCTTAGTGGAATGGAGCAGATGCACCCCAAGGGGGCAGACATGTCAGCATGCCCCCTGGACAGGGGGCGCATCTCTTCCTTATGCCCGCAACAGCGGGTTTCTGCACACCCACAGCACCTTGGGGCCCCCCATACCTGGGTCGCTGCCATATAACTTCTAGATGTGCTGTCACCACATCCATCATGGTGAGCTCGGTGCGAATGCACCATTGCTGGGGCGCTCCCTCCCCCGCACGACCACCCCTGACCTTTGTGCTCCTGCTCCTGTGGACCCCTATAGACAGGAGGGTCCGGTGGGGGGGTTCGGTAGGGGTCAGTGGCCCACTGTCCACCTCCATCTTCTCCCCATGGTTCTCCCCACTCCTCACCTGCCTGGGGTTCCGGGTCCGCCCGTGATCTCTGGTCACCAATGTAGCCACTGTAGCCACCCTGCATCTGTCATGCCACTTCCCACCTATCTACCACTGCCTGCCTTCCCTCATGGAGGTGCTCCATCCCTGCGTGGGGTATGAGCGACGAGTCCTCTCTCCTCCTACTAGGTCCGGGCTCATCATCCCTGGAACAAGATGATACGGTGTGGCGCCTCCCCAACCCCAGGCAGGCGAGCCCCTCCAACACTGGGGGGCTAGTGACCCCCTCGCGTCAGAGCTCTCCTGTGCTAGATTACCCTCGGGGGTTACCTCTGCACCACCCCTTCTCCCCTGCATGCTGTACAGTTCCTCTATCCAGGCCTGGTATCCCACCAACTGCTCCTGCATAGCTCGCAGGATTTCAGCCTGGTGGGACCCAACTCCCCGCTGACCCTTCTTTCCCCCCCTCTTTGGGGCAGGCCCCCCCTTTTCTTTGCAGGAGGGGTCTTTTTGGGTGCCCCTTTCTTGGGAGGCATGCTGCCTTGACTGTCCCACTTGTGGCCCTGCCAAATTGCCCACTTAAATTGGGGTGAGGGATGCCACACAGTGTGGCAGCCTGCTCCCCACAGTCCTGCGGGAGATCCCCCGGGGCAAAGCCTCTATGGGCCCTGGGGATCAGGCTTGAATTGAGACCTGGGGATCAGGCTTGAATTGAGCCCTGGCTCACCCCACAAAATACTGTTAACATCAGGGGTGGTGGTTTCAGACCACCTACCCCAGACCCCTGCTTCTCCCATGGCCCTGTTAGGCCCTAGTGGGCCTGGCCTCCTTTTTATTCTCTGGGGGGAGGGGATGTATCTCCCCCTGCACCAAAACACCATCTGCCCTGCTCACGTGGTCCACCCGAACCAATTAATCCCCCCCCCAGCCGATTCCAGACCCCAGCTCGCACCCACTGCCTTGGCGTGCCTGCCTGGCCTAACACGAGTTACGCAGCCTATTCAAGGTCATGCTGCACATCCATTCCCCCGCT
The DNA here is from genome assembly GCA_003113815.1 of Sphenodon punctatus. NCBI lineage: Eukaryota > Metazoa > Chordata > Lepidosauria > Sphenodontia > Sphenodontidae > Sphenodon > Sphenodon punctatus. The sequence goes on along the minus strand of QEPC01012107.1, from coordinate 130,551 downwards.
TTGGCTACATAGAATGCTGTGCCAGAGCGGGGATCTAACATGGCGTCCAGGATTTCGCAAGTCTTGCAAGAGTCCCGAGCGCTCTTCTCCCCTGTTGCAAGGCAACAGGGGCCCCCTCCCTGCTGCTGCGGCCTAGCGGCTGGAACCCCACCCATGTCCCCATCTTTCCTCACTCTGGGGAAGAAGGAGGGGCAGTGCCAAACCCCCACCATGGTTAACGCGGAGGGGGGATTGTGTTTCAATATATTGGAAATCAGAATTAGCCTCTCTGTATGATGACTTCTAAAGAGCTGTCCTACAGTGACCTTTCTACTGAACTCTTTACCAGATACTGGAAAATCAGCCTGTATACTGGAATAGAAGATATAATCAAGTCTGTCTCTTAAAGAAATCAACATTCACTGTTGACTAGAGTCAAGATACATGTCTCCCAGGCAGGGCAGGAAAAGGTCTTGTTTGTTTGGCGTTTACTCATTGTTAATCCTATCTTATATGATAGCAACCTGTTTCAGAATGTATCGACAGACTTCTTACTATGTATTTTGAGAAAACCCTCCCTGTCAGCAGTTTTGACCTGACATAATTTTTAGCTGACTTCCAAGCAAATTTCATTCTATAAGAAGGGAAAGGAGAAATGGATTTTTCAGAAACAGTTCCTTCTTTGGAGGTTTTCTGATATCCATCTGGCAGAATCAGGCAAAGGACTGGGTAATATGTTATATCCTATATGATGCACTGAGTTAACCATAGCAATAATACTTAGAACATATGTTATATCTTATAGTTGTTAAGATCTTTGAACTTGTAATAAGAGCTGTTCCTTGGACAGAAATGTCCTCTTAAAGTCATGTATTTTAACTGACACTGTTTCTTTTGTACTATGTCTTTATTTGAACTTAAACTATTGCTTCATATTTTTATAATATTCTTAAAGTCTCATAGCTTCATTTATACAAATAAATGGTCTTTATAATACTTTGCTGAGCTGGCTGGCTTATTAGAAAAGTGTAACCTGAGTTTCCACATATTGGAAAAGAGAGCCCTATATCCAGATCAGATCATGTCAGACCTGGACCACTAAGCGCAAATTTCTTTTGAGGAAACTGAGGCACAACGTGACACAACGACATAGGAAAGGATAAAATTCCATTCCTTGATGTTTTACTATCCATAGAACAAAAAAAGTTAGTCACTGACTTTCATAGCAAACCCACTGATGCACACCTCTATTTAAATTGGAACTCCTGCCATCCTAAACACGCCAAAATCAACATCATCTACTGTTTGGTACTCAGGATCAAACACATTTGCAACAACAATACTAATTATTTCAAAAGAAGCAAAGAATTAAAAGACCACCTCCTAAAACGTGGATACCCTTCTCACATAGTTGATTACAACATACAACGAGCATCTGTTTTGCCCAGGTTAACTCTTCTTCTTAACAGCAGAGAGAAAAAACATCACCTACAACGCCTTCCTTTTGTTGTAGACTATCATCCTGCATCACGTAATTACAAGCTGGCCATCAAAGAAAGCTACCCCTTGATTGCCAATTCAGAACATCTCAAAAAACGTCTCAACGTCAACTCAAACTCAACATGGCTAAAACTGAACTCCTTATCTTCCCCCCTCATCCTTCCTCTCCTTCCTCACTGTCAATAACTATTGATGGAGTCACCATCCTGCCTGTCCCCCAAGCCCGTAGCCTAGGCTTCATCTTTGACTCAGCCCTTTCTTTTAAACCCTACATTGACTCTGTTGCTAAATCCTGTCGCTTCTCCCTCCATAACATTGCTAAGATTCGCCCTTTTCTCTCTGTCTCGTCTGCCAAAACTCTTGTTCATGCTCTGGTCATCTCTCGCCTCAATTACTGTAACCTCCTTCTCACTGGCCTTCCCCGGTCTCACCTTTCTCCCCTCATCTCTGTCCAAAACTCTGCTGCCAGGGTCATCTACCTCGCCAGTCGCTTCGACCATGTGCAGCCCCTCCTCTCTTCGCTTCACTGGCTTCCCCTTCCTGAACGAATCCTGCACAAGCTCCTAGTCTTCACCTATAAAGCTCTTCACAACCTTGCTCCCCCCTACCTCTCTGCACTTATCGCCCTCCATACTCCAGCCCGTGCACTTCGCTCCTCCTCTGTCCCTTCTCTCACCCTTCCACGCCTTCCCTGCTCCCCTAAGCGCCTTCGTCCCTTCTCACTTGCTGCCCCCCATGCCTGGAACTCCCTCCCTGTCCACATCCGCCTTGCCCCCTCCCTTCATACCTTCAAATCTCTCCTTAAAACTCACCTCTTTCGCTCTGCTCTGTCTGACTCTTTATCCTGCTGAGCCACTATTCCTATACCTACGATCGGTTTACCCTTATCCTTGCAACATGGACCTGCCTGCTGTCATTCTCATCGTAACCAAGCCAAGTACGTGCACTTGAGACCTCGCATCTTCATGAATGTTAGACCCCTTGTCTCTCCCTCTGTTCCCCTTCCTAAGTCTCTCCCCCAGCTCCTGTCTCTCAGATTGTAAGCCCTAGGGGCAGGGACCGTGTCTATTTTATGACTTTGTAAAGTGCCAGGTACACTGCTGGCGCTATATAAATGTTTGTTAATAATAATAATAATAAAAAAGTAATCAGCAAATCCCCGGTCATTGCTTTTCGAGAACCACCCAATCTATGCAAGCTACTAGTCAGAGCCAAACTCACACCAACTGTTGACAATCCTGGCTCACATCCCTGCTCATCTAACCGATGCCTCACCTGCTCTTATCTTAGAAAAACAACCACCTTCAAGAGCACAACTACCAACAAGACCTACCTCATCAGGCAGAATCTAACCTGTAAAACCAGCAATGTTATTTACATCAATCAATGCAAATACTCAGGTTGCCACATACAATAAGTTGGTAAAACCACCACAGATTTGCGTACCCATTTTAGGAATCACAAATCTGCTATCCTGACCAAAAAAATACAACAACCTGTTGCTAAACACTTTAATTTAGAAGATCATGAGCTATCAGATTTAGAAATATTCCCGATTAAACACTTACCCTTTCATTTTGGATGAGCCCTTCTGTGCGGAGGTGCTTTGCAATGGCAAGGATGGGTGTGTTTCCCTCGGGAGAGACCGAAGGTCGCTTCTGGGGAAGTCGCCCATCTCTCTGCCTCTGCGATTGCCCTATGCGAGCAGTAGACTCCCTTGCACATGTGTTATTTCAATGTGGATTGTATGCTAGTCTTCGAATTAAATGGCTTTCCTCCTATTCAAATCTTTGGCTATTGAATTCTGATCACCAGGCATTGATGATATTTTTGGCAGGGCGGGATGAAATCTTGACCAAAAACGTGGCTTGGTTTCTTTTTAAGGTACTTGCCCTGAGGGCGGCTGGGAAGGCTTCTGTACCCGCTGAGGTGGGAGGGAGGCCTTGAGCTATTGCGTTCCCTGATCTCTGTGGTACCCCTTTACTTATCCGGCTGGATTCGACTGTTGGTCATTGCTGTATGTATTCCTGTCCAGATATGTATGTTTTGTCTGTCGTTGGTCCTCTGTATGTGCTTTGTTATGTTATAGTGTAATGGCTTGTCTATGCACTTAAATAAAGTATTATTAAACACCTACCAAACCCTGTGATCTGATGCTGGATAAAAGGGAGAACTTCTGGATCTATAGACTTAACACCTTAACACCTCATGGCCTCAATTTGGAAGATAATAGTTAAGAAGAGTTTGCCATCTGCTTTTTGCCAATTCTGCAGGAGTTACCTAGCTAGCCTTGGAATTTTCAGACCACAGTATTCCTCTAACTGTCAGAACTCTGGGCACTATTTGAAACCCAGTGTGCTACTGACGAAGGCAGAAGCCGAAAAGTTTAGCTCCAGTTTCAGCATCAGCTTTTTATCGTTCGTTATACCTCTGTTTATCAATCTACATCTACCAAAAAATATTATTAAATTATTGATTGACTGCATCCTCCTGGGATCCAGAGATTCCTTGAGAGTTATGCTTTTCAGTTGCTTTCCAAGTCTCTAGCTCTCTCACACACACACACGCACGCACACACAGAAAGAGAGAGAGAGAGAGAGAGAGAATATAGATTAGATATATCTTATAGTTTTTTTTTCCTTTTACCTTCCCCTGTCTCCCCCATCCATATTATATTTAAATATTTATTTATTTATTATTTATTTCTATAATTTTTATTCCGCCCCTCCTGTATTCAGCTCGGGGAGGCTTCCAACATTATAAATCCATAAAAACAGTGTAAAACAATTTAAAAACAATCAACAATAAAAATATTTAAACAGGGCCCCGGAAGTTTAAAACAATAAAACAGGATAGGGGCAAAAACACCACAACCCTAACCCACCCCCCAGGCCTGGGCGAACAGCCAGGTTTTACAACACCGCTGGAATGACAATAGGCTTGGGGCCAGGCGAGCTTCCTACGGAAGGGGGTTCCAAATGTGCAGCCCAGCCACCGAGAATGCCCTCTCCATTGTGGCCCCCCGCTTTACGAGGGGAACCTCCAAGAAGGTACCCCCGGCCAACCACAGGAGCCGCTCTGGGACATGGAGGGTGAGGCGGTCCCTGAGGTACGAAGGGCCTGGACCGTGTAGGGCCTTATAGATCAATACCAAAACCTTGAACCTGGCTCGGCACGCTATTGGCAGCCAGTGCAGAGTCTGGAGCACAGGTGTAATATGTTCCTGATGGCCCGTCCCTGTAAGGAGCCGAGTCACTGCATTCTGCACTAGCTGCAGCCTCTGAATCAAGCACAAGGGAAACCCCATGTAGAGCGCGTTGCAGTAGTCCAGTCTCGAGGTGAAGAAGGCATGGATGAGGGAGGCCAGGTCCGGGCTGGAGATGAACGGACGCAGCCTACACACCAGATACAACTGGCAGAAGGCAGCCTTAACAACTGCCTCCACCTGCCGCTCGAGGCGCAGGTCTGTATCCAGTACCACCCCCAGACTCTGGACCTGCTGAGCTATAGGAGGGCAAACTCCCCCAATCAGGGGGGCCACTACCTCCCTCGCTCTCCCCACCAACATCACCTCCGTTTTATCGGAGTTGAGCTTCAGTCTGCTCTGCCACATCCATTCTGCCATGGCCTCCAGACACTGGGATAGCAGTGAGACAGCCAGGTCTGGGTCAGTTGAAAAGGGTCAGTTGAAAAAATATAATATGTGTGTGTATCTATAGTGTAGGTAGATAGATAGATAGATAGATAGATAGATAGATAGATAGATAGATAGATAGATAGATAAAAAAACATGGCAAAAACTGAACTCCTTATCTTCCCTCCCAGTCCTTCCTCTCCCTCTTCCCTGTCAATTATCATTGACGGGGTCTCCATCCTCCCTGTCCCCCAAGCTCGCAGCTTGGGCTTTATCTTCATCTCACACCTTACCTTCAACCTCTACATTGACCCCATTGCCAAATCCTGCCACTTCTCCCTCCACAACATTCCCAAGATCCGCCCTTTTCTGTCTATCTCCTCTGCCAAAACTCTCATCCACGCCCTAGTCATCTCATGCCTCGACTATTGTAACCTCCTCTTCACTGGCCTTCCCCACTCCCACTTTTCTTCCCTTATCTCTGTTCAAAATTCTGCTGCCAAGATTATCCACCTAGCCCATCACTTTGACCACGTGCAGCCTCTCTTCTCCTCTTTCCACTGGCTCCCTCTTCCAGAACGTATTCTGCACAAGCTCCTTGTCTTCACCTACAAAGCCCTTCACAACCTCGCTCCCCCCTACCTCTCTGCCCTGATCTCCCTCCGAACCCCTGCTTGATCACTCCTCTCCTCCTCCATCCCCTCCCTCACCCTCCCACGCCTCCCCTGCTCCCCCAACCGCTCCCTTTTCCCTTGCTGCCCCACATGCATGGAACTCCCTCCCTGCCCTCGTCTGCCTTGACCCCACCCTCCACACCTTCAAGTCCCTCCTCAAAACCCACCTCTTCCGCTCCGCCCTTCCTAACTCCTTCTAATCATCCCCACCCAGGATTATCCCCCACCTGTTATCTGCAAACTCCCAATTTACTGTAACCAAGCCAAGAACATGTACCTGAGCTCTCGCATCCTCATGAATGTCGCATCCCTTGTCTCTCCCTCTGTTTCCCCCTTCTCTGTCTCCCTCCCCCGTTTTTAGATTGTAAGCTATTGAGCAGGTACCATGTCTATCTTATTCTTTGTAAGCACCAGGTACATTGCTGGCGCTATATAAATTTTATAAATAATAATAATAATAATAATAATAATAATAATAATAATAGATAAATACCAGACTGTTTTATTATATATATAGGAATAGGAGTAATACATAGAATGTAGAAGTTTATTGATCTAGATACTTAGGAATATATTGCATACATAATTTCCTTACAGCAGTAGCTGTAAGGGTAAGGAAGTTAAATGCACAACCAGTCTCCATTGTAAACAGGGGACTGTTGAAGCTCTGCCATTGCCTCCACCATTGACCCGTCCCTCCTGCATATCATCAATCTCTCCCCCTCTACCGGCTCCTTCCCCTCTGCCTTTAAACACGCCACTGTCTCCCCCATCCTCAAAAAGTCCACTCTGGATCCCTCTGAACTTTCTAATTACCATCCTATCTCCCTCCTCCCTTTTGCTTCCAAACTCCTTGAATGGGTTGTCTACTCCCGTTGTCTTGACCTCCTCTCCGCCAACTCCTCCCTTGACTCCTTCTAATCTGGCTTCCGCCCCCTTCACTCCACTGAAACCGCTCTTGCTAAGATCACCAAAGATCTTCTTGTGGCTAAATCCGACCACCTCTACTCTTTTCTTGTCCTCGTTGATCTCTCTGTTGCCTTTGACACTGTTGACCACTAGCTCCTCCTTGAATCGCTTCACTCCCTGGGATTCTGGGACTCTGTCCTACCTTTGACTGGGACTCTGACTGGTTCTCCTCCTACCTTTCTGACTGCTCCTTCAATGTTTCTCTTTCTAACTCCTCCCCCTCCTCCTTCCTGCCCCTCTCGGTCGGGGTTCCCCAAGGCTCTGTCCTTGGCCCTCTCCATTTCTCTATCTACAACCAATCCTTAGGCAAACTCATTGTTTCCCACGATTTCCAATACCACCTATATGCTGATGACACTCAACTTTATCTCTCTATTCCTTCCCTCTCTCCCTCTGTCCAAGCTTGTCTCACCAACTGTCTTTCCAATATTTCCACCTGGATGTCTCAACGACAACTTAAACTGAACATGGCTAAAACTGAACTCCTTATCTTCCCTCCCAAACCTTCCTCTTCTTCTTCCCTGTCAATTGCTATTGACGGGGTCTCCATCCTCCCTGTCCCCTAAGCCCGTAGCTTGGGCTTCATTTTCTACTCACACCTCACCTTCAAACCCTACATTGACTCGGTGGCCAAATCCTGCCACTTCTCCCTCCACAACATTGCTAAGATCCGCCCTTTTCTGTCTTTCTCCTCTGCCAAAACTCTCATCCATGCCCTAGTCATCTCATGCTTTGACTATTGTAATCTCCTCCTTGCTGGCCTTCCCCACTCTCACCTTGCTTCCCTCATCTCTGTTCAAAACTCTGCTGCCAGGATCATCCACCTAGCCTGTTGCTTTGACCATGTGCAGCCCCTCCTCTCCTCCCTCCACTGGCTTCCCATTCCTGACCGTATTCTGCACAAGCTCCTCGTCTTCGCCTACAAGGTCCTTCATAACCATGCTCCCCCCTACCTCTCTGCTCTGATCTCCCTCCAAACCCCTGTTCGAGCACTACACTCCTCTCCCATCCCCTCCCTCACCCTCCCACACCTCCCCTGCTCCCCCAACCGCTCCCTTTTCCCTTGCTGCCCCACATGCATGGAACTCCCTCCCTGCCCTCGTCTGCCTTGACCCCACCCTCCACACCTTCAAGTCCCTCCTCAAAACCCATTTCTTCTTCTCCACCTTTCCTAATTCCTGCTAATCATCTCCACCCAGGATTATTCCCTACCTGTTATCTGCAAACTCCTATTTACTGTAACCAATCCAAGAATGTGTACCTGACTTCTCACATCCTCGTGAATGTTGCATCCCTTGTCTCTCCCTCTGTTCCCCCTTCCCTGTCTTCCTTCCCCGTCTTTAAATTATAAGCTCTCGAGCAGGGACCATGTCTATTTTATTCTCTGTAAAGGGCCAGGTACATTTCTAGTGCTGTATATAAATGCTAAATAATAATAATAACAACAATAACACTACTACTACTACTACTACTACTACTACTACTACTAATAATAATAATAATAATAATAATAATAATAATAAATGAAACAGCTTGAGCTACAGTTCTGAAAATGTTATCCATGGTTCTGTTTGTGAGGACTGTCATACATAGAAATTTTGAAGAAGATTGAGTCAGAAAATAAAAAGTTACAGCTGCTGAAAAGTTAATTGGTTGTGGTCAAATGCACACCGTCCTCATGATTTTGAACCATGGATATCTCCTCACCCCGGATGAGTTGAGCCCTGCAACTTCAAAGTCTTGTAGTCTGAGATTGACACTGAGTGCTTCTGGAGTCTCAGAGCATTTTGTGCAGCCAAAACAGAGTTATTAAAAAATTAAAAATTAGTTCTGCTGGCTCATGTATGTGCAGTACTGCCCGTGCTTCTCAGGCAGAGGGGAAAGCTGGGCAGAAAGCTGTGGTCCCAAAGAAGAAGGGAGGCAGGGGAGGGACTGGCTGCTCCTTTCTCCCACTCACTCCACTGCTATCAAACTCTGTCTGATGTTCCCCACAAACACTAGCTACCTCAAGGCTTCTGCTCCCCTTCTTTCACCTCCACTTGGACTCCAAGCCCCATCCAGAGCACCCTTGTAGGTCCTTGGAGTCGCGCAGGGAGGAGGAGTGGCAGCAGAGCAGGAGCCGAGCCGAGAGCCAGGGAAGCGGGTCAGTGGCACCCTGCTTCCCCGGCTCCCTGAGAGTGCAGAGAAGCTGAGCCGAGAACCAGGGAGCAGGGCAGGGTGCTGTGTAACTGACATGACACTGACTAGCCTAATCAGTGTCATGTTAGTTACAAAGCGCCCCACTTCCCTGGCTCCCTGAGAGTGGAGAGGAGCTGAGCCAAGAGCTGGGGAGCGGGGCACTGTGTAACTGACATGATACTGACTAGACTAGTCAGTGTCATGTCAGCTACACAGCACCCCGCTTCCCCAGCTCTCGGCTCCCTGAGAGTGGAGAGGAGCTGCTTTGGTTGCCCCTCAATACGCTGGAAAAACAAATGGAAGAACTGCTAACAAAAGAAACGTGTGTTTGTGAGAGAGTGGGCAGAGAACAGTGCATGCGTGTGTGATTGTGAGAGAGAGTGAGTAAGCGTGTGGGGGAGAAAAGTGAGAAAGAGAGAGTCAGGGGGAGAGTCTGTGTGTGTGCGCCTGCGTGTGGGAGAGAGATAGAGATTGGGTTGGCGGGGAGGAGGAGAAGAAGTTGGGAGAGTCTTTCCCCAAACACTTCCTGTTTTGATGTGGAGGCTATGTTTTAAAAAAAGTCACACACCAAGTTCCTCCTCAAACTCCTATGGCTCTTGTAGAGTTACTCCTAGTTTACACTAGCGCTAGATGGGGATAATCATTCCCATTGACCCTAAACAAATAACTTCATACATGCACAACTTAAAAGTTACACAACTTTTAAGTTAAAAGTTCTGTAAAATATACAACTTAAAATTTCTGCAACAACTGATATATTAATGTGCTGATATATCATATCACACAAAACCTGGAAATTTACCAAAACAAAAACTTTACAGTTTAAAAAAATGTTAAATGCACAACAGTTTTTAAAACTAAAAACTTTCCTCTTCAAAAACATCACAAAATCATTGACTCTAGCTTAAACTCCAAAAAAACCAGACACATTCATTACAATTACAATTAAAAAAAGATTCAACTCCATACATTGCAACAAGACATAAATGCCAAAAAATATGAAAATTATTTAAGAATTTGAGGAATATTTAATATTTTATCTTCATCAACATAAATGTAATATATGTACTTAATTCCTTGCCATACATACTTTTATTCATTTTTATCAATAACTAAACCTTCACATTTTTTCATTATTAAACTTTAATTTGTTATCATAATTTGACAATGAACATTTTTTTCAAAGTGCATTAACTCTGCCCTTTACATGTATACAAATTTAATAATGAAAAAATGTGAGTTTAGTTATTGATAAAAATGAATAAAAGTTTGTATGGTAAGGAATTAAGTACATATATTACATTTATGTTGATGAGGATAAAATATTAAATATTCCTCAAATTCTGAAATAATTTCCATATTTTTTCACGCTTATGTCTTGTTGCAATGTATGGAGTTGAATGGTTTTTTAACTGTAATTGTAATAAATTAGTATGTTTTTTGGAGTTTAAGCTAGAGTCAAAATGATTTTGTGATGTTTTTGAAGAGGAAAGTTTTTAGTTTTAAAAACTGTTATACATTTAATGTTTTATTAAAATATAAAGTTTTTTGTTCTGGTAAATATAGGTTATTAGGTTTAGGTTAGATTATGCACATACATATTACACATTGTGCACTACTGCATCATAATGAGAAAGGGAGGAAGAAGCTCAGAGTTCAGAGAAGTCTGGGGCAGGTGGCTCATGAAAACCGAAATGAAACAGAAACCAAACTTTTCGATACCAATACCAATTAACAACCATAACAAAAACAAAATTTTATTAGTAATGAAAACGAATAATGACAGTTTTTAATAACGAAAATTAAAAACAAAAATGAACAATGACATGTGTTCCTGGGGCACACCTCTACGAAACACGTGCTTAGGGGTTTTTACACCCAATCTTTGTTATGCCTAAAGACGCCTTTTAGCCATGTACAGAAAGCGCTCCCCACATTCCTTGTTTCCTCATCATGGTGTGAGATACTGAGTCCAGTAAATTTGGAATAGGTACATTGTTGCCTGTCATGGTTTCTAATCTGAGCAAGAAGTGGATTCTGCAGGTCTGTGTGGTTTCCAAGCAGCTATTTCCTAGTATGGAATTGGATTCTCCACGGACTTGAACAGGAAGAGCTCTTGAGGGAAGAGGAGGAGAATACATGTTGCCATTTCCCTAATTGTCATCTATGACAGAATTCTCTGAAGGGAGACAGAGGAGGGAGAGAGAAAACATGATAAAATTAGCTTAGTAAATCCTGACTCTTTTTGCCTTTGAAACATTTACTTCAGCAAATTTCATGTAGCTGAGGCCCCAGATAGCAGGGGTGGACCATTCATTTACAACAGCCCACACCTCCTCAGCATGCAGTTAATTGGGCTCTCTAAACAGAGTTTGAGTTTCATGGAGGCAAAGTTTTTAACATCTTACAGAGGGCACAATCAGAGCTGTGCAAAACGCAGTGGTTTCAGTTTGTTGGATTTGACTTTTGTAGATTTGCACCCCAGCATTTTCCTTTCATTTCTGAATGACTCCCTCTCACCCCCACTCCAGCTGAAACTGCCACAAGCTAGGCCTGGTTTCAGTCCAAACCAGATTTTGGCCTAGATTCCACTTGTACCTGAAACTATAAAGGAACTTAGGTTCTGTGGAAACTTGGCCCAGGTTTGGAGAGAGATTTGTGAACCTTGGCAAAACCAGCCTGAATTTCATGTTTCCTGCGCAATCGTCTCACACAGTGCTAGCTGTTTGGGGGCGGGGTGGAGGGTTCTCTGTTTTGATGTTTTCAGCTTGTTTAATGACTTCAAGCCAACCTTAACCTGAGACCTGCTGCTAAGGAGAGAAGCTTTAATACAAGCTGCAGTGCTTACCCTCCAAAAGGGGAGTGTAATATTTAACCCTCTCAAGGGCTTTGAAGCCAGCAGTGTTGTCAATATCTAAAAATATTAGTAAAATCCTAAAAGGCAAAGGGCAACTATTGGCAAACTGGAGTTCATGACCCCAAATGCATTTAATGCATTTTAAAAAGCTTAAAAACATTGCTACACTCCCCTCCCCCCTTTAAATGTAGCAAAGTGCTTTAAGCCCAAGAATTCCTGCACTTAACCTCTGGTGCTTCAATGCACAAGACCCGTCAGTGCTTCTGAGGCACGCAATAGTCCCGGGATAGCCACACACCTCATTGCGGGTCAGTACTCGCTTGACTCAAGTCTGTAGTGGATTGTTATATTTCCTTGCTTTCCTACCTGTCAAAACAATCCATGTTCCATCCTGCAGCCTCTCAAGTGCCATCAGCCGAGTGCACTGAATCGATTTCACCTAGTAAACTACCTTCTGTGGGCTGTACCAAATAACACTTTAGGGTTGTTGTTTTTTTTTCTTCAAAATTTTTTAAAATCCATATGCTGTATTTAAACAATAAGACCCAACAGACAGCAGTGAATGAGTGATTATTGCACTCATCAGGCATTCTTGCAAGGTATGAAGCTGAAGACCAAATTACTTTGTCACCTGAGAAGCGCAATAATCTCCTAGCGATGCATTTCTAGATGTTTTCTTATTGCCTCTGTGAAATAGAATTTGCTGATATTAAACACAAATAAGGAAAACATTTGGACATAGTGTATTAGCTGGACATTATTGATAGGAGTATAATATTGCTGCCAGCCAGCCCAAGAACCCCTGTCTAAAGCTATCTCATAATATAAAAATAACTAAGGAAACAGATAATGCAATCTATAATGATAATGATAAGCTCTGTACAACTTGCAACTAGGCATCTCAAGGCACTTTGTAAACTCTAGGTGTTTTCAGACATTACGGGGCCGCTTGGCCCCGTACCGAAAACAACCCATTCATTCCCCGCTGGGGTCACCCTGTCACACCATATCAGACGTGCCGGGGGGATCCCGGCGGGGAATCTGGGAGGGGGCGGGGCCGCGCGGCGCAACGTGCGGCCGCACGGCCCCGCCCCCTCCACGTACCCCGCCGCCCGCCCTCTGGGGAGACGGGCGGGCAGCGGGGCCAATGCGGCCGCCGCGTCGGGCCAGATGTGCCATGGCCCGGGATCCCGCTGGGGATCCCGGGTCGTGGCAACCGGCCAGATGTTACTTTTTTTTGGTCCCCGCTGGGGATCTTTTTGACCTCGCTTCCCAGGACATTCCCCCGGCTAGCCCGGGAAGCGTGGTTCAAATTGACCCCTTGCGGGTATTGACCGTGGTGAACATCTGGCAGCTGCCAAACAGATGTTCGAGACACAGTGACCACAGGTGGGTATTAACCGTGGTTCACTGTGATCTCGTAATGTCTGAAAATACCCATTAGGTAATTCAGCCGCATACTACATGTAGAATCAAAAGTATTATTTTAACTATTTTATAGACATGTAAACTACAGTGCAGAGAGGTAAAGGAACCTATTCAAGGTTATGAAGCTAGGGAATAATAAACAAGATTATAAATTAGGCAGGAGTCCCTACTCTTAGCAGTACTGTTTCTTTAATGAGTAGGCTGGTGATTCCAAGACTTTCTGGCCAATGAACTAGTCAGCTGGGGTTGAAACAAATATCCGTGGTGAATATTGTATCCAATGATTTTACCTGATTTGAACTGTAGCTACTGAAATTGATAGTAAATGCTGTTCAGGCCCATCTTTGTTAGATTTTTTTTTCCATTATTCCAGTTCAGTGAATTGTTTTTTTGGCTGTTCAGATATTTGGATATGTGGTTGTTTGGTTACTTTATATCGACTACTGTGCATGTGCAAATTTCTGAAATAAAGTAAACGTATCACCAAATATTGAAACTAGAGCTCCACAGAATAGGAGATCTGAGTATTTGCGAGGATTTCTGAGGTTCCAATTATGAGGACTAGGTCCTTGGTTAGAACTCAAAACTTCTTCTGAGGACCCGAAAATTGGAACTTGGAACTCCGGACCTCGGAAAGTACAGTGCCCAAAAAAGCAGACTAGCAAACTAGCAGACTAGCAAAAGTGAAATAATCACAAGACAAACCCAAAAATAGCAACTGCAAAAAGCCAAAGGCCAATACCCACAGCATAGCCCAACAGCAGTGCACCCACTTTAAATTAATTATGCCAGCCCAGCAGGCATAAATACCTACAAGAAACCAGACATACACTGCCCCCCCTCACAAAAGCCTCCATTGTTCTATTATGTCCACCTATGCGAGGCAAGCCCCCTCCCCACACATTATAAATTAATTTAACCAAAAAGTATCCCCCTTGTGCCCCAGCTAGGCACATATTGGCAAAGTTGAACCCACATCAACATTTTGGTGCCCGCAAAAAACCACAGCAAAAGTGATCCCTCTCTGGCCTCTGTGGTGCCAGCAAGCAGTGCAAGCAGCACCCACTTTAAAATATATTAAGCAGGGTGGCACTGGCTAGGAACTCCCGGCATTGTTGACTTAGTAACAACCCAGGCCAGAGGCAGTGGAGCAAGGGAAGGTGGATCCCTCTGGTCTCTGTGGTGCCAACCAAGCAATGCAAACAACACACACTTATTTTAAAAAAAGGGCATGGTGGCTGTTGGCTAAGTAACCCCCAGCATCACCCCTATGGCCAGGCCAGGCCAGGCACCCCAGCCAAAATACTTACAGATCATCAGTGTAGCACACAGTCAAATTCACAGAAGAAAATGGAAAATGGCCATACGGCCATTTCCAAAGTAGAAGAAAGGGACCATGCGTATCCACTAGGATCAGTCAGAGGATGTGATGCACGGCCAGCTGGCTGGAATTTCCCTTCCGCACCCCAACACAGAAAGGAGATACTCTAATAAAAATGAGGGAGATTTATTGACGCCAAACTAAGTATAATACATAACCAGTTCACCCACGGGCCAATTAGGATGCTACAAATAATTTTCTATACCCTCCCTCCAAGCACAGTTGATATACGTACACAATAATTCACGTAGAAAAACCCTTCGGTCTGGTTAACCTGGTGTAAGTGGACGTTGTGAGAGGGAGGGAAGGAAAAAAGGGGGAACCTATCCAGTCCTGTTGAAAAGGGACAGGTGACCTTGTAGATCCAGCTACGTTTGGGGAGGGTTGGAAGATGGATAGACCAGGGGTAGTGGTGGTCTGGGATAGATCCTTGAGGCAAGCATGCACAGAGTAACCTGCTTGTGTTTTCGTTTAAGAATAACTCAATTTTCTCATGGGGGCAAGGGCAGTTATAGGGACCTTAGAGGCGGGGCAAGGGGTCCCAAAGGCACTTCTTGCACAAAAGGGATCCCAGAGGTGCTCAGGAATGCTAGGGCTGAAAAAGAAACTCTTGCATGACGTTTTGGGGAAACTAGAGTCTTGGAGGATTTCACTGGGAGGCATGGGAGTTTCTATAGACAGGGGAAGAAGGCTATTCTTAAATAGGTGTGGAGCTATCAGCCTAACAATTGATCTATTGCTTGCTCAGAGTTTTGTGTGGCCATGGAGGGCTCATCTCAAAAGAGGGAGGCTACCTGTTTTTGACTGCTCCATTGTTTATCCAGGAACCTCCCTTGTTTCATACTCTTATCCCTTCTGACCAGATCAGTTTTGCATGGGGCTTTTCTTTCCTTTTCCTTTTCTTTTCCCTTTCCCCCTTTCTGTTTCCCTGCACCCTTTGACCTATTTCTTGTGGGATTCTACCAAGGGTGGTGGGTGGTGTATGGTTTGGTGGAGAAATTGTGTTGTTCCTAACAAAACTCACCCAGAGCTTCTTAATCGGCATTTGTTTTGACCACTAGCAATGCATTCACACATCTACCAATTCCTCTGCATGTCACTGCCCCTTTCTCCTCCCTGCTACCCTGTAATACTTCCCACAAAGTAAAGGGCACAAAGGAATCCCCTTGTGATATCACTCTAAGAAATATTCCAAAAATAGCATGGAGTGGAAGACCCTGCTCCAGTATTCTCTTGCCACACCTCTATGGTCACTCATAGTAGGAAGTGACAAACAGGAAATGATGTATTAGAAATCGAAGCTTGTGCTAGGAAAATTTCTTCTCACAATACCATTGCTACTTGGTAAAATCAGATTTCAAGCAAATCCTTTGTGTTAAGTGGCTGAGAACATGGAATAATCAAGGAGCACAAAAGGAGGAAGGGTTTCACACACTTACGCCGCTTTTACATGAATGGTGGGTTGCAGCGCAATGAAGAACACACTTCCTGTAAAGCCCCATGGGGTGTGTTTAGATGCACTGGAAGTAACTGGCTGCCATAAGAAATGCAGCTCATGCAGTCTTTTTGAAGGTTCATTTGGGAAATCATGATATTGATTTCCCAAATGCACCTTCAAAAAGATCACGTGAGCTGCAATTCCTGTAGTGGCCAGCTACTTCTGGTCTCTAAACGCACCCTGTGGGGCTCTTCAGGAAGTGCGTTCTTCAATATGCAGCATCCGACTGCTTGTGTAAAAGCGGCCTTTGGCTGATTTTGTTGGATTGTGCAACAGTCACAAGTAAAAGCCCATTGCAAGCCCTGCAAGCTTAATATGGGGCTTGTCCAGTAGGGGGAGGGTATGGGATGAAACCGTTTCCTCCCCCCTCCTTGTCTCCTCTCTTCTCCTCTGTCCTCCATCTTGTCCCATGCAGTCTGTACAGTATGGAAGCATGTCTTATTGAACAGAAAGCTAACTCTACAACAGGTTACGGGCCCAGGACATCTTCAAGGCAATTTTGAAGACTAGAAGGAACCCAGAAGGAGTGCAGACTGTGAAAGAAAACTCCCAGATAGAGAGGCCTAGGGATGGGCGAACAGACTGACAATGGAGATGAGTTCACAGGAAAGGAAGGAAAGGACTTCCTGAGACTCCATGGAATTGAAAACCAAAAGACAGTGCCATATACACCCGAGCAGAACGGAACAGCTGAAAGGAAAAACAGAACACTAACCAAAATGGTAGATGCATATTAACAAACTCTGGATTACCAGAAAGATACTGGGGTGAAGCAGCAGTTGCTGCTACCTACCTACAAAATTGGTTGTATTCTAGAACAGTGAGAAAAACTCCTTATGAACTGTGGCATGGTCAAAAACCTATTGAGGGCCACATCAGAGTATTTGGAAGTAAGACTTACATATATATCCCAGAGGATAAACGTACCAAACTGCAAAACAGAGCAGTGGAAGGCATCCTCATAGGATACAGTGAGCATTCCAAAGGTTACAGGATTCTGGATCCACGCACAGACAGAATAACCATTAGTAACAGTGTGACCTTTGTGGAAAACTCAAGTGACAGTGTGATGACTCTACAAGGTCCAGGCAAAAGAGAACAATCAACCATGGACGAAACCACTGAAAGGGAGCAATCCTCTGAACAAATAGTCGAAATTGGCACAAAGGTAACAGAAGTGCAGGAACAGGCACAGTCGGCTGCTGATGCCGAGCCAAGGCAGTCAATGAGGTCTAACAAAGGCATTCCCCCCACTCTTCTGTCCTACAAAGTCAGCACTAGTAAATTGTCAGAGACAGCATCCTGGGAGGAGATCTCACAGATGTCAGAAGGGGAAGCAGGAAAATGGGTAAGAGTGGCTGAAGAAGAAGTAAAGTCCATGCAGGACAACACAATGTGGACAGTTACTTCACTGCCCGCAGGGAGAAAGACTATAGGTTGTAAATGGACATTTAAAATAAAGTACAATGCGCAGGGAAATATTGAACGGTACAAGGCCCAACTTGTCATGAAAGGATACTCCCAGAAGTACGGAGAAGACACGATGAAACATTTGCACCTGTGGTTAAGCACACTACAATCAGAACATTGTTAAGTATAGCTGCTGGAAGAGGACGCAAGTCAAGCATATGGACGTGAAAACAGCATTCCTAAATGGTGAGTTGAAGGATGATATTTACATGGACCAACCACTGGGGTTTGCAGACATTGAAAGGCTGGATCTTGTATGCAAACTGCACAAAAGCAAATATGGGCTTAAGCAGGCTGCCAGAATGTGGAACACTAAATTAAACAAGGTGCTCATGAGGGAAAATTTTACCAGGAGCAAAGCAGATCCCTGCTTATACACAAAGAGACTAAGGGGCAGGTGGATCTTTGTATTAATTTATGTCGATGACCTTATCGTATGC
>QEPC01012107.1:80104-107929 GCA_003113815.1 Sphenodon punctatus | reverse complement strand
AATAAATAAATAAATAAATAAATATAAAAACGATACCAATACCGATACTGATACCTAACTCCACCGAACCTTCGGCCGAACCGAACGCCACCGAACTGAACGACCGAATCCGAACTCAGTTCCCAGACTGAACGACCGAATCCGAACTCGATTCCTGAACCGAATAGCCAAATGACCGAACATCTGTACTGCATTCTGTTCGCACATTCCTGGGGACTTTTACAACTCCGCATCTCCAAGCCTGCACTAGTTTGTGGTATCCGCTCTTTTCAATGGCACCTGACTCACTTCTGATAATGGGGAGGAACAGCTAACCCCCTCCTCTCCCCGCATGCAGGAGAATTTATTTCTTCCAGGCATTTAGAAATATGCAAGTAAAAAGTCTCGTGTAAAAACAGCCTTAGCTTGAGTTTGGACCACTCTAGTGTTGTGTGGAGAAGCTCTAAATGACCTGCTCAAGGTCATAGGGGAAGTCTGTAGCAGTGCATAGACCTGAGTTCTAGTAAACCAGAGTCCCTGACTAGAATCCTAACAACCAGATTATCCTTTCACTTTGCTCTGCTGTACTTAGATTCTCTTTCAATATTAATTATCTGATTTTGTTAAACAGTTTTCAAAGCTGCAGAGCAGATTTAATAAACTTCAGGCTAGAAGCCTTCCTGAATTTCTTCCAGTAATTAAAAAAATACAATGACAGTCATTTGTCAACTTCCAAGCCGTGCTTTCTTGAGGAAAGGAAATTTCTAGAATGTAGCTAAGTGCACAAGACCCCCTATTGTTCTTGGATGAGAAATGTATATTTGGCTGATTGCTTTTTTCCTGTTGCCTCTTAATGTTGCAAATCAAACTGCAATCAGAATAATGAGGTGTCACTGGTTGGAGCCACAGTTGATACTACATATTGTCAAAGATTGTTCACACTAATCAACTAATAATGACATTGCTTCCTCCACCGTACTAAACAAAATTCCCTTGGTTGTGCAACACAATTACTACTAATAACCTTGGAAACCTTAGTGTGTTTAAGGAGACTATTTCAAAGATTATCTGGAGAATTATGTGAGAATGAACTGGGGAAGGCAAAATCTACCAGATGGAGATTATTCTTTAGTAATTAACTAGACATTGTTCCTTTGGGTGCATAGTATTTTCCAACATCATGAAGCATTTCCTTTAGAATAATAAGGCATCTGCATTAATATACTTCCTTTTATGCTGATGAAATATCGTTTTAATATTTAGCATGTTAATAAATGAATTATATTAATAGCCTTTCTTTTGTCTCGGGGAAAAAAACATACCAAATGATACTCAATAAACAATTTAAGGGCATTAATATTAAAAGAGAAAAGATGAATACAAATACAAGACACGATAAAAATGTGTATGCATTCACCCCTCAAGAGAGACATACCTTCATAACTAGTAATACAGTTGTTAAGGAATTACTTCAAGACAATTGCTGAAAACACAGACTTGACTCCTATTTTTTAAGTGCTAGAATTAACTTGCTTACCGTGATCACTCAGATGTAGCGACGTGTCTAGGCAGAGGTGACAAATGAGCGGGTGAACTTAGTGTGACAAAAATGTTGTACAACTTGTTCTTGAAAACATTAGCTAGAAGGAAGAAAAAAGATCTCAAAGAGTTTTGCTAGGTTAAATAAAATACTCTAGCATTTGTCATGTTAAATGTTCAGTAACGACTGAAAAAGTAACTTGAGACAGAAAACCTCTAAGAATTTGAAATTTGATTTCTGGGCTTTGAAATGTTGGCTCTCTAGAGGCAGAATTGGATCATCTTGTAAAATAAACTCTAGCCAACATGCTACCATCAAATTTCCTTTTTTTCTTAATCAACAAAATTGGTTCCTTGCATTGTGCATCAGCAACTGTCTGCTTTACATGTCCATTTTGCCCTTCAAAAATACAGTGCAACTTCTTGAGGGGAGATAGCCAAATCGCTTCATATAAAATAGGATACTCACCAAAGCGGGATGCAAACTATGGCCTGCCATCTTCTATGCTAGTGTGGTACTCATGGCTTGCGCAGGTTCAATAGGTAGGGATGGACTTTAGTATTTACTTCTGTTTCGTTTTTTGTTTTCTTTAGTATTGGTTCCATTTCATTTTCATTTGGTTTTCCATTGAAGTCAATGGAAAAAGATCCATAGGGTTTCTAAAACGAATAAAGTCAAGTGCAGAATACTTGTCTGGCACTAGTTTTGGAGGAGGTGTGTGTGGCACTGGGTTGGGGAGGGGAATTGCTAGGAGCTGGGGGATTTTAGTGGGTGGGGGTAGTTTGGAGCTGCCTGTGGGGCAAAGCAAGGAGTGCAAACTGTTGCTCCTGCACCCATTGTTTTGCAGCACAGTCTCAGCCTCTTAGGCATGTAGCTGTACCCCCCACCCCCCAAGCCCATCCAGAGCCACCAGGAACCCCCCAGAGCCACCTGTAACCCCCCCAAAAAAGATACCAGCCCCTGGCATTTGGTCCCGAAACCCAGTGCCACCTCCACTCCCAATCTCAGCCTCCTACCCCTTGCCCCGGCCTCCCCACCTTGAGTGCCAGCCCCCCCTAACCCTTGCCCCCTCAGTTAGCCACATTTGAACTCACAGCACCACCGTTTTCTTGTGTCTCTGGGCCTACCTGCCTGTGAGGCTGAGGCTGTGCTGCAAAAAAATGTCTGCAGGGTGCAGGGACAACAGTTTAAAGTCCTTGCTTTGCCCCACTGCCCCCTCTTGAACCTGATTACCATGCCATTTTTGCATAGTGATTTGCTCTCTAACCCCCTCTGCCTGCCTGCCTCCAGCCCCACCCCACAGTTGCCTTGTCTCACCTGCACTGAGGCCTGAGATCAACTTTGTTTTCTGCTTGTCCCCAGCCACTCTCTTCACCTGCGGTTGAGGCCAAGCAGAAAGCAAAGTTGATCTCAGGCTGCAGCACAGGTGAGATGAGGCAGTTGTGGGGTTGTAGGTGGGCCTGAGACTGGCCAAGGAGGGCCGGCAGTAACTCAGGCTGGAAAACAGAGC
The DNA here is from genome assembly GCA_003113815.1 of Sphenodon punctatus. Taxonomy (NCBI): domain Eukaryota; kingdom Metazoa; phylum Chordata; class Lepidosauria; order Sphenodontia; family Sphenodontidae; genus Sphenodon; species Sphenodon punctatus. The sequence goes on along the minus strand of QEPC01012107.1, from coordinate 104,900 downwards.
TGGGAGACAGAGCAGCGGTGGGATAATGGCAGAGCTTCCAGAGTCCAGGTGAAATTGTTCAGGCTGCAATGAACAAACAGGAAAAGACAAGGAGAGCAAGCTGAACAGAGTCCAGCAGATGGGAAATGGCAAAGGCACCTTTCAAATTTGAAAACAGAATTTTAGTATCTGTGGCTTGCTTAACATTATTAGTGCCTATTTTAGTTTTAATACCAAATTAGTATTTCCATCCCTAAGTAGCTGTGCAAAGTAGCTCCAGAAGTCAGTTCCTGATGCAAACTTCCCAGAAGGAAGATCCATAAGGCTTGGTCATAATACCTGCCTTGGGTTCGAAAAATATTTACTGATTTCTACAGTCAACCAGATTTAGGTTCTTCCTATTACAAATACAGAAGCGATATTGGGTGTTTGTAGACGAACCCAGGGATGGCCACCTCCAGAGCAACTAACCTGGTGGCTGCTTCAGCTTAACTCCATAGTGGCCCCTCCCCCACACCATAGAGTTTCAGACAGATCACCCGACGCTCTAGGCTGCCACCCACAACTCTGTGGCATTGCCCGGGGCAACTGCTAGCTGAGAGTGGAGTTTCAGCAGCTGTCCACCGAGCAGATGGACTACAGCTCCGCCTCTAGCCGGTGCCCCAGTTTTAACTGGCCCGTTCTACTGGCAGTGCTCTGGGATGTTCTGGAACACCACAAGTGGGGCTGGAGAGGAGCAGGCTGCCTCTGTTCCACCTGCACATCTGGCAAGCCTGCCTTTAGATGAATTGGCCATCCAGTGATGAGGCGGAGCTGAGGTAGGGCTACCGTTCATCTCTTTACATACACTGTGGTATTTCAGATATCATTGTGCAATAATGTGGGCTCAAATTCAGAATAGAAAGGTAATCACATGCTTGACTTTACCCTACCCGATTAAATTATTATTGTTTGCCAAATCCGGGAGTTGGCAAATGTCAACTTTTTAACAAGAACTACTACAAGCATCCAGGTTTTTTTTTTCATTTTAAAAATCCGTGTTTGAACTGAACATGAACTTGAAACCCTTTGAGTTTTTCCCATTCCTATTTCCTCTGCCTTTGTTGGGCTATGCCAGTGACTCCCAGGCTCCAGATCTGGAGTGGAATTTGAATATTTTAGTTGCGAGCTACCCCTTAAAGAAAGCAGATGTGTGCCCACATTCAGCTGAGCTCTTTTATAATTGGAAACAGTATCATTTTAAACCAATCTTATTAGATACAGATGAACAAGTTTGTTTTTTACCCTGGCAGACTGCTTTTCCCATTATTCTTGTCCTTTGCTTCCAGAAATCTTTTTGCATAGCACTTGTTTTCCTGAAGAGAGTAATTACTCTTAGTCTACCATCTTGAGATAGACCCGGAACACGAGCCTGTTTGCTGCATCTAAATGAATCTTTTAAATATAATGCAGACGTCATTCACAAACAATACATTGCTGAAGGTTAGCAATAATTTACATTTTCCTTTTAGATTTGACTAGAGGCATCAACTTTCATTATCTCCAACATTTTATGGATTTCGTCTTCTTTTTCTATTGCTCCGGCCATATCAGCTTTCATGCCCAAGATGCCTAAAGTCTTTAAAAAGAAACTTTAGTGTAGCATTGGGGCATTTTAAGCAGCTTTTCATAGACCAGGCCGTTATAACAACTACTTATTTCCACAGCTGGAAGACTTTTGAATGAGTGCACTTTCCAAGCTTGAAGGATTCTCCTTACATTATCAAAATCAGAAATCAAGCACAACTTTGGACTAGAATTGGTGACCATCACCAACTCACAGAGGAATGCCTGTAGCAAACAAAGCCTCCAAATCATTCGCCTGAAAAGCACTTCTTCCATCTCATTTTCTCTGACTCTTATCTGAGTCTAACATCTGTTTCCAGTTATGGCATTAACAAAGGCTTCTCCTCTAACCAACTAGTATTAAAAACAAAAACCCAGACAGCCATTGAGATAGTAAGTTTCCAATTAGGGGTGAAACTCGTTCTTGTGATTCTTATGTTTCTCAATGAGAATCACAATTCACTTCTTGTTCTGATAAATGAGACTGCACTGAGAACCAGCAGCATCTTGACTGCATTCTCACTGAGAAACACAAGGCAACCCCCCCCCCCAAAAAAGAACTGCACATGTGCAAAATACTCATGGGGTGGTTCTGAGCATGCAGAGCCCTTTTCCAAAATAATGCCATTGTGTTGCTGCCATTTTAGAAAAGGGCAGTCATTTGTGCATGCACAGACTGACTGCCCTTTTCCAAAATGGTTACTACATTGGGTGTTTTTACACACACATTTCTCCTGGATGTTTACTGTTACATCCTGAACTTTCTGTGTGTTAGGGATGTACGAATGCGGTTCGAACGTTTGGGGTTTTTGAACTCAGCATGTTCAGATGATCGAACAGAGCACCCGAATCAAATGCCCAAACTCCTAAACAGTCCATGTTTGGATGAGTTCGGGCATGTTTGGGCAGGAAAAACCTGGCTGGTAGGCCCAAGGAGGGGGAGGGTCAGTTGAGGATAGGTGGAGACTGAGTCTTGGACTAGCAGCCAGCCTGCCCAATCACAATCCCACTTTTTCTCAGACCACTGGCGTGGCAGTCTGCAATTGGCCACGGGCTAGTCTGCACAGAGCCAATGGGGCTTGTGGTAAGGCGGGCACAGCAGGTAACAAAAGTCATTGCCCTCCCCCCTTTCCATATCATTCTGAGCTAGCCGCTGATCTTGTCAGCAGGCATTTTCAGAACTCTCCCTCTCCCAGCAGTTTGTGCTTCTCCCAATCCATTGCCATCCTCCTCCTATTTCACCCATTTCCACACATTTACCTCCATAGTTTCATTTATTTCGATTAGATAGATTTAGGTGTTATTTTTATTTTTTACCCCTCCCTGTGTTCTTTCTCCCTCCCCTCCATTGAATCCTTCTCCCTGTATATATTTCATCCCTGATTCCCTTTCCATGTTTTTGGATTTATTTAGAGTAGGCTTAGATTGATTTAGGTTTCATTTCAGTTTTGTACCCCTCCCTGTGTTATTTGTTGTTAGCTGTCTGTGTTTCCCTCCCATCCCTCTGTGTTTGTGTGTGTGTGTGTGTGTGTGTGTAGGAGGTGGCAGATGGGTGGCAGATGGGTGAGTGGGACCAGCGATGCAGATTTGATAGCAGAGACACCTGGAGAGGAGCAAGAGACAGCTGGAGCAGAGTGGGACCTGAGACTGAGGCAGGCCAGGGGGATATTAGAGCGCAGACACTGGAGGCAAGTGAGGAGGTGGCAGACGGGCGAGTGGGACCAGTGGCGCAGATTTGACAGCAGAGACACCTGGAGCAGAGCAGGACCTGAGACTGAGGCAGGCCAGGGGGATATTAGAGCGCAGATGCCAGAGGCGGTGCCAGAGGTGTGCGCTGGGGTAGCGGGCCTAAGGGCTGCGCGCGCAAGTGCATGTGGCTTTAAGCGCTGGTACGGGCTGGTGGGGTCTATACAAGTTTTTTGTCCTGATTGGTTAGTGGGGATGGCAACTAAACCAAGAAGGAAAGTTCAGGGGTCAGGGTTGGATGACCTGCCCCACAAGCAGTGGAAAATGGAGAACTTCTTTCTGGCCCCGGCTAATCAGGTACCATGGGGGGAAGCTGGAGTAGAGGAGGAGCTGACTGGTGTAAATATCTCCCTAACCAATAGATTTACAGTTTTACACCAAAATGCTACGGAAGTTGGGGAAGGTATTAGTAGCCCATGGAAGAAGAAATGCAGATGAGCTCATAAAAGACGGTTGGGGGACGAGGAATGCCTGCCACCCCAGGACTTGCTCTTGGCCACACCTACTTCTAAGGTTCCCTCGGGTCTACCAAGTTCACCAGAAAAAAGGGGTAATTGGGTGCAATAACTGGCCGAGCAAACAACTCTTATCGGCAGGACTTTAGAACATATTTTTACTCAACTGGATGCTAACTCATCTGGTCGAAGGAAAGAGTGAGAAGGCAGGGGAATTCCTCCCTTATCCTATGTGCCAACTCGTGAGATCAGTTGTGGGAAGGGTGATAAATTAAGGGGGGGAAATTTAAACTGTGAAGGGGAATGTGGCAACATGCAGAAATCAATAGGTGGGAATATGGGAGGGCCCGCAAGGGAGATAGGAGGGCAGGGAGCAAAATTTTGTCACTGCAGGAATGCAGTTGCTTTTACAATTTATCCAGACCACTTGGGGTTCTCCCTCAGTGGTCCTCCCCAATTTTAGTTGCTAGACATCTGCAGGATTTGCTCCATATTCACTGTCAACCAAAAGATATTAAGGGCATAAGGGTTCTTCAGAAGAATAGAGGTCTTTTTAAGCCTGTAATTTCCTTCCAGAATAGTTACTTGCCTGAATGGATATGGGAAGCCTGTAACCTTTTATCTGATAATAGGATTTATATTTCTAAAATCTATATAAATAGGGAACTGCTAAATTTATGTAGTGCTTGGTCAAGTGATAAAGATGATCTCCCAGTAGGTCCACCCTTGGATAGACAACAGGAAGAGCCACCCAAAGCTCAATTACCCATGGATGTGGAGGCAGGGAACCCGTCCCCCCTGATGCAGCGGACAAATCAGAGGGATGAGGTAGGGCAGGAGGGTCACCCAGATAATGGAAGATATGGAAGATGGAGAAAATCTTATAATGAAGAGTAACCACAAAAATAGAGAGGATGGGATGTTAATAAATTTTAAGGAGAGGAAAGATAAGGATCAGGGTAGGGTCAAGGAGGCAAAGGTATGGAAGGAGGGTGCCAGCACTGAATATGAGGTGGTAGATCTATGTATCCAAGGGGTAGGTGGTCAACAGGGATACCCTTTGGAGGTTGAGGCAAAGGTGGCCCAGATGGAGGCTCTAGAGGGGGCCCAAATTGAAGTAGATAAACCAGAGGGGGATAGTGAGACAGGGCCCCTTTTTATAGGTAACCTGGGAACCAGTTGCCCAGAGGTGACAAGTGCGAACTGAATTAGGTACCAGGAGCTGAGTGATTGGGAGTTACATGAAATAGATGAACCTACGGGCTCAGGGGCAGGAAATATGAGGGATAAGGAAGTTTGCCATTTAAATGTGACTTCATTGATACAGGGTAAGGGGAAAGAGATTGACCTTGGGAGGTAGAGCAACTGAAGGAGTCTGAAGGTCCCCCAGTATTATGGGACTCGGGGGACCATTTAGTGGTAGAACCTAAAACCAAGATAGATTGATCTAAGGGGTGTGGAGTTTCCCTAGACCTGAATTATTATTATTTTATTATTATTATTAACAAACATTTATATAGCACCAGCAGTGTACCTGGCACTTTACAAAGTAATAAAATAGACACGGTCCCTGCCCCTAGGGCTTACAATCTGAGAGACAGGAGCTGGGGGAGAGACTTAGGAAGGGGAACAGAGGGAGAGACAAGGGGTCTAACATTCATGAAGATGCGAGGTCTCAAGTGCACGTACTTGGCTTGGTTACGATGAGAATGACAGCAGGCAGGTCCATGTTGCAAGGATAAGGGTAAACCGATCGTAGGTATAGGAATAGTGGCTCAGCAGGATAAAGAGTCAGACAGAGCAGAGCGAAAGAGGTGAGTTTTAAGGAGAGATTTGAAGGTATGAAGGGAGGGGGCAAGGCGGATGTGGACAGGGAGGGAGTTCCAGGCATGGGGGGCAGCAAGTGAGAAGGGACGAAGGCGCTTAGGGGAGCAGGGAAGGCGTGGAAGGGTGAGAGAAGGGACAGAGGAGGAGCGAAGTGCACGGGCTGGAGTATGGAGGGCGATAAGTGCAGAGAGGTAGGGGGGAGCAAGGTTGTGAAGAGCTTTATAGGTGAAGACTAGGAGCTTGTGCAGGATTCGTTCAGGAAGGGGAAGCCAGTGAAGCGAAGAGAGGAGGGGCTGCACATGGTCGAAGCGACTGGCGAGGTAGATGACCCTGGCAGCAGAGTTTTGGACAGAGATGAGGGGAGAAAGGTGAGACCGGGGAAGGCCAGTGAGAAGGAGGTTACAGTAATCGAGGCGAGAGATGACCAGAGCATGAACAAGAGTTTTGGCAGACGAGACAGAGAGAAAAGGGCGAATCTTAGCAATGTTATGGAGGGAGAAGCGACAGGATTTAGCAACAGAGTCAATGTAGGGTTTAAAAGAAAGGGCTGAGTCAAAGATGAAGCCTAGGCTACGGGCTTGGGGGACAGGCAGGATGGTGACTCCATCAATAGTTATTGACAGTGAGGAAGGAGAGGAAGGATGAGGGGGGAAGATAAGGAGTTCAGTTTTAGCCATGTTGAGTTTGAGTTGACGTTGAGACATCCAGGTAGAGATGTCAGAGAGACAGTTGATGAGACGAGCTTGAACAGAGGGAGAGAGAGAGGGAGTAGAGAGATAGAGTTGAGTGTCATCAGCATAGAGGTGGTATTGGAAGCCATGGGAGGCAATGAGTTTGCCTAAGGATGAGGTATAGATCGAGAAGAGGAGAGGGCCAAGAACAGAGCCTTGAGGAACACCAACTGAGAGGGGGAAGGAGGAGGAGGCGGAGTTGGAGAGAGACACATTAAAGGAGCGGTCAGAGAGGTAGGAGGAGAACCAGTTATGGACAGAGCCACAAAAGCCAAGGGAGTGAAGGGAATCCAGCAAGAGTGAGTGGTCAACAGTATCGAAGGCAGCAGAGAGATCAAGGAGGACAAGAATGGAATAGAGACGTTTAGATTTAGCCACCAGAAGATCGTTGGTGATCTTAGCGAGAGCAGTTTCAGTAGAATGAAGGGGGCGGAAGCCAGATTGGAGGGGGTCAAGGGAGGAGTTGGAGGATAGGAAGTCAAGGCAGCGGGAGTAGACAACACGTTCAAGCAGCTTGGAAGCAAAAGGAAGGAGTGAGACAGGACGATAGCTAGAAGGGTCAGAGGGGTCAAGAGTGGACTTTTTGAGAATAGGAGAGACTGTAGCATGTTTGAAGGCAGAAGGGAAAGAGCCAGTAGAGAGGGAGAGGTTGATGATGTGCAGGAAGGAAAGGGCGACAGTGGGAGTAATGGAGGTGAGGAGGCGGGAATGTTCTTTCATGGAACGTGGCGGGATGGAACTCCAGATCTCGTGAACCTGGGTGTATTGCCTTTTTGAGGAACTTTAATATAATCTTGTTACAGGAAACACGGAGTTTGGAGGTACCAACTTTACCCGGGTATGAGGCCTTTTGGAAGAAGGTGGTTAAGCCCCTATCTAGAGGCAGATCCAGTAGAGGAGTTTCCTGTTTAGTAGACAACTCTTTGAAGGTGAAAAGGGTTCCCCTACTGGAAGCTTCCTTTTTTGCTTGTGGATGTGTACTACAGGGGGACTCGGAGACACTGGTGGTTGCCTCCATATATTCCCCCAGCTAGTGCCACTGGGTATGAGGATAGGGTCTGGCTAGAGTTATCAACTTTGCTGGAATTAGTCCAAGGGTTGTACCTTGATGCACCCCTATTAGTGGTGGGGGATTTTAATGCGAGGATGGACATGAACAATCTACAACTCATCCAATATGGGGGATATTGGTTAAATGACGATTACTCATCCTTAGGTGATCGGAGGGCAAAGGATTGCAGGCTGAATCAAAATGGTCTTCAGTTTGCCAAACTATTATATGGATAGGACCTGTATGCATTGAATGGTCAGGGCTGGGGGGACTACCCTGGGGAAATACACATTTATATCTGAGAGAGGCTCTAGTACTGTGGATTATATAATTATAATGGCCTCAATGATCTCCTTGATTAGGAATTTTTTTGTAGAAACCTGGCCATAAAGTGATCATATGCCTCTTACTTTGTATTTAATCGGGCCCACTTTTAGGAAGGAGCACAAGAACGGCATGATTGAAGTACCCGCCGAATCAGTCCTACGTGCGAAGGAAGTGGGGGATGCCGTTGGAGGAGGAACTGATAGCTGAGCTCCAATCTCCAATTGGAGAGCAATTTGCGAGGGAGTTAGGGAAGGCACAAGCCCCGAAGGAGCTAATAGAATGTTATCAACGTTTAGTACCTTGGCTTAGACCGTTGTTAACAGCAAGGAGTGTAGAAAGGCATCAGGTATTGAGGGGACAGGGGCAGGGGCCTTCATGGCTCGATAGAGAATGCCGGAAGAATTGTTCGATTTTAAGACGACTCTACCGGAAATACAGGAATTCAAATAGGATCGAAGACAGTTGTGAATTAGCAAGTTGCAGGCAGGCCTATAAAGCTTTGCTAAAAGATAGGGATGGGTGAACAGAATGCGGTTCGAATGTTCGGATGTTCAATCGTCCAGTTCGAAACTCGAGTTCAGGTTCGATGGTTCGATTCAGCTGAGTTTGGGTTGACCGAACTTAGCCGAACAGTCAAAAATAGTACTATCGAAACCAAAACCGAAGCAGAACCGAAATCGAAAACAAAACTTAATTCCCGCTCCCTGAAAAGACGTTTTCCCTGCCCCCGAACTCATCCGAACTCATCCAAACACAACCAAACTGTTCAGTCATTCGAGAGTTCGGTTCGGACGTTTGGTTCGGACATCTGAACAGACCAAGTTTGGTCCGAACTCCGAACATCCGAACCGCGTTCGCCTATCCCTACTAAAAGAAAAAAGAGAAAAACATTATAGACATGCTTGGGAAGTACTGGGAGAGGCTGCCAAGGATCTGAACTCGCTTAAATTTTGGCAGTTGGTAAGAGGAAACAGCAGGGTGTCAGATAGTGTGAAGGGGGTTCTTGACCAGCTCCCAGTGAAAGTTAAGGAATAGGGGGACCATTTTAAGGTCCTGTTCACTGCTGTGGGTCATGGGGCGAGTCCAACAGTAGTGCTGTCCCTTCAATCCCACAATGAGTGGGAACCGGTGTCACCAAATTTAATAATAATATGTAATTTAATTTGTACTCTGAAAGGGCGAAAAGCCCCTGGTGCAGATTTTATGCCCCCAGAATTTCTGAAAGCTGCAAGGGAGTGGTGGGCTCCAATATTGGCCTCCCTCTTCAAACGGATTAATATGTCTAGTAAGATCCCTCAGGATTGGTGGGAGGCCATTGTAGTGCCTATCTATAAGAAATGGGTCCGACTGACCCATGGAATTATAGACCCATCAGCCTCCTTAGTATAGTAGAGAAACTTTATGTGAAGTTTCTGCTACTAAAACTGAAAGGCTTGATGGTGGAGAAGATAATTCTAGGGATAGAGCAGATTGATTTTAGAGAGGGGATTTTGACATATGATCACTGTTTTTTATTAATGCATCTGATCCAGAAACATGTTCGTATGCACCAGGTGTTGTATGCAGCGTTTGTGGATCTCAGAGCTGCTTTCGATCTGGTACTGAGGGGGAGGCTGTGGCAGAAGCTGGACTCCCTTGGCATTGATTGGAAATTATTGTTTCTAATAAGCGGTCTTTATAGGGAGACCGCCATAAGAGTCAGATTAAATAAACAAGGAGAATTGTCAGAGAGAATTAGAACAGAACGCGGGATCAGACAAGGGTGTGTTCTGGCTCTGTCGCTGTTCACTATTTATCTGAATGACCTGGTGAAGGTGCTTTTGGCAGATGGATGTCATTCCCCTTTAATGGGAGATCTGGAAATCCCATGTTTGTTGTATGTAGACGACATAGTGCTCCTTTCCCGAACACAAGTAGGTCTAAGGCGGGCCTTAGAGATGTTTGGAAACTATTGTAGGGAAAACCTTTTGGAGATCAATTACGATAAAACTAAAGTGGTGGCTTTTGCTCGCAGGAAACAGACCTACAAGTGGCGGATAGGATATCAGGATTTAGAGCAAGTGAGAGTCTATAAGGACTTAGGGCTATTATATCAGGCAAATGGGGGCTGGTCAATCCAAACGCAAGCTGTTCAGGATTAGAGGTGATGTGGCAGGAGTTTTTACTGCACCGCAATTCCATTCCTAAACCTTGGCATCCCACGTTGCGCCCTGCAGAGTTCCGCCAGGTACCTCCGCGATTCTGCATTTGCTGCTACAAGAACCCGCAGATGCGACATTTATGTGCTTTACTGTTTTTTCCGATCGTCACCATTGTCGCATACAATCGGCGGCCTTTTTCCACCTTCCGTCAATTTAGTATATGAGAGACAGTCATGAGCATTTATTGCGGTTCCGTGAAGGGAGTATGCAGCGGCAGCGCTGCTGCACTGCTGCACATGTGTGTGCTGTGCTGAGTACTCGTGTTGTGTTTGTGTCTCATTGTGCCGCAATCACTGCCCATTCTTCTCAAATACATACATGCATGCACATGGTCTGAGTGGGAGTTCAAGGAACGGTGTTTTTATTTAATGGCATATTGATCTTTATGTAAACGTAAATTGACCTCCATACTCTAGTTTTTGGAGCAAAATTCCTGGTGGGAGTTTAAGGTGATATGTGTATTGGCTGACTGACTAATTTTTTAGACATCATCGGACCGGTACAGAAAGTTGAAGGAATGAAGTCCATGCCAAAGAGGTTGTTACAATTACAATCCTCATTCCACACTTCCTCAGTCTAGAAGAAGTCAGAAGAACAACAGAACTCTATCAGAGTATCTCTCAACTCCTGCAACACCAATACGACATGGTGGCATAGTTGTTAAGGTTCCTGCTTGCTGTACAATTATTCCACGGGTGTGAATCCCCACTGTTCTGGGTCACTTAATTTTTGTTGTTGTTACTTTTACATTACTGTTATTGTATGTTAATCATAAATTTATTGCTGTGTTGTGTTGCTCATGGCATACTTTGTATGCCAAAAAAATATGCTTAGTTATTACGTTAACCCAAGACTGAGTAGCTGAGGCCAGGCGCCGCCGGCGTTACGCTCATTCGCCAATGGCGTCACTGACTGCCCTGCCCCCACCTGTCCTTACGTGCCCCCACCCTCCCTGACCCCAGAGTTAACTCCACCTTACCTTCCCCCACGCTCACTGCCTCCCCCCCTCCTGTCCTGCCCGGCCCTGCACATGACATGACCTGACTGGAACACCCACCCATATTCACAATGTAACTTTCACAATGGGTAATTTCAGACGTGCTCTTGTTGTGATGATCTGATAACCAAGAGGGGGTTAATGAACCCTTTGTAATTTTAATTCCAGATTAAAGTTTTATTTTGGAAAAATCAGTAATAGTTGCAATTTTGTAAATAGTTTTACCCCCCGAAAAGGGGAATTTAAAAATATTTTATTAATACAACAGTTAATATGTTTCTATATTTTTATTTGAATGTTATATTCTTATATATGTTGAAAGTTTTTTTACTTTGTTGATTTTAAAAATAATAATAATAATAAAAAAAAAAACTTGAATAGCAGTGCCAATCTCTTTTTTTAAAACATTGTTTATTTCAAAATAAAACAGGCAATGTAACTGTATATACACATATGTATATAAATACACATATATACACACGTCAGCAAGGGTGCGATGAACAGGATGGAGGCAAGCCGGAGCGCCAAGCTGGCGACCCACAGCAGGGATGCAGGGAGGCGTGGTCCGGGGGGGCCCAGAACCCCAATGGCACACAGTCAACCTGGGGGGGGCACGGGCACAGGAGGGTGGGCGGCTGGGCGAAGGAGGGCAGAGGGACCCGGGGTGCCGGGAGCCGATCCAGAGAGCAGGACACAGCCACTGGGGAGGGCCAGCTGCCACAGAGGGGAACGCCAGGTCCAAAGGAGGACAGGGGGAACCCACAGAGGGGGCCTAGAGACACAGGCAGGGGCTGCGGGAACCAAGGAAGCAGCCAGAATAGCAGCGAGCCCGGGACATCAGGGAGGAAGTGGGCAGAGATCCAAGACATCAGGCCGGAGGCGGGAGCACACTGCGGGAACAGTATCCAGGGCCCAGAAGGCAAAGGGGGCCTCACAGCCAGCTAAAGGGGGCCACGAAGGGGCCAGTGGCCTGGTGGCCCACCAGGAACACGAAGTGGGGGCACTGGAGCATGCCCCGATGCTACCCCAGCGCAGACATGTGGTGGGCAACCAGGTAGTACGCCTCGAAGGGATCCTGCATGACCAGCCCCACCTGAACATCCGAGTGGGACCACACATCAGCCAGTGCCACCAGCTCCACCTCAGTGGGCTCAGACAAGCCATAGTCAGCAGCAGGGGCCTACGGAAGGTGGCCAAGCTCCAACAGGCAGTGGAAGATCGGCCCACGAGAACTCTGGTAGCCACGGGCCCCGTGCACGCTTCCAAAGTAGGAAACAGCCAGGGCAGGGCCCCCCTTCGCCAGACAGGCCGTGTAGGCGGACAGGCTGCACACAGAGAGGGCAGACACCGTCTCCGCCAGCGTCCAAGCCACATGCATCCACCTCAGTTTCGGGATGCGCTCATCGGGAAAGAAATTCAGACCCAGTCACTCCACATGAAGCCAGAAATTGCGGGCGGTCACCTCATAGCCATAGTAGCGCGGGCCAGGGCTCATACTTGCATAGGCATCCGTGAGGCAGTCCAGGCAGCTCAGGAGGAGCAATTGCACGGCCGGGGAATGCCACAGGTCACACAGGGCCATGGTCTTCTGGTAGTTCCAGCTATGGGGGACCCTGGGAGGGGTGGGGCCCGTGAGCACCGGGGACGCGTGACCTGCCATGGTCCAGCAAGTGGATTAGACTAAAGACAAGGAATCAGGGGCCCCACAATCCCTGGAGGGATGGAAGGGGAAGCAGGGGAGTTCCAAGGCCAAGCGATAAGAGCCCAGGTTGCAACATGGCACGGCGTCAGCAGACGAGCGAGGCGTGGGGTGCCAACCCAGCTCAGCTGCCTGGAACAGAGCACACACACAGCACAGCCAATACAAAGAGGGAGGCGAGGACAACAGGCAGCAGCCAACACAGATAGGTGGAAGGTGATGACAGCAGGCATGCAGCTGCTGCCCGTACGCCAGGGAGCGGCCCAGTCCAGGGGACAGGCCCCCGGCCGCCCAGCAGGATTTCCCAGAGGACCGCTCTCAGTCTCCTCTCCCTTCCACCTCGCTCCATCCCGCCTGCCATGTTCCCCTGCTGCTGACAGCGTGTGCCCGTTAAATCTCCCTTCCCAGCCTGTGTTGTTGCTCATTGCCTGGCAGCAACGCTGTGTGCTTTGTCCCCGCCTGAGAATCTTTTTGCTTTATTCCGGCTGGTGATTGCTGTTCAGTCATCATTACTTTTTGCTGTTTCCCAGTGGGAATTGCTTTGATTACCACCCTTTTGGAGATGGGTGGTCATCAAAGCCAATCATTAACTGGTACTGTGATTAGTAATTAGTTATATATAGCACCAACTATGTACCTGGTACCTGGTTCATAGTTTGAAATGTTTAAGTGTGGTTAAACTGTGGTTAGTGTCATGTCAGAAAACACCCTTAGTGCACTCACTGCATCTGCATCTACTATCTAGATTTCAGAAACAGTAGAGATACAGGCAGGGACTGGGAGGGTGTGTGTGTGACTGTTGCAATTTGCAAATCGATGCCGTGGTGGCCCTGCCCTGGCAAAACCTTTGAAATGAAAATAGCATTAATCCAATGCTATTTAGTTACAGGAAACTCCTCCCTTCCCAGCATAATAGTGTGTCCTCTTTAGTGTGACTGGCTGGCTGGCAGGGCTGGCTCAACTGGCTATGGATGGCTATCCAGGGCAGGCCACACATCTACCCTGATCCCTCTGCAGTCTGCAACCCTCCAGGCCATACACCCACCCTGATCCCTCTGTACCCCGCCAGGCCATGCATCCGCCATGACCCCTCCATGATTCCTTGATTGGCGATATAAATATGTGTGTGTGACCTGGCCCTGGAGTATGTGTGTGTGTGTGTGTGTGTGTGTGTGTGTGTGCGTGTGTGTATGTACTTATGTGTATGACTCTGCACGTGTGTGCATATTTATATGTATGTACATGTTTATATATGTGCATGTATAGATGTGTATATATACTAATATGTGTGTATGTATGTATGCATGTATAGATGTGTATACACACACACACACACACACATATATATATATATATATATAAAAGGAAAGGAAAGGAAAGGAAAAAGAAAAGTGAAAAATATTGGTATTCATTTACAAGTGCTTTTTTTATTACTGAATAAAAGAATCAGAAGCAGGTATAAAACTATACAAATCATATATATTAATATAAAATTATCTGAAAATAAATATTAGTATATAAAGAAATTAGTGAACCAGCTATAAATCTTTTTAAACCCATAACAAAATATAACATTGTAAAAAAGTAAATATAATCAACTCTCAACTTTTTACATATTACTTTAAAAAAGGTAAGGCCCATTTTGGTTTTTTTAAAAAAAACTATTCAGGAACCATAACATTAAATTAAAACAATTTCTCCCGTTTCCTTGATTAATCAGGGATCAAAATTTTGAAGGGCTCATTAACCCCCTTGAGCTCCTCCATACTAAAGTTTTTGACCTCCATACTAAAGTTTTTGGAACAAAACTCCTGGTGGGAGTTTAAGTTGACCTGTGTATTGTGTGACTGATTCATTTCTTTTTTCTTTTTTTTACTTTTACATTACTGTTATTATATGTTAATCATAAAATTATTGCTGTGTTGTGTTCCACGGGTTCTGTGCCCTGGCAATCCAATGTCTGCTGCTGCCGCTGATGCCACTTCAGCTGTGCCATGGATAGTGTGCCCTGGCAATCCAATACCTCCTGCTGCTAATGCTGCCTCTGATGTGCCATGGGTTCTGCTATCGGGCAATCCAATGTCTGCTGCTGCTGCCAGTGCTGTTTCTGCTATGCTACGGGTACTGTGCCCAGGCAATCCAATGTCAACTTCTGTTGCCTCTGCAGTGCCACGGGTTCTGTGCCCAGGCGATCCAATGTCTGCTGCTGCTGCCTCTGCTGTGCCATGGGTTCTGTGCCCTGGCAATCTAATGTCCGCTTCTAATGCTTCTGCTATGCCATGGATTCTGTGCCCTGGCAATCCAATGTCTGCTGCTGTTGCTGCTGCCTCTGCTGTGGCATGGGTTCTGCTAATGGGCAATCCATTGTCTGCTGCTGCTGCTGCTGCCACTGCTGCCTCTGCTGTGCCACAGGTTCTGAGACCAGGCAATCCAACGTCTGCCACTGCTTCCAAAGCTGCCTCTGCTGTCTGTGCCATGGGTTCTGTGCCCCAGCAATACAATGTCTGCTGCTGCTGGCAATGCTGCCTCTACTGTCTGTGCCATGGGTTCTGTGCCCCAGCAATACAATGTCTGCTGCTGCTGACAATGCTGCCTCTACTGTCTGTGCCACGGGTTCTGAGACTGGGCAATCCAGTGTCTGCCACTGCTTCCAATGCTGTCTCTGCTGTCTGTGCCATGGGTTCTGTGCCCTGGCGATCCAATGTCTACCGCTGCTGACAATGCTGGCTCTGATGTCTGTGCCATGGGTTCTGTGCCCTGGCAATTCAATGTCTGCTGCTGCTGCCAATGCTGCTTCTGCTGTCTGTGCTGTGGATTCTGTGCCCCAGAAATCCAATGTCTGCCACTGCTGCCATTGCTGTCTCTGCTGTGCCACGGCTTCTGTGCTCGGGCAATCCTATGTCTTCTGCTGCTGCCAATGCTGCCTCTGTTGTGCCACGGGTACTGTGCCCCAGCAACCCAATGTCTGCTGCTGCTGCTGCTGCTCATACTGCAAATACCCATTTTCTCATCACTCTTGTAGATGGGCATAGCTCAGATGAGTGCACTGGTGGACAGGGGCTGGTTGTCTATGAGATTCATCACCGGGCAAGGCTTGCCCAATTTTCAGTACAGCTTCTTGAGCTCTGTTGAGTACGATGCCAGCCTGAAATGCCCAGCCAAGTAGGGGTGCCAGCCACCAAGCCCTGGTCGGGCCTCTGCCGCTGCTCCACCAATGTCTGACAGCCTGCAACACCAGGCCAAGTAGGGATGACAGCCATCAAGCCCTGGTCAGGCCTCTGCTGCTGCTCCACTGATGCCTGACAGCCTGCAACACCCAGCCAAGTCGTAGTGAGAGGCGCCAAGCTCTTGCTGGGCCTCTGTCACTGCCTGCCTGCCTGGTCAAGTAGGGGTGCCATATTGGACATACCACATAATGCATAGGTGCCATGCCGCAGAGCACCCACTCATGGCCATGCACAGAGCAGTTGCCAAAAATCCAGAGTGCTTCGTGCGAGGGAAGCTGAATAGCTCCACCAATGCCAGTCAGCCTACAACGCCTGGCCAAGTATTTTAAATTGAATTTTATTGTTATGTATTTTTGGTCCTTGTAAGCCACCCCGAGATGCCGTAGGCATGAGGGGAGTGGTTAATAAATACAAATAAATAAATAAAATAAATAAGTAGGGGTGCCAGCCACCAAACCCTGGCCGGACCTCTGTCGATGCTCTGCTGATGCCTGGCGGCCTGCAACACCCGGCCAAGTAGGGGTGCCAGCCACTCCAGCCCCAGGACCCACCCTCAGGGTTCTGAGGCCTACGTTCCAGGCAGGGAGGGCTGTTGTTCCACTTCATCTACAAGCTGCCACTCTAGTCCCAGGACCCACCATCAGGGTTCTGGGGTTGTCATTCTGCTCATGGGGAGCCATCATTCCACTGCATCAAGAAGCAGTCAGTGACTTCAGTCCCAGGACCCACCCTCAGGGTTCTGGGGCCATCATTCCACTCACAGGGAGCTGTCATTCCACTGTATCAAGAAGCAGCCAGCCACTCCAGCCCCAGGACCCACCATCAGGTTTCTGGACCCTATATTACAGGCAGGGAGGGCTGTCCATCCATGTCATTCATGCCATCCACGTCATCCAGACGCAATAGGGGTGCTGCTGATGTTTAGTCTGCTGCCGGTGTTGCTGCTGCTAGGGCTGGGGGCAGGGATAGACCCCACTGGCTGAAAGGGGTGGCTGCTCCCACTCCCACCATCCCCAGGAGTGTCCTGCTGCCACTGCCGTGCACTCTCCAGAGCCCTCTTTGCCTGCCGGACACTCTCCACCAGCTCTCCCTTCCTGTGGCCATAGAGTGGTGTCTGGTGTGCCACACTGCCCTTGACTCTGGGGTCCAGCATGGTTGCCAAGACATATTCCTCTTGTTGCAGGCGTGGGGGACATTTGCTTGCTGCACTGACTGAGACTGGGGTCCAAGTTGGTGGAGCAGTTGCTTTTCATCAAGGTCAACCTTCTGCTGCTCAGATTCCCCGGGCTGCTCCTGGACATGGATTGATGGTGCAGTGGCACACACCATCCCATGTCAGGGGCAGTTTTGGGACAGTGCTCCTCCTCAATCTGGGCTACTGCTGCTGAGGTGCTATCCCTTCCTCCCAATGCCCAGCACCCACCCTGCTTCTCTCTTTCTCTGACTAGATGGCCTCGGTTGGCCTATATGACTGATCTCATGATGCCGGGTGGCATTCTTAAGCTGTAAGCCTGTCAGCCAGCCTCTAGCTAGATGATCTCGGCCCACCCATCTGACTGGCTATCTCTCATGCTGCACAGTCTTCGCCAGCCTATCTGATAGTCCTGCCAAGGTCCCAACCTGCCTTCCCTGCTGCCTTTCATGCCACACTGTCTATCTGCGTGCTCTGGTTGTCAACCTCGACCCCTGCCTCAGCCTGCCTTCTGCTGCTCATGCCACGCTGCCTGTCTGCTACTGCTATCAGTGCTGCCTCTACTGTGCCATGAGTTCTGCTACTGGGAAATCCAATGTCTGCTGCTTCTCGACTGATGCCTGGCAAACTGCAATACCCAGCCAAGTAGGGGTACCAGGCCAGCCACAAAGCCCCAAGCCTTCCTGGCCTCTTCTGCTGCCGCCACTGGGTCTCAGATGGCCTGCCATGGTGCCACAGCACCCCCGGGGGCCATGCACTGAGCCTGCCTGCCTGTACAACTCAGGGTGCCAAGCCCCAAGCCTTCCCAGTCTCTGCTGCTGTTATGTCTTCGACAGCTTACCATGCCCTCATGGGCCCCCTTGGAGTGCCCAAGCCTCCAGGTGTGGCCGAACTTTCCAAACATTCAGGGAGGTCCGAACTCCACATGTCCGAACCCACAAACCAGAACTAAGTTTTCGGACTGAATGTCTGAGCGTCCAAACATCTGAACTGTGTTCTCCGGATCTTTGAACTTCTAGTGTGTAGAACTTCTCCCAGAATGTTTGTGTGTAAAAAGTTCTCTGGTAAACTGCTTTGCTCCAGACAGCTGTGGTTACTTGGTTTCCATGGCAACCTGTCACATCTACAACTGCGGCTACTTTAGGCTGCTTCATGGCAGTGTTTGTGTGAAGAATGCATCTAGGAACTGCCTCAGGGCAGTGTGTGTGTGAAAAATGAATCTGGAACTTACTTGTGGACTTGTAAACCCAGAAGATTGAAAAATCCAGAACTCTAACGTGTGTGTAAAAATGACCATTGCCTGATCCATTTTGTAAAAGGGCCTCCCATGTGCAGAACAGCCCATTTTGCACATGCATAGTTGTTCTTTCTTTCTTTCTTTCTTTCTTTCTTTCTTTCTAGGGATGGGTGAACAGATTGCAGTTCAGGTTTGGTCATTCGTTTCATCTGCGTTCGTTTCGTCCATTCGGTTCGCCCGGTCGGTTCGGCTGTGTTTGGTTTGTTAGTTTGGATGTTTGGCCGTTTGGTGGTTTGAGTTGAACTTTGAGTTCGGATTTGGTATTTAATTTGGTCGGGATCCATTCGGTCTTTAGTTCAGTGCAATAAGGAACTGAAAATAACATTTGGTTGTTGAAAAAAAAGGAAAAAACTAAAAAACATATTTCGGGCCATAACATTTTTGTTTCTTATTACTTTTTGATGTAATTTAGAGGGATTGTACCTCTGATATTGGGCATCAAGTATACCAAGATTTGGAACGATTAGATAAAGGAAACCGATTTCAGAAGCAATTGAATGTTATAATTTTAAGAAATGCTCCATACACATTCATGGCTACAACTTCTTTATATTGCATTCAATGATCATGAAACTTATGTGCACTACATACCTCCATATGCTTAATATTTCTCCCAATTTTAGGAAATAATGAATAAAGGGTCCCAAGGATATAAGACATTAACCTGAAAATACATTTCTAGCTGTTACATTTTGATATTCCATTCTGTTTACAGGATATTTGACAGGAATGTATCAAATATCTTTCCTACCATTTCAGCAAATGTAAAGAAGATTTTGATAAAGGGACCCAATTATATAAGCAATTGATGTCCCTGTGAAGATCATTATTCAGATGAATAGCAGCATATTCAGTGCCAGTCAGAGGCAGGCACCCTGCATGGCAGCGGGAGAGAGACTGTAGGAGGAAGGATGTGGAGCAACCCCAAAGACTGACAGACACATTCAATGGCCAAACACATTACTGCAAGCTTCTAGCTTTACAGGACCAATTGGTAGTGGTTTCGAGGTGGGCATAGGGGGCGGCCCTGTGGCGGGCATAAGCAACATAACTGGGACTTCTGAGATAGCATCCCAGCAGTCAGGAGACATAGTTTAAACACATCCAGGCTGGCCAACTATCAATCACATCCTGCAGCACTGAGACAGAGGACATAAGAGAATTTCTATTGACTCTTTCCTAAACAGGTGCTTCTGACTTCCCAGAAACAAGTGGGGAAGATATGTTGGGATGGTCCCAGCACATAATGAGGATATTTGGTTGACATTTCTGTTGGCCAATTTGCATCACAAACCGATCTTATACCACAGTGACATAAGAGAATCCCAGGCATAGGCCCGTTCTCTACATATGTTGTACAGGCACATAAAATTGGTACCCTTTATAATATCTTTCTGATATTTGGCAGAGATGATCATGGTAGTGTAATATATAGCCCTGCCAAATGTTATGTACACTGATTGGACTACAAAGGTGTTATAGTCAGATATACATTTATAGGTTTATTGCTTATACCACCAAGATCTTTTTTTCAATCCTTCTGAAATTTGGAAAAGTTAGTTAGTATGGGAAGGGATAAAATCTGAACAAGTTTCACCTACATTAGATGTGAGGCAAAGAAGTTACAGCTAATAATGTATATGTAGAATATTGCAAAATACAATAATTCAACTGCTTCTAAAATCGGATTCCTTTACTCAACTGTTTTGAAATTTGGTGCACATAATGCATACAATTGTAAGTATAGGCACTCCAAATTCCAGACACATAGATTAAAAAGCAAAAAGTTTACAGCTGATAATGTGTTTTCCATTGAAACCAATGGAAATTCAATTCCGAACTCACCGAATGCATCCGAACCAAACGTTCTAATTCGAGTTCAGTTTGAACATTCGGTTCCATTGACCAAACTATTCGAGTTCAGTTCAAACTCTGAACTTCCGAATTCAAGTTCGGTTCGAACGTTCGGTTCGGTCGATTGAACTATTTGAGTTCGGTCCGAACTCCGAACTTCCAAACCGTGTTCACCCATCCCTATTTCTTTCTTTCTTTCTTGTGAGATTTTGTACTGGGGCCAAGATCTTGGTGAGATCTTGCTCCCTGGCATGAAATCTCATGAGAGATATAGCAAAAATAAAAAGGGATTCTTGTTCAGCCCTATTTCCAATATGTTGCATGGAAACTGATGTGTGACAGCAATTGTAGACTGAACAGAAAGTGTACTTTACATTGTACATACCTACATGCTATCCAGAATGGAGTTCTTCTACTTTGAAGATGTGTTGGGAAATTTTAAGCACAGGTTACAGATGAGAGGGGGAAATATCCAATTTTTTATTTTATAAAACCAAAGGAACCAAATGCACTTGTTACGGAGAACCCACAGGTGCTTAGACTATAGAATCTGACATGTAGGTCTTGTCCACAAGAAATACTTCCTGGCTAACCAGGTTAATTCAGCAGTAACAACTTGAACAATTTGGGGTACTATCTGATAAAACTAGTATTTGCAACCCCATAATGGATAGTTTTTAATCACAGGGGCAATATACACCTTCGTAAGAAACATTTCCTTCATGAAGAAAATGTTGAGGGTAAGCTGTACCTTCATAGCTATTGTCCAGGTTGCTCAGATCATTAATGTTCTTTCAGTGGCCTTCTGTCAGATGTGTGACTACCAGAATCAAGCTTTATGGGAAATGCTCTCCTCTTCCCACTAAGTTGAAATGAAATTTTGTGGTACTTTACCCAGGGGTAAAAATGCAGATGTATGGTGCTGGCAGACCTGTGACTGTGGAGTGGGGATGGGAATGTCAGTTTCAGATTAATCCATAACTGCCCAGAACAGGCCGTTATGGATTAATATGAAGCAACTTGTAATTTAGGCCTCTCAGTTACGGGTCCAAGTTTTGGGTCTTTATTCCCTGCCCCCCCTCATCACCTGGGCCCTAGAGGGCACTTACTGGCCTCAGAGAGATTGACTGAAGCACCACCATTGCTGTGGGGGCTCCTGGCAGGGTCCCTCACAATGGCATCCTACCTGCTCTGGTTTGTGCTTGTGCAAAATGGTCACTGGGGCCGTTTTGTGCATGTGAAAAATGGCTGCCTCCCTTAACCAAAATGGTGGTGACATCATTTTGGCTGCCACCAAATTGGTTAAAGGCAGAAGCCATTTTGCATATGTGCGATCTGGAGCAGGAAGAATGCTGCAGTGAGGGAACCTTCTGGAGCCACCACAGCAGTAGTAGTACTTTGATCAAGATCTCTGGGGCCAATACGTACACTCCAGGGCCACAGGGTATGGGGATGTAGAGGGGACAAACTTACTGTCCCGGGGGGATCGGAGTACAGATCGGGATTTTCCCATTGATTTCAATGGGAAAAACCAAATGATGCTTAGACCAATTTCACAAAAATGAAACAAAAAATAAATACAGAAATTACAAATCCAAATCCATAAAAGATCTGAATCCATAATTTCAACTCAACCCTAGGGATGTGCAAACAGAGTTTGGGGGTTTGGTGTCCGGTCCGAACTTGGGGTGTTCGGGCGGTTTGCGAACACCCCAAACCCGAACTTCTCCCCACATGAACCAGCCAAACAAAGTTCGGGTTTTGCACCTGTTCAGGCGGGGGGCGGGGGACAGGGGGGAACCTGGATTTCCCTTCCCCCTCCAGGCTGTGTGGGTGAAAGGGGCGCTGGGACTCACCTCCGCCCCCCCTGCTCAGCCTGGTAAAAACTTAACCAAAAAAAACCTCAACTCCACTCCAGGGATCGACCTACTTGGTGGTGCAGGGGCTCCAGTCATGGGTCTGGCGGTGGCAGCAGTGATGGCGGCAGCGGTGACGGCAGCAGCAGTGGTGGGTCCGACTCTGGCAGCCAGACCCACTGCCGCTACCGCTGCTGGACCCAAGGCCGGAGCCCTGGCACCACCAGGTAGGTCAATCCTTTGGGTGGGTTTTTTAAAAAAAAGTTTTTACCTGGCTGGGCAGGGTGGGGGGGGGAGGTGAGCCCCAATGCCCCCTTCTACCCGCACAGCCTGGAGGGGGGAAGGAAAAATGGGTTCCCCCGCCCCCCCGAACGGGTTCAGTGAAACCAAACAGGTTCAGGACGAACAGCCTGAACCCAAATGGTTTCGGGGGGGTGAGCCCTGAATGGGCCAAACACTGAACCCTCCTAGTGTTTGCACATCCCTACTTAACCCCCATCTCTACTGTAGAGGAATCTAACAAGTGAGACCTTGCCCCATGGACATCTTTTGCCCTGGGTTTACCAGAATGTGCCTGCATGACATGTTCCACATTTCCTGGCTTGATGCTATGAGGAATGGCCGTGGAGCAGCCTCTGGATGAATTTATGTGGGGCACTAGGCCTGATGCAGCAGCAGCTGTTACTGCACCACAATTCCATTCCTAAACCTCGGCATCCCACGTTGCGCCTCGCAGAATTCCGCCCGGTACCCCACGATTCTGCAATTCTTCCGTTACAAGAATCTGCAGATGCGGCATATATGTGTTTCGCCGATTTGCTGATCATTACCGTTGTCGTATAAAATCAGTGGTCTTTTCCCGCGTTCCGGCAATTTAATATATGAAACACGGTCATGAGCGTTTATCGCGGTTCCGCGAAGGGAGTATGACTAGTATGCCGCTTCTGCTCTGTGCTGTCACGCTGACTGCTGGTGCTGTGTGTGTGTCTCTCTGTAGCGCAGTAACTGCTCATTCTTCTCAATACATACATGCATGGACAACATGTTCTGGTTGGGACAAGGAACGGTGTTTTTATTATATGGGAAATTGATCTTTTAAAGTTTTTTGACCAAAACTCATGTTGGGAGTTTAAAGTGACCTGTGTATTGGCTGACTGTGTCATTTTTTACATCATAGGACCGGCTCTGAAAGTTGAAGGAATGAAGTGTGATACTGTACTGTGTGAAGTCCATGCAGAAGAGCTTCTTACAATCCTCATTCCACAATTCCTCAGTCTAGAAGAAGCAAGCTGAGCAACAGAACTCTGTTGGCATAGTTGTTAAGGTCCCCGCTTGCCATACAATTTATAGCTGTCATTCAGCTGGCTCAAATCCCCACTGTTACATGTAACTGGTTTTTTTTTGTTATTACTTTTACATTCGTGTAATTGTTTGTTTTGTTAATAATATAAATATTGCTGTGTTTTGCTGGCATACTTTGTAATATAAATAATAAAAAAATGTTTATTTATTACATTAGCCTAATACTAACTGATTAGCGCAACCTAGCCAGGTGGCGTGTTGTGAGTGCTATTACGCCCTGCCCCCTAGTTCCGCCGGCGCTACGCTCACTTGCAGTCGGCGACTGCCGTCGCTGATGCCGTCACTGACTGCCCTTCCCCCACCTGTCCTTATTAGACCACCTTCCCTCCCCCAGACACTAGACAAGTTCTGTAGAGTCTGAGACGCCCTGGTGGGTGGCAACCAGCAACAGCCAGGGAGAGGGGTGTGTGTGTGTTGGTTTTAGCATTTTAATCTTCTTCTTTATCAGAGCCTTTGTATTGTGTTGTTAACAAAGGACAGTGAAATAATGCCCTAAGAGAGTGATTGATTTAGACAGGTCCCACACTCCCTGCCCAGTGTAAACAATCAAAGATGCACAAGGATGAGGGGAACACACAGGGAAACACAGATACACATGTATTCCCATTTTACATATGGGGAACTGAGACTGAGAGGTTTTTACTTCTCCAAGGCCACTCAGTGATTTCCTATTTCAATTAGCCCTGGTCTCCTAGGTCCAAGTCCATCATCCCCTTATGCATTAAAGCTTTAAATCAGTCCTTATTGTGTGGCTCCACGTCTCAACTTGTGGTGGATGTAGAGAAGATTCCACCCTTTTTCTGCTCAAGTCCCTTCTAATCATCTGTCTTATAAAGTAAGTAGGCACACACACACACACATACACTCCCCCATTGAAAAGACAAAATTGGTACGGCTAATCCACAAATGGTAGGTTGAATAATGCATATTTGAGGGGTATGCCTATGCCCCTTTTTTTATTCAAATGCATAGTTCCCATCCCAACTATGGATGCATAGTTTCCCTCTGCCCCCCTCCACCAGGCCACAGCCACACATGATCCCTCTGCAACCATCCAGGCCATACACCCTGATCCCCCTGCAACCATCCAGTCCAGACCATCCAGGCCAAAAAAATATATTCTTATACCTTTGCATTAGAGCTGGTTTTGAAGATTGCAAAAAACCGATAAATGCCCAGCCCCACACCATCCCCCATGACTCTGTATAGGGGGGGCTGTTGGGAGAGGCAGCCCATAGAGAGCCAGGAGGAGGGGGGCATAGCATGGCCGGTAGCCACGGTGGCCGTGGAAGCTGCCAGTGAGCATGGAGCAGGGACTCTGGGTCGGGGAAGCACATGGGGAAATAGACACGGCCGGGGGGGGGGCTGTTGGGAGAGTTAGCCCATAGAG
>QEPC01012107.1:50990-68223 GCA_003113815.1 Sphenodon punctatus | reverse complement strand
CAAAAACTGCTGGGAGAGAGGGAGCCTTCTGAAACGCCTGCTGTTCAGGAACAGTGACTAGCTCAGAAGGTGTTGGGAAGGGGGGAGGCAATCAGTTTTGTTTCTTGCTGCGCCTGCCTCACTGCAAGCCCCATTGGCTCCATGCAGCCTAGCCCATGGTCAATCGCAGACTGCGAAACCAGTGGTCTGAGGCAAGCCCTAGGGGCAGGGACTGTGTCTATTTTATTACTTTGTAAACTGCCAGGTACACTGCTGGTGCTATATAAATGTTTGTTAATAATAATAATAATAATAATAATAAAAAGGGATGGTGATTCGGCAGGCTGGCTGCTACTCCAAGCCTCTCCACCCCTGGTTCCTGGAAGTCTGCTCCTCAACTGACTCCCCATCCCTATCACGTTTTGCCTTCCAGTCACACGTTTTTGCCACCCGAACTCACCCGAATGCGATCCAAACTGACCGAACTGTTCAGTCACTTTGACATTCGGAATTGAGTTTGGTTCGGTAAGTTCGTGTTCGGATTTGGGTTCGGGTTTGGTCATCCGAACAGGCTGATTTCAGGCCGAACTCCGAACTTCCGAACTGCGTTCGCCCATCCCTAGTTGCTATTTGGAGCTAGGGATCTGCTCTACTTGGGTTTAGGAAGGGGCTTCTCTCCACTCCCTCCCCAGTGGGCGGTTGTGGATTCAGGGGATTAACTGACACCTGAAACCTGTCTGTCTGCTGAGAACTCCATTGGCTACAGTCCTTCCATTCTGCTGTACATTGTCTCTTATCGAGGTCAGTTGAAGCCTTTTGGAGCTAGGGATCTGCCTTTTGATGTCTGCTGCACACTGACCTGTGGATTTCAATGAGCTGTCCACTTTAAGGAGAGGGAAGTCCATGATGTCAGATGGAGGCTATGTTTCTCTCATTTCCTATAGATTCTGGGGCATCTATCTGTGTTGTTTGGCTCCATTCCTCCCCACTGCCAGTATAACTGAAAGGGACGTTGCAGACTAAAATGCCTTATTATGATAATCAAAATAAGCAGACGAATGTGTTCAGGCTGTTTGTTGGTTCAGCATGAACATGTCTACTTCAGTTTCACTAGAGTTGCCTCTATAATGTGAGGCAGGAAGCATTATAATACATTTAATTATGAATGCAAAGTGCATATTTCCCTGGGTGGAGTACTTTAGCATGGCAGTAGATTTTCTGACATAAATAACAGCATTAAATACAACCAGCATTCCCTGGGGCATACAGCAAAACCAAGTAGAATATGACTATGACTAACCCTAAATGCAGTAGAAAGTCCCACACTGTCTAATCAGATACTTCCTTATTTCAGGCATGTCTTATGATATAGACCATTTTTAAACAGACCACCACTGGTGGTGGTGGTGGTTCGTGTGCAACCGGTGCCATGCATAGGAGGAGGGGGCAGATGGATGCACAACCATCTCCACCCACCTCTAAGCATGGAGTAAACCGCCTTTTTGCCAATTTATCAGTGAGTTGGGGGTGGGTGGAGATGTGTGGGGATGCGTGGGTCATGTGGGCACACCCCCACACACCTCCACATTTAAATGAGATGCTCCCCCACATGGACACTGGGTGTCCATGTGTGGGAGTGTCTTGTTTAAAAATGGCCATCGTCCATCCCAAGCAATGCAGTCCCTTGGGTTGGTGTGGTGAAGGGGCATCAGTTTGTACAGAGCACAAAAGGGAGTGATCTGGTATGTGGCCAGCAAACATTCGACTGCCTTTGGCTTCCCTCAATCCAATGGCTCGGGTACCCATTCACAGCTGGGTGACCTGGAGGCAGCCATCCACCATGAAACCAAGCAGGATTTGAATTCACAGCCTTCATGGTTGTATTCAGTTGCCTTAACCACTGAGTCACCACACCTCACTTCTCAAACACACTGTATTATTCTTTTCATTAGAACCTCCCTCCCCCTTTCCAGGCATCTAATTCAGAAAAAAAAAAAAAAAAAAAAAGATCTAGTTACCTCTGGAGTCATAGTTACTTATTTGTTTATTTATTTAGATTTATATCCTGCCCATCCCTTAAGGCTCAGGGCAACTTACAATTAATACATACAAAATACATAAAAAGAAGAAAAATACAAGGGAGAACCATTCCCTTACAGTATAAGGTGCTCCTAGTGACCTGTCCCCATAAGGAGATGCACCGCCGCATTCTCCAACAGATGCAGTCTCCGAACCGTCACCAGGTGTAGCCCCACATACAGCACATTACAATAGTCCAGACTTGAGGTGATGAAAGCTTGGATGATAGTGACAAGGTCGATGTCCGAGATGTATGGCTGAAGCTGCTGTACCAGATGTAGCTGACGAAACACACTCCTTGCCACAGCCTCCACCTGGACATCCAAGCAGAGCTGGGAATTGAGGAGCACTCCCAAACTATGGACCTGAGAAACCAGTGGGGGGCAAACCCCATCAATGATGAGAGACGCCAATCCCACCGCCTTTCTCACTAACTTATTTTGATAGAGAATTGTAGAGTAGCTACATTTCTGATGTACAAGAAATATCAAATTAAGACAAGACACAAAATAAAATATCACTTCTTCAAAATGGAGGTCAAAACTGCTGGCACAAACAATTTTAGGACTTTACTCCATCTAAAGTATTAAAAAGTAGCTAGCAATGTCCCTTTAAAGTAATGCAATGTCCCTTTATTAAGAAAATCCACCTTATTGTGAAGGGAATCTTCAGCTAGAGACAAAATATCCAATGTTACTACATAAACTGATATCATTATCATGAAACTAAGTGCAATTATGACTAATTACACTGGTAAGAAGGCAGGATCTAGACCCGATTGTGAATCATAGAGTTGATGCCTGTAGTTAGGAATAAATCAATAGATAATATATAATTAAATCTTGATCCTACACTCTTAATTCATGTCAATTGGTATAAGTATTTCAACTGAGATAACAGCATCTTGCATGAGTGAGATAGGGTCAATCTTCTAATTGGTGTGATCCAGACTTCAGGTCTTGAAAAATATTTAGTATATTCTGATACAATCAGAACTAGATTTTCTGAAGAGTACTTAATTAGAGATTAAGTTAGAATTAGAGGTTGTAGAATTGCTACAAAATTCTTCAGAAGCCCTGCTCTCTAATTAGAACATTTTCAATTAAATCCAAATAAAGTGCAGACATGTCAGGCTAATTTAGGATTGTCTTGGGAGCATCTTTTATTTTGGCTTGGTTCAACTAGGTGCATGCAAACTAGATATAAAACAGGTACCAGTAAAGCTGCACTGCTGGGACCATCTCACGTCGTTACTGAGTATCGAGTAAGTACCGAGTTTTTCTTTTTTTGTGCTGTTTTACCAATTTCTTGTCGTGTGTGTGTGTGCAAAATGATGAAAATGATGAAATGCAGACATTTGGAAAGACGACAGAACAGTAGTAGCACATTAAGTCAGAAAGAGATGGTGAAATGGAAAGATGGTTACTTGGCAATGGCTATAGTTGTAATTTCAGGTAGTCTGTTAACTATCTCGGTATGCAAATATCACTTGGGCAACTGACAGACTACTCAAAATTGCAGGCATTGCCTGCAGATAGGGATGGGCGAAAGCGGTTCGGATGTTCGGAGTTCGGACCGAACTCGGTCTGTTCGGACGTCCAAACCGAACGTCCAAACCAAACTCTCAAATGACCAAACAGTTCGGTCATGTTCAGATGAGTTTGGATGAGTTCGGGGCAGGAAAATCATCTTTTCGGGGCAAAAAATTCATCTTCGTTTTCGTTTCTGTTTCGGTATCGATAGCGCTATTTTTGAATGTTCGGCCAAGGTTGGCCAAACCGAACTCTGCTGAACTGAACCATTGAACCTGAACTTGGGTTTCGAACCGAACGACCGAAAGTCCAAACATCCGAACCACGTTCTGTTCACCCATCCCTACCTGCAGATAGAAAATTGCTATCTGTTTCATCTCTAAGCAAAGTTCTACTGGATAGACCAACAAAGCCAATCTGCAGTAATTCCACGAAAGCCAGTGGATTTGCTCCACATTCATGGGAGCAAATGGGATCATAAATAGCTCAACATTTTCAACTGTCTTTTATATGCTTATTTAATCCATATTTAGAAAGGGATGATGTACATCTAAATGCTTTGTACTCAGATACCTTGATAGCTTGGTCCTTATTGATTCATTGGATGGTCCATAATGTTTCTGTTTGCTGAAGTGACATTGTATTAGCAGAGACATTGACTAAGTCATTTTAACATTCACTTTTTGAAGGTGTGCCAAAAAAATAGTGTCCTACGGTGGCTCTTTTAGTTATACCTGAGAGATGATATGGGTGATAGGTTTTTTAATAACCACACTTCACTTCTTGTAGACTATAATCTTGGCATGATTAAATTTTACATCCGTGCCATGAAGACAGCTGGTCAAAGATCTGCCCCATTTTCTCAAAGGCTGAGCCTTGTTCTTTATACCCAGGCAGCACACGGGGAGATTCATGGGCAACTTTTCCTGCTCTGTTAAAATGCTCATGAATATTGACATACTGTTGTTAAGACAAAGCAATTTCATTTATTCTGCATGACAAGGCCAGAGAGCACTGCAGGGATTTCAAGAAGAGAGTTCACTGATTTTTCATTTGGCTGGAGCGTCTCTGTTGAGTCACATGGACACTTCAGAGAATGAATAAAGGTGTTTTATGGAACAAAGGCAGCTGACTTCAGGTAAATAAAACTGGAGACTCCGTGATTAAGCAGCATATGGAACCTCTCTGCTAGAGAAGCTACCCACCCAGTGCATGGATATAATGTGAGAATGGCTCACTATGCACCCAGACAGTCAGTAAGGCGACCAATATGAGAGTAAGTCAGGAAGTGCTGTGACTGCTTTTAGCTCTACATTTCTTCTATTTAGACATGAAGTTACTCCAAGGACATAACTACAATAGGGACAGGCAGGGCAGCTGCACAGGGGCCCAAGGGTCTGAGGGGGCCTGTGCTCCTTGATGCAGTTACATCTTCTGCTGCTCGGAGGGGTGCTGGTGATTGGTGAAGGGGCCTCATTCCAACCTTGCTATGCCCCTGTCCCACTCCCATTGATGTCAGTGGCCAAAATCTTTTACTTCAGTTGGATTCGGAGGACTGAGCCTACAGTGATTGACTAGGGTTAGAGCAGAAGTCATGCAGACGTATTTAAAGTGAAAATTGAAAAAGCATTTGTTTTGTACCAAAAGTATGATTCTCTACTTTTTAATTTTGGTGCCAGTAAGAAAACAGTGCACCTGTTGGGATAACCGAGTCCTGATGAAGAGAGGAACTGCTGTACAGGAGCAAGCATTGGCAACTCCCTCCCCTTGGAGGCCCTCCTAAACCCAAGCCTGCTCGTCTTCCGGAGGAGATGTAAGACCTTTTTGTTTGGCCAGGCATTTGGCAAGCAGGAATAAGGTTGGGTGGGATTGGGTAGGGGGGTTTGGGATGGGCGGTAGGTGGGGGATAAAGGATGGGGTGAGTGGATGGTTGGGGTGATGTTGGGGTTTTAAGTTACTTTAATGTGTTTTATTGCATTTTATATTTTTAATGTTGTAAACTTCCCTGAGTCTATGGAGAAGGACAGGGTTAAAATGTGAAAAACAAACAAACAAACAAATCCCACAACCAGCTTTCCCCATGTTTTACATTAGCCTTTTATACCTGGGGAGCAATCCCATGCTCCACAGTCCACTCCACCAGACTCTTAGTCATTCAAATAATCTCTTCTCAAAATACCAACCTTTTTGAAGTCAGTGCACTCTTAAGCAATCCTGTTTCACATAAAGATTTGTAAGGTGGGGAAATGAAAGTTCCCATGGGAAACCCAAACTCAGGACTTTAGTCTGCAACATGCAGAACGCTCTGGCACCAATCCAACCAAAGACTTGACTTTAGTGTGCAGCTGCTTAAAATCAATTGAACTTCGCCCATGTTTAGATGAGCATATGTTGAAATGTTAGGTCAGATCAGGGCCCAGGGAAATCAGCACTGATGACTCTGCCCTCTGTGTCATTATAATGTTGGTCTGCAATTCAACTTTTCTGTTTGCCTCTTCACCCAAATTCTCTGCAAAGCTTGATCAACTGATAGATTCACATCCACACTCAGTTTCATGATATCAAGGGATATATTCATTACTTTTAAATGCACTCATGATTTCCATAAAATTGTGACAGAAGCCTAACTTTAAGAGCACCTCCTTTTCTGTTTCTCATAGTGAATCACTTGCATCAGATTCATCAATATGCTGTACCTCTCTTTTTCAACAGACCCAGGTCCAGCAGTCTCGGTGCTTACTCAATGTTTGACGGCTGTGGGGAACTGGATGAGGACTAACCGATTGAGGCTGAATCCTGACAAGACGGAGGTGATGTTGGTGGGTAAGGCGATGGAGATGGTGACCCCCGTTATTGGGGAGGGGTCTGCCCTCCATTGGTACCCCAGGTACGGAGTCTGGGGGTGCTCCTCGATGCTCAGCTTCACCTGGATGCCCCGGTGGAGTCTGTGGCGAGGAGTACCTTTTGCCAAATACATCTGGTGCGACGGCTTTGGCCGTTGGTCTCAGGCTCTGACCTGACCATCATCATCCATGCTTTCATCACCTCCAGATTGGACTATTGTAATGTGCTCTGCTTGGGGCTACCCATGGTGATGGCTCTGAAATTGCAGCTGGTGCAGAATGCAGTGGCCCATCTTCTGGTAGGACTGGGCCGCCGGGAGCATATTACACCAGTGCTCCACTCTCTGCACTGGCTGCTGCTGGTTTTCTGGGCCCAATTCAAGGTGTTGGTTTTGGCCTATAAAGCCCTAAATGGCCTAGGCCCTCCCTATCTGCGGGACCGCCTCACGCTCCGGGCGCTGGATCAACCCCTGCGGTCATCTGGGGGCACCCTGCTCGAGGTCCCCCGAGTCTTCTGGGGGGCCACCCAGGGGAGGGCGTTCTCGGTGGCTTCACCATGGTTGTGGAACTCCCTTCTGGTGGAGGCCCGGTTGGCCCCGGATCTCCCCTCTTTTCGGAGAAGTTGTAAGACCTGGTTGTTACACCAGGCATTTGGCGGGGGAGATGGGTGAGGGGTTTTTTGGGTATGGGGTTATTTTCTTTTCCTCCTTTTAGTTGTTTTAATTGTTGTTTTAAATGTTGTTTTATGAATTGTAAGCCACCCTGAGCTGCCTGTGGCAGAAGGGGTGGGGTAGTAAAAGTTTGAAAATAAATAAATAAATAAAGAAAGAAAGAACCTTTGTCCACATTAATAGGATGGTCATTGCTACAGTAGTTATCTACTCTTTGAGAGAACTCAGGCAAACCCAATTATACAACCACAAGTGTCATGTCTGAGAACATTTTGGTTGCAATACAAGCTGTACAGCAGGAGTTAATGTGGGGCTCAGTGCAAAAGCCATTCCCATGAGCCTACTTCTTCATCCATCAATCGAGTGAAAACGTTTTTAACTAGTATCAGCTAGAAATGAGCTGGCCTGTTATTTAAATGTTCCTGTTCAGTAGTCAAACATATTTCGTTTGTACAGGTTTACTGCTATTTTATCTACTGGGAGGCCTTTATGTGAGTTAAGAGTGGTTTTTCCACCTGAAAATAAGTGTAAATAATACTACCAATGTATGTCAAGGGAGTCAATATTGTATCATTTAGGTGTATTATATTGTTCCATTGTATTACAGAATGCAATGATGTGCTATGGCTAAATAACAAAACACTGGCTTCCCTGATGGAAGGGAGAGAGAGAGAGACCAGAGAGACGAGAGAGAGAGAGAGAGAGTCATAAATTTATTTTCAGCGCTGAGAAAGCTACTTTTAGCTAATGCAGAGATTTGCTTAACTTTAAAGGGGCTCTGAGCTAGCAGTGATACCAATGGGATAAAACCCTGCTTAGTTCACAGTTATTTTACCCTCTAATTACTAACAAGGTTTTCCTAAAGTGTACATGGCTTTCCTCATAAGAATGAGGAACTGAAAAATAGATGAAACAACGTACACAAAGCTAACAAGTCAAGAAGTAAAGCAAAAATTGTCCCCTTTCATTGTAATGCCTCTTACGTCTTCTCTTCTCCACTATTCCATGGGGGAGCATAGAAAATATGGAAAATTTGGGTAAAAAACCTTCTCTGTATGAAATTGTCGTTTCCAATTATATGAATTCTTTCACTGGAAATTTGTTGTTTTGATAATTTCTGGCAAACCATTTAAGTGTAAAATATCCTAGCTTTTAATTTTTTTTACATGGGAATTGTTCAACCAGACTTTCAGAGGAACTCATTGCCAGATTTCCAAGAGCACACATCTTCCACTCAGGCAGTTAAATAAGGACAAGATTTTTTTAAAAGTCCACAAAGCCCAGCTGATCTGATACTATGACTGTTATGGCCATATATTGGTGTCTGTATGAGAACTGAGCTCTTTTGAAACTCTAGTTCTGTGCTAAGCTAGTAATTTCAGAAAATCATATGCCCTACCTCACGTGTTGAGAAATTAACAGGGTTTACAATTGTGATATATTCACAGTAGTAACTGCGGTCCTATTCCTCAATATAGAAATAAATCTCTTTGGGTGCTTTCAGATGTGCGTTAAAGTGTACTTACGAGTTTGGGCAGCGGGACATGCATGCAAATTAGGCACGGATTTGATAATGTCAGAAAGGTGTGCAGTGCATGATTGAAGCTTTCTGGCACACTGACAAATACTCTGTCCCAAGCTGGATTCTGCAGCTCGGTACAGCGTATTTGTCAGTGTGCTAAAAAGCTTCAGTCATGCGTGGCACTCCTTTCCGACGTTATCAAAGCCTTGCCTAATTTGCATGCACGCCCTGCCACCTGAACTCATAAGTACACTTGAATGGACATCTGAAAGCTCACTCAGGTAAAGGTCTGTGTGTACTGTTCATTTTTAAAGTCCTTGTAATTGTTGGCCCTTTAGGACTGTTTGAGGAGTTCTGTGCATTACTCATTTATTTTGTTACATTTATACTTATTTTGTTACAGGGGAAAAAGAGTAACCAAATTCCCCTTCACCTCTGCTGCTTTATTATATGCATTATCCTCATCTCACCTAATGTGAATCTATCCAAGGGACTTTCAGACATTTGAATTTTCAAGTGGTAAAACCAGTGGAAAGCATCATATGAGAGTGTACCACTGGTTTATTTGAGACATCTGAAGGCTTTTACCTGGGCAGATTTTCCAAAGATTGCCAATGGAAAACTGTAATGTCTGAAAATGCCTAGACGTACTATTCAGATAACTTCCTTCAGCAGTCCTCCTCAGTATTCATTGTAGGTGTGTAGCCTTTTCATTTCTGCTTTGAGCACGGTGCCAGCCCAGGCCTTATACCTGGAAGAGCTTCAATCACCACACACCTTTTGCTCAAAATCACTCATTTGCTTTAGATTTGAATAACTTCTGCCTTATTCTTTTCTGCATGCTCTCTCTCTCATGCACACTCTCTTCAGACCTCAGGCCAAGATCTACAATTTTCTGCAAGCTCCAGGCCTCTGGGATACATTGTTAGCACAGAGAGTTTCACTTCCACACATCAATGTTCCTTAGTGCACGCCTTTGCTCCTTCAAGGCTCCCAGCCCAACTTTATACTGTTGTCTGGTCACTGGTCTCTCATGATTTCCATTTCAAGGCTCATGACTTCCTTTGCAAGGCTATATTTGTTCAGTATGCCCTTGTGAAGAACCACTATCTCAGCCTAACCTACCTCATGGGCTTGTGAAAATTAAAAGTTGTGTTAAATTGTTCTATGTGAAGCACGCCAAGTGCCATGTCAGTGGGTGCTATATAATAATAATAATAATAATAATAATAATAATAATTTATTATTATTATTATTATTATTATTATTATTATTATTATTATTATTATTATTATTATTATATGTGGTGGACTACCTACCTATAATTGAGTGGAGGTTTAAGTTACTAACATGCTGCCAACAACCAACTCAGAGACCTTAAAGATGCCTCTTTGAGGAACAGCAGCAACTGAGGAAAAACAGCAACAAACCAGCCTCAATATTTCTAATGCCATAGGGACCAGTAGGTGTTCTGAGATGTCAATAAATCCATAGAAAGTCCGTTGTACATTGAAATCACCAATATATCCTGGTCCCATAGCTGTTCCTTCCTACACACACTTAAAGGAACCAGTTTATTACACTGTCATGGTCTTTCCCTGGTAGAGTCCCCCGCCCATCACTAGGGCCCAACAACTGGTCCACCGTTGGTTGAGAAGGTATCTTACTGTAAATGAGAGCAGAGTCTTTGGTTCTAATTCTCAAAATATAGCACCGGCAAAACTTCTGTTCAACTGAATAGGGTAAGTGCCATTGCAGTGCTTTGAGGATGAGAGTCTTAATTTTCATAGCATTAAACTAGCAGTCCAGACCCTGCATAGGTCCATTTTATTTAAGATACACCAATATTTCTTCTGTTTCCTTTCTTGTTTTTATGGTTGCAATGATGGGTGTGGATGTCAGGTTAGAAAAGCGGGTTCAAGGTGAACCTGTCTAGAGTAGGATAGAGTCTGTCTAGAGTCTGATCAGCAAATGCAGAAAGTAATCTGGAGCACCTCTGCAGTAATCTGCCATGTCAAGCAGTAATCTGGAGCTCCTGCAGGGCCAGCGCAGGGATCTAGCCAGACAGTTGCATTGCAGGAAAGCTGGGCAGGCTGGCCCCCATCAAAGCCACTGCCACAACCATGGTGGACTGTGGCACTGGCCAAATGACTGTGCACCCGGCCCTGCCCCCTGCCCAGCTTCCTCTCCTGGCCGAACCAAAATTCTGGCCCCAGTCATGATGTGGCCATGCTCAATGGGCGTCAGTGGCCGTTGCTCACAGCCCTGCCACAAATCTTGCCACACGGCGGGCAGAATTTTTCTGAGGATGCATCATGTAGCATACAGCTGTCCATCCTGCACTCCAGTGCATGGCCCAGCTGCCCAGGGAGGGGTAACGCTACTCAAGGCATGGTAGCCTCCCCTTCCTGTTTGACTGCACTACTGATTATCCTAATGTTCAAGGCAGAGGAATAGAGGAAGGGACAGTGGAACATATGTATTTATTTATTTATTTATTTAATTTGTTTATATTTCTTAGCCGTTCCCTTATGCCCATGTCATCTCAGGGCGGCATACAACAAAAACAATAAATAAAACAACAATAAAATACAGCAAAGATAAAAACATTTAAAAACCCATCTAAAAGATATAACTACCCCCCACCCCACCTCCGAAGGCCTGGGAGAACAGCCAAGTCTTGCAGGCCCGGCGGAAGGCCAACAAACTTGGAGTCAGACAGGCTTCCTCCGGGAGGGAGTTCCATAATTGCGGTATGGCCACCGAGAACGCCCTCTCCATTGTGGCCCCCCGTTTAACACGGGGGACCTCCAAGAAGGCACCCCTGGCGGACCGAAGGTGTCATTCTGGGGCATGGATGGTGAGGTGGTCCCTGAGGTATGAAGGGCCAAGACTATATAGGACCTTATAGGCCAAAACCAACACCTTGAATCTGGCTCAGTACACTATAAGCAGCCAGTGCAGCGCGTGGAGCACGGGGATGATGTGCTCCCATCAGCTTGTCCCCGTAAGGAGATGATCCACCGCGTTATGCACTAGCTGCAGCCTCCGAAACAGCATCAAGGGAAACCCCACATAGAGTGCATTGCAGTAGTGCAGCCTGTAGGTGATGAGGGCATGGATGACGGTGGCCAGGTTGAGTCTGGAAACATATGGACGCAGCCTCCGCACCAGATACAGCTGGCGGAAGGCAGTTTTAGCCACTGCCTCCACCTGCCGATCCAGGCGGAGATCTGAGTCTAACAATACTCCCAGACTTCAAACCTGCTGGGCTACAGGAGGGAGGACCCCCTCTACAAGGGGAGCCAACACCTCCTTTGCCCTACCCACCACCATCCCCTCCATCTTATCAGGATTGAGTTTCAGTCTGCTCTGCTGCAACCAATCTGCCACAGCCTCCAAACACTTGAACAGTACTGAGACAGCAGGACCTGGGTGAGTTGAAAAAGCTGGTTGTCATCAGCATATTGGTGGTAACACACACCAAACCCTCTCACGATCTCCCCCAAGGGCTGCATATACACATTAAACAACAATGGAGACAGAATAGAACCTTGCAGAACACCACATTCCATGGCCTGGGGGCTAGGTTATTCAGCCCCCAGGACAACCCTCTGGCTTCTCCCTGAGAGGAATGAATGGAGCCATTGAAGAACAGTCCTGTCCAGGCCCCACAGGGCTCAGAATAATCTCATCAGCAACCCATGGTCCACTGTATCAAAAACGGCCAAGAGATCTAGCAGGACCAGTAATGTTGAACGTCCTGTGTCCATCTCCTGGCGGAGATTGTCCACCAAGGCCACCCGTGCCATCTCTGTACCATAGCCTGGGAGGAACCCAGATTGAAATGGGTCAAGGAAACCAATGCCGTCAAGATGAGCCTGGAGCTGCAGTGCCACCGCCCGTTCAATAACCTTCCCTAAAAAGGGAAGATTAGACAGGTTGATAACTGGTGAGTGTGTCTACATCCAAAGATGGCTTCTTCAGCAAGGGGAACACCACAGCCTCCTTGAGACCGGGGGGCAGTCTCTCCTGCTGAAGGGACGCGTTGATTACCCTCACCCATCCTGTCCCCAACGTCTCCCTGGAGGCCTTCACCAACCAGGATGGGCATGGGTCTAATTCACAACTGGTGGCTCTAACAGACCCAAGAACACCCACAGCATTGGCTGGCGTCACTTCCTGAAACTCATCCCAAGAAGCTGGACCAGACGGGGCCTCCATAGTTTTGTGCTCCACTTCTACTGCTCCTAATCCAGTGTCAAGGTTGCTCTGGATCCGAGTGATCTTGTCTGCAAAGTAGGTGGCAAACTCTTCACAGAGGGCCTGGGACAAGTCCCATCCAGGCAGAGGGAGGCTGGACTGACCAGCCCCCACACCACCCAGAACAGCTACGCTGGACGTGACTTTGAAGACGCTATGAGGGCAGCAAAGAACTCTTTCTTTACCATCCTCAGAGCCTCAAATGGGCCCTATGGAGAAGTCAGTTGGATTCAGTGTGAGTCTGACGCCAGCATCGCTTTAGTCACCTACCTGCCTGCTTCATACACCTCAGCCCCTTGGTAAACCCTGCAGTGCCAGTGACAAGACAGAGGTAGGAGATGTCTCAGAGCCACCCTGTCAATGGCATCCCTGAGCAAGATATTCCAAGCTCGAACAAATTCATCAACAGAGTGACCATCAGGGTCTAAAGTTAAATCCCCCAGAGCCTCCTGGAACCGTTGAGGTTCCATCAGCCTCCGAGGGCAGACCAATCTAACTGGTCCCTTCCCCTTCTGGAGGTGGTGCGCTGAGAGACTGGCCTGTAGGAGGTAATGATACGTCCATGACAAGGGCGTGACCCTCACATCCCCCACTACCGGATCACCCGCCTCAAGGCCAGAGCAGAATACCAGGTTGAGGGTATGCTTCCCCCACATGGGTCGGGAAGTTAACAACTTGGGACAAGTCCATGGTTGCCATGGCGGCCATGAACTCTCTCTCCGCTCCCACAAGGCTGGCATCGGCATGGGTATTGTAGTCCCCCAGGACCAAAGTCCTGGAGGGGTTCAGCACCACTGCCGAGACCAGCTCTGCTAGAGTGGCAAGGGATGCTACTGGGCAGGAAGGGGCCCAGTACACCAGCAGCACCCCTAAATTGCCCCCAGCCAAATCAAACACCACATGGAGGGCTTCGATCCCCGGGATCTCCTGAACTGATACCTCCTAACAGGCCATAGCCACACCACCTCCCCGGCCCCCAATGCGTGGTTGTTGCTGCACAGCATACCCAGCTGGAACGAGATCGACCAAGATTGGCCCCACCTCCTTGTCCAGCCAGGTTTCCATAATACATACAAGGTCCGCAGCCCAATCCAAGATCAGATCTTGGATTACTGGGGCCTTAATATTTACAGTTGCATTTACTGATGGGGATCTGAGGCTGAGAGACAGTGACTTGCCCAAGGCCACCCAGGGAGCTCATGCCTAACCTTGTCACCCAGATCCAGGTCCAGAACCTTATTCACTAGGCTACATGGACTGCTTTACAGAATTGCAGGGTTGGAAGAGATGTCAAGGATCATCTAGTCCAACCCCTCACACTAAAGCAGGATTCGCCATACTGAAACTGTCCTTGGCTAATGTTCATCCAGCCTCTTCTCAAAAGTTTCAATTGAAGGAAATTTCACAGCTTTCAAGGGCAACATTTTAGGAAGCTTTAATAGTTCACCTCTATCTGTCTTCCTGCACCTTAAGCCCACTATGACTGAGAGTAGGGTAACAGGCAATGGAGAACAATTGCTCTCAGTTAGAGCTGAAATGGGTACCCAAATACTGTTCAAGTACCCCCAAAAGTGAAATGAACCTGGACACAGTACTCCAGTCTGTGAAGTAATCATTGTAACATGTCTGAGAGGCTCATCAGCTGGTGAAAATGGTAGGGATGGGAATTTCAGTTTTGGATAGAACTGAAACAGCCCGAAAATGGCCATTTCAGTTTTAAAACCATAAACTGAAATTCTGGTTAATTTTTGGTTCCAGTGTTTCAGTATTTTTGCATTGATTTCTTTCCAGTTTGTTCTCATTGACTTCAATGGGAGAAAATTCCATTCAAGTCAATGAGAAAAAAAACCCCAGAAAATATAATAAATGCAAAAAACCTGAAAAAAACAAAACCGAAATGAGATCCAAAAATCTCAGATAACCAAAACAACAACAACAACAACAACAACAATGAAACCAAAAATCATCCCGTAGTCCCATCCATAGCAAATGGTTGAAGCCCAAAGGAAATCAAGGGAGCTATGTTCTCTGGCGGCTAGAAATCTGGCATCTTATGTTTAATCACAGTAACTCTGTTAATGTAGCATGGTTAGAACAAGAGGGTCTAGAGTGAAGCTGCATAATGCTAAATTATCTAAAGAATTTCCTGAATGCCTGAAATTGTTTTGAATTTCTGTACATTGGGCAATGATGTCTGCTGCTTTTTTTAGTGGAAATTTACTCATAATTTGTTATATGACAACATTATGAAAATACAAATGTTCAGTGTATCATTACAAAAGTCATCAAAATTACATGGAATAATAAACTACCGCATTAATCAATTTTATATCTGTGTCAGGATTTCACATCAATACATGGATCTACAAAGACATTAAAAATTGGATTGCCACTGCCTTTGTACAAAAGATTAGTCCTGAAAAATTAGAAAAGTATATGCACTCTGCTTTCTGAAAGATTGATGTA
The DNA here is from genome assembly GCA_003113815.1 of Sphenodon punctatus. Taxonomy (NCBI): domain Eukaryota; kingdom Metazoa; phylum Chordata; class Lepidosauria; order Sphenodontia; family Sphenodontidae; genus Sphenodon; species Sphenodon punctatus. Next base: position 52,868 of record QEPC01012107.1, on the reverse strand, counting down.
TTGACATGACAAGCATTTCAGATGAACATTTCAGTGAAGATTAATGGCAGAGCTGTAGCATTTCCTGTGTATTCCACAGGAGAAATGTATCTCTAACATTAGAGAATGCACACATGTACAGATGGTAGTTGCCATACAACTGTTTACAATTGTACTTTTACTTGTAGTTACTTAATACATTAGTTACTGTGGCTATTACCAGACATAAAATTAGCCACTCATTTTTGGGATGAACACACATCCTGTCAATTGTGCTAACACATCTCTCACTATTCCTTTACCATGGACTGGAATCTAAAAAACCTTTGATGTGGACTACAATTAGTCACCCCGTGCGAATAATCATTTTTATATGTAGGCAAGTGAAGTGCACTGCCTCACTTCTGGGTTGTGGTAACAAGAGAGTTCACAGAAACACGATATCGTCTGGGCAACAGCTGATAGGAGGAGACTTTTGAGTAACTGCTGGACCATGCAAGACCAGGAATGTCTGTAGGAAGGAACAGCTATAGAATCAGGATATATCGGTGATTTCAATGTGCAATGGACTTTCTATGGATTTATTGTTACATCTCAGTACACCTACTGGTCCCTATGGCATTAAAAATATTGGGGCTGGTTTGTTGCTGCTTTTCCTCAGTTGCTGCTGTTCCTCAGAGAGGCATCTTTAAGGCCTCTGAGTTGGTTGTTGGCAGCATGTTAGTAACTTAAACCTCCACTCAGTTATAGGTAGGTAGTCCACCACATCTTGGGGTTTCTGAAGGCTGAACGCAAAGCAGAGTTCATAGGTTGCAAGAAGGAGGAATCTGCATCCATCCATGATATAGACTCTCATCTCCAGTCTCTAATATAGACTAGTTATGACTGGGTTGGCAATGAACTCCCCATGACTGAACTTACTTTGAGCTACAGTACGGTACAGTAAGGATTTACTTTTGAACATTTCCCAGTTTCTTCAACAGGCACCTATAGCCCTTTTTACACGGGGCTCTCCCACTCAGAAACACCCAGAAATCTGCATGTTCATGAGTGGGAGAAGCCTGTGTGAAGGACGTGGCATGCGCGGGCGGTGAATGGGGGTGCATGCATGCTCCCATTTAACACACATCCCCCCACACACCCCACTCGTCCCCACACATGGAGCAACCGGGAAAAATGACGGTTGTTCCATGCATGGGAATGAGAGCGGGTGTGTGGGGATGTGTGTGTGCCCATATGCATGCCCCACCCACTGAACATGCATACTTCAGCATGCCCACGGACCTCCCACTCTGTGGGGGAAGTGTAAAAATCACCTATATCTCATCTCTGCATTTCCACACCATCTACTTCTTATCCCCTCCCTGCCCCCTTTCAGGTGCCATTTTAAATCTTTCTGGCTGGTAACCTGACTATCCTGACTACAGTTTACCTTCAAGGGGCAATAAATTTAATTATACCCATGTTAATTATTATTATACCAGAATCATCATTATTATACCAGAATTGTGAAGGTAATTTGTGTATTCATTCCCACATACAAATAGCAGAGTTTGTCTACATTACCATTTTGTTCTAGGAATTTTGTGAGAAAAAAATCCCCACCCTAAGTTCAAATGACAATCATTCCCTTAGACCTTTCCTACACAGGAAATCTAGACAGTGGGTGTCTTCAGACATTACGAGATCACGCTCAACCACAGTGAACCAAGCTCAACACCCACGTGGGGCCAAAGGGCCCTGAACGTCTGAACGGCGCGCGCCAGATGTTCATCACGCTCAATACCCACATGGGGTCAGGTTCAACCACGCTTCCCGGGCTAGCCGGGGGAAGGTCCCGGGAAGCGTGGTCAAACGAACCCCCACAGGGAACCAAGCAAAAGTAACGTCTGGACGCCA
>QEPC01012104.1:186797-250126 GCA_003113815.1 Sphenodon punctatus | reverse complement strand
TCCCTCTGCGTGCCTGTTAGCCTGGTGTTGGCCCCCCGTGCAGGGTCTAGGAGCCTCCTTAAGATCCCTATGCTGGGGAACTAATGGGCGGCGCTTTTGCATCCCTCGCCGCCCCCTAAGCCGCCGACCCCCGAGGAACCTCACAAGATCCCTGTCCATGATGAAGCCATCTGTCCTTTAGATGTGCTGGCTCCATCACGCTGGGGAATCTTTGCAGGGTTGGGACGGAGTGGCATGATGTGGCCGCTGTGACCAATTCCGTACTGTGGTCGGGGCCATGATCTCTGGTGGGCCAAGGTAACAGATGTTGCTTTTTGCCCATCCCTGATCATGGCCAATCTAACTATGGTTCCAGTCCTTGGGCTGGCTGGAGGTCCATAACCGTGGTTAGCTTTGTTTTCCTCCAGAAATTCACTGTGGTGAAAATCTGGAGGGGATCAAACAGACATTACCATGATCACTGCCACCACAGGGAATCCACTGGGATTCACTGTGGTGAGCAGCAATTTCATAACATCTGAAATTACCCATAGTAGTGTGTAAGCCAGTTTGGCAGGGCAATAAATTGTAATATTTAGTCATAATAATTGTCTATTGTGACTTTTTGGTGATTAAACCTAAGATTTCCTGAAGAGATCCCTGACCCCTGTTAGAGCTAATTCCTGGGAGAATCTCGTGGTAACAAGAGCCCAGTTCTGGAGCAGTCTCAGCATGATCATGTAAGTTCCAAAGGCTGTTTCTCCCATCACAGCACCTCTCAGCTGAGAGGTTGTGTGGGTGGGGAATGGGGAGGAGCACTGGCCAGTCTTTGAAAGTGACAGGTCCCAACTGGGACTGCTGAGGACTCAGGAGCTGAGCTCTGCAGTGGCTGCAGCCAGGGCTTGTAAGATTCAAAGACTGCTCCTCAACTCCACAGCGCCTCTCACCTAAGAGTGCCACCGTACTCTTGGCCGGCTCTACACCATGTGGGGAAATCCCAGGCCTACATTAGAAGATGAAGAACTCCAACTGGAGTGCTGTGGATCCAGGCTCTGCAGTGCTCCTGCCTGGGGCTTGTCAGTATCTGTGGGTAATGCTCACATTTTTAGGCATCGGGCACCTGATTGTCCCTCAGCTGGCCCATCGGGTGTTCAATGGGGTGCCTGAAAATAAGGAAATTACCCATGCGCACAAATTTTAGTTCACAGTGCAACTCTAATGCAGACAGATGTGAATTTCCAAAGATTTTAACAGAAATTGTAAAAAAAATAAAAAGACAAAGTAAATGTAGAACATGATATTGCACAGCAGTTCAAATGAGGGACAGTGTTGAGAGAGAGGAAATATAAGATTGATTGAGGAGATGGAATTTATGGGAAAGTTTGCAGAAGAATAGGAAAATAGGGGGGTGCAATTCATTTTTGTTCTTATGAAAATTCCATTTTCATTTTTTTATTGCAATAACAAAAATGAAAAGTTCCAAACATTTTGGAATAAAAATGAAAATTTTTGAAATTAAAAATGAAAATTTTAGAACATAAATTTCAGAATGTTTCTTCCTTGTTTTTAATTCTATTTGCAAGACATTTGGATGGATTGTACTCCCTATCCAAGAGATCATTCCTACCAAATTTCAGAAAGTGGATATTGTGCATAAGTTTCTGGCTGTAACTTTAATTTTCATCCAATTTGGATGAGATTTGGACAGATTATACTCCTTCCCTAAGGGATCATCTCTGCCATATTTCACAAATAATGAATAAAATGTTCTGGTTTTATAGCCAATTGAACTTTTGTGATTTTAACAGAAGTTATGCAAAGTACAGAAATCCTGAAAATTTTGGCACAAAAAATGAAAATTTCAGGACATAACCGGGACTTCAGGTAGCAAAGCACAAGGGAGGGGGAAGCATCCCAGAAATCAAGACAAATTATTGACACATCCAGGCTGGCCAATTGGCATCCCAGACACATCCTGCAGCACTGTGACAGAGAATATAAGATAATATCTTATTGGCTGTTTCCTAAGCAGATGCTTCCAATTTCCCAGTAATAATTAGGGATGTGCGAATGCTGTTCGAATGTTCAGAGTTTGGACCGAATTTGGTCTGTTCGGACATCCAAACCGAACATTCGACCTGAACTCGAAAATGTCCAAACAGTTTGGTCATGTTCGGGTGAGTTCGGATGAGTTTGGGAATGGGAAAAATGTGACTTTGGGTGGGAAAAACGTGGCTGGAAGGGGGAGGCAGCTGAGGAGCAGACTTCCTGGCACCAGGGGTTGTTACAGGGCCAAATGATATGGATACAAAAAAAACCTTTGAATTTGGTATCAGTATTGGTAGCGCTATTTTTGAATATTTGTCCAAACCGAACTCCACTACCGAACTTGGGTTTTGAACTGAACGACCAAATGTCCGAACATCTGAACCACATCCTCCAGGGGGGGATACTGTCAGGGCTGGGTCTTGAACCCCTAGCCCTGGAGGGTTGAAGAGCACTGCCTTAAGGACTGGTGCTATCTCCGGCTGTGTTAACAGCTGAGTACACCTCCCTGTGTCTTCCTTCGTATCTCCACCCCCCCTGTGTGCCACGCCCTTCCCCTGCTGTGCCCGTTCTTCCTAGCCTTGCCTCCCAGCTTCCTGATTTGCCACAAGGTAGCATTTAAACCATAGTGTGGCCACAGGAAGCTGTGGGAGCAACTGCTCATACCCCCTTGTGTGTTTGTGTAAGTGTATGAACCCTGTACCTTTTGTCCTTTCTGGTTGTTTATATGATAGTTATAGTCCTTGTCTCCCCCTGTGTGTTCCCCTATAGCTGTTCCTTGTTCCTCCATAGCCTTTTGTTCCCTTGTAGCCCTCACTCTCCCCTTAGCCTTGTTCCCCTATAGCTGTTCATTGGTACCCCATAGCCTTCTGTTTCCTTGTAGCCTCGCCTGGTCCTCTCTCCCCCCATAGCCTTGTCCTCCTTTAACTGCACCTTGTTCCTCCTTCATCTGGTGTCTCCCTTAGCCCGTCTGGTCTGGTTCCCCCATAGCTGCATCTTGATCAACTCCCCCTTAGCTTGTGTTCCTACCATGCCTCATTTCCCCCATGTGCAGTCCCTGTCTTGTTCCTCTCTCACTTGTATTCCCTCTTGTTGTTCTTTAGAACTGCTCTTCCCTCTTTAGCTTCTAGAGTTCCTCTTTCTTTGCTTTCTGTAACCTCGATGATGAGTTGTGTACTCTGAGGCTGGGTTCCCCAGCTGGTAAGAATGAGAATCATCTCGGAACATCTGTCTGAGAGGTTTTCCCCTTCTTGGGTTTTTTCCTACTTGGGTTTCCTGGGCCAGATCTATGGTGTCCTCTGGCTATAGGTCCCCTCACCCCTACTCCCTTGACAGAGGAGGTTTCCTCACCCCTACTCCCATGACACAGGGAAATGGAGGCATTTGAGTGCCTGACAGTCACCATTGACCACGTGGGCATGGAGCACTCCAGGAAACTGGATTGATTGCTCAAGATTGGAACCTCGCTGCAGCTCCACACAGGAACCATGAGCATGTACATAATGGCAGCCACATCCCCGAGCACCATACCAGATGCAGCCCCGCACCCAACACCCATCCCACAGCACCTGGTGCAGCCCCAACCACAGGGACCTCTGAGCGGCTTCTCCTAGGTGTTTGGGGTGCCCTGTTCCCGTGTCTCTTCCTGGGTGTCTGTCCATTGCTGTCCCATTGATGTGGTGCCCTCCTGTGTCCCTGTGTGCCTCCCCCTGGGTTACTGTCCCTTTTGGCTGTGCGTGTGCCCACTGGTGTGTGTGTGGTTTCTGTTCTGCTCTGTCCGTGGCTTCCTTCTCCCTGTTGTGTGTGTGTGTGTGCAACTCTGCCATTCTCCTCCCCCTTCCTTCCAGTTTCCCTACTGTGGGCAGTGCCTTGTAGCGCTGTTGGCTTTGTTTGTCCTCGGTTGGCCATGTCTCTGTCACGACCCACCCCGGTGGCTTCTGGGGGTTCTTGCCACAGTCCAGGATTGATGTAACATCTATTGCAGTGTCCCAGATCATGTCCTGGCTGTCTGTTTCCTTCCTGTGGTACCACTCCTATCATGTCTGTTTGGGGCCTCTCTGAACCATGGGTGGGGGTTAGGTGACTTTCCACAGATTCATGCTGACAACCTGGGAGCACATAACGTCTGAAATTACCCAGTGTAAGACCTGTCTGTTCTGCCAGGACATTGCTAAGGGAGATGGGTGATGAGTGGGTTGGGTTAGGGTGGGGTTTTTTGTTTTTGTTTGGGTTATTTTATGTTATATATTTTATGATATTATTTGTTTTTATAATGTTGTTATAACAACGGGAGGAGGTGGCATAAAAGTGTGACAAAATAAATAAATAAAACAAAAACTCTCCCCACCACTCGAATAATTTGGCATCCCTATAGGCCAAAGAGGGATCACTTTTCATTTCATTTCATTTCATTTTACTTTTAATTTATATCCCGCACTCTCCCATTTAAAAAATGGCTCGAGGCTGCTCACAAACAGTATAATACATAGGTGAACATAAGCATAAGACATCATCATAAAAATCATTATAATTACAGCAATAACAGCCCCCAAAGTAACAACCCTTATATAATTATACAATATAATACTACCCTCTCCCAAAACAATAACAAATGCATCATCCATCAATCTAGAAGTCCTCTCATATATACTCACAGATAATACCAGAGGTCCTGCCTTAACTACATCCTTACCCCCACCCTGCTGCCACCAGGGGGAGGCCCACTCTCAACACTCCTGCTCTCACCAGGAAGGAGAGTCCTCTCATGGGCAATATACACACATCCCTCCCCCCTCACTCCAAATACTGATTACACCGGCTCCATCTGCTGACCCCAGGCACCAGACCCAGCTGAAGGACATGCCCCTTTGGCACAGCGCTGGCCACTCCCTAAACTTGAGGGGGCGACCCAGAAGCTGGCTTCCTCCAGCCCCACCCCCTTCCTGGGAGGGGAGATGCGGACAACCTGCCCCAGCTGTAAAATGGCAGGGAGCATCCCCCAGCCTGTTGCACAGGGTCCCAAATGGGAGGCACAGAATCCCCCCCCTCAGAGTCTTCAAGGGGAGGGGGCGATCGCATATGCCCCCAGCTGCAAAATCCACAAGAGGGGGGGCGAGCAAGGCATGTCCCCCGCCAAGTCCTTCAACAGGGGAGCAGAGCACCACACACCCCCATACATAGTCTCCAAGGGGGGGTGGGTTTGGGCACAACCAACCCCTGAGTCCATCACCAATTTCCATCCCCGACTTTTGCTGTGCTTTTTGTGGGCACTGTGACTGTACTTTCTCTGGAGATTCAACTTTGTGGATTCAACTTTGCTAAGATATCACTGACCACTGGGGCACAGGGGAGATTTAGGGGACAATCTAGCAGCCTGCTTACACCAACCCCAATGCACATCTAGAACACGCACGCTCAGACACGCACATGGTCGTGCAGGGCAAAAGTGCAACCTGGCCTATGCGACCTGTCCTGCGTGGGTCACACTGTGCTGTATGCAAGGCACCACATGCATGTCCAGCTGTGCATTGCATGTCAGGGTTGGCATAAGCAGGCCCCTGGATTGTTCCCATACTTCCTTCCTGGTTAAAATAATATGGTGTGTAGGGAGGGGGCTTGCTTTGCATAGGTAGGCACTGGGCAGACTCAATGGAGGCTGTTTGTGTGTGTGTGTGTGTGTGTGTGTGTGTGTGTGTGTGTGTGTGTGTGTGTGAGTGAATGTCTGGTTTCTTTCTTGTGGGTGTTGTAATTGTCAGGGTTCCTGGTTTTCTTATTACCATGGAAAACCATGGAATTCCATGTTTTTCATTAAAAAACACAGAATTCCACTTTTCCAAGAGAAAATCACTGAATTCCAGTTTTCCCAGAGAAAAACCATGGAATTCCATGTTTTTCTCAATCACAAAAACTCACCCGCGGCTATCCTTAATCACCACATCGGACCTGCTGGGACTGGAAGAGGAAGTTGAGGTGATATCCTGGTCCCTGAACAGTGAGGGAGATGGGAGTTTAGCTGTGGTGTCTGGCAGCTGCAGCACTGATGTATGGTGGCTAGGCCAGGCCCTGGCAGCAGGAGTGCACAATGCAACCTTGTGCTCTTGGGAGGCAGCGCACTGAACCAACAGCATATGGCAAGTGACTGAGCAAAACTAGAGCTATGGAGGGGAGGAGGAAAGAGGCTGGTGAGAGCAGAGGTGGCTGGGCTGGTGGTTCCTACCAGGAGGGGAGAGCTGAGTGAGTCTGTGTTTGTTTGTTGAACTGAGGTGGTTGGAGAAGCTGCCTGTAGCAGGCATGGGATTTGAGTTGCACTGTGGAATCTGACCTGGTGCCTGGGAAAGGAAAAGTTGAGTGAGAGCCCGTGTGCGTGTTTGAAATTGTTTAGTGTTCCATGGGGGTAGGGGCCTGGGACTGCTATGGGGGTGGGAGCTGGGTGGTGGTGGCTGTGAATGGGACTGGAGGCTGGGGAGGTGACACAGTGGACCCAGATGTTTGGGGAGCCTCCAACGTGGTGGGCAGGTCACAGTGGTGCCTCAGTGCATGGATGCACTACTCTCTCCAGCGCTGCATGACCCTTCTCCCCTTCCTGCGCTGCTCCAGCCTCAGTGCGTCTCTCTTGAGTGAGGTCAGTGACACCCTTGCCACTTCCAGCACCAGCTTAAGTAGCACAGAGTAAGCCATGCAAGCTCCTTTCCCCTATTGCTCAGCAACTGACAAAAATAGTATTTCGGTACATTGGTTAGTCCATCAGGCACTAATCGAATATCTATTATTGCTCAATGTTAACAGGTCAAGTTGAGTACTGCAATTTCAACGGGTTTACCCATTTTTGATGGTACTCATTTCAGCTCAAATTGGAAGATAAACTGAGTTATAGAGAAACTAGCTTTGATAAGGTGGTTGGATATGAAGGAGTTGGTGTCAGACACAGCTTGAGAATGGATGAGAGGCAACAGGCTGGACTCAGATTAACTCAGATTAACTATTTGCAAATCACTGGCATCAGCAATGAAACAGACACATTTAATTGTTACCATGTATTATAACAATAAGAACTAACAGCAACATGGTAAATGCTCCTCCCACCCCCCCAGTTATGTTCACAACCATGTAAGTGCTTCCCCCAATATCACTGAAACCCACAGAGTAGGGCTGAACAAAACTCACACTCAGGTACCAGGATGGAGATGTTGCTGAGATCTCTGTCCTGGTATGAATTCTAGGTGAGAAACAAAATAAAACAAAACAAAAAATCATGGTGAATGTGGACCATTTTGCATATGCCCAAAATGGCCACTGCCCTTAACCAAAATGGTGGCAATAGCACATCAGCATTTTGGTTAAGGGCAGCAGAGTGCACATATGCAAAGTGACTGTCACCCTTAACCAAAATGGTGACAATGCTATTGATGCCATTTTGGTTAAGGGCAGTGAGCGTTTTGGGCCTGTGCAAAATGGCCCAGTTGCCATTTTGGGCATGTGCAGTGATTTTTCTTTCTCACCGAAAACTCGGTAAATCAATTCCACTTCTTGGTTTGGCCTGGAATGAACCAAGAACTGAGATTGTGATGAGACTGCTAATTTTTGTGAGCTCTCATTTCAGCAGTACCACAGAGTCATATTTGTTTGCTTGTTTGTTTGTTTATTTGGCATTGGCTCTCGCCCTGGTCATATATACAGCAAGATAAAATGAAATAAAATACAATCAAAGCAGAGCATAAAACATTATAGTATGTAAAATTCCATCAAATTTAGGAGGGATTAGAGATAAAGCAGCTGGTCCTATTGACATATGCATCAAAATAAGAATCACAGCTAAAGTTGAATACCTGTGTTCCATACCTGAAAATATATGAGTCACTACAAGGACCACACAATAATTGGTTCAATAGCTGGTATGCAGATATCTAGAAAAGGGTATAACTGTTCAACTACAAATCAAATGCATTTTCTTTAAGATCAGAAGAAAGCAGTTAGACCATATCCCAATGTGTGCTCTAGAAAAGCTACAGTAAACAGACAGTTCAAATTTATCTTACTGCAGCTAGCACAGAAATGGACCATTTGTAAAACCAAACACACCACAGAGGTCATTTCTAATCTTTGAAATGCAGTTCATCCTTGTTCTATAGTAATTTGTTACAGAACAAGCCTCATCTCCCATATATTTCATTCAGTGATATTTCCCTGTACTTCCTGTGAAAAAGAAACAAATTATTTTGATAATAACATTACAGGGAATCTTAACACTTGCTTGATTTGGTAATTAAATAACCAACCATAAATGGCAGTGGAGTGATAGCCCAAGAGTTTGCAAGGCTCTAATTATGCCCAAGAGAAGTAGATTAGACAGTAACAGTCAGTTCACACTTTCCCTAGTTTCCATGTCAAAATGCCTCTATCAAGCTGGACTGGAGAGACCAAATCTAGGAGCAAAGTTGGGGGAGCTAGTCTCCACACCGACTCTATCTCTTTCTGCTTATGTTGCCAACAAGGGCATCAGTTAATGTAATGGTTTCTCTCTACTAGAAACAAAACAGAAAACTTCTTCTAGGCCCTTGAACTTCTTTGAGCTTTGCCATTACCAGCTTTGATCTTGATTTTATAACTGCTTTTGTACAGACCCTTGTGCCTACATTACATCTGCGGCAGAAGGATACAATTAATATAATATCATAAATTTATAATTATCAGAAATATGTCACCTATTATGTAAAAAACAATATTACTGTAATTTCAAAAGGAATACATGTAAAGCATTCACATTTGGTGTCATTTTAATCCTTATGAAACACCAAGTACAATGATATGGGACTATTACCCAGAATTATATGGTAAAAAAGTTATAAAATGCAACTTTGTGTGCCTATTAACATGAATGGCATGGGCAGTTTGGAAGCTGGACAGATTTAATTAAGGTGCATTTGCAATGCTGCTTAGAGAACAATGGGTACTGCTGCCATTAACACACCCTAACGGAATGAGGGTCATGTGGATTGAGATTGATAAATCTGCTCACCCCATGAATTTAATGGACACAGGATTTCACTTGTGGATTTAAAACAGTAAAAGAGTCGTGGGAGAAATTTGGTTGGAGTGGCAAGTAGACAAGATGACTGGTAAAGGATTTCTAGAAAGTATGGAAGGAAAGAAAACAAAAAACAAGGAGGAAATTATAATAATTCAGAGTGAGAGATAAACACAGAAGGGGAGATGCTCAGAAAAGGAGTGGGGGAAAGAAAAAACTCACCAAATAGTACTGCCAAAGTGACAAGAGTACCAAATACCAAAATATCAGAGTAACTAAAATACTGATCAAAAAAATAGAAAAAGCAAAGATTTGAAACGGCAAATAAAATAGGAAGCAAATTCTGTTTGATATTTGCTTTGTTATTTCACTTTATGTAACAAAGTCAAGTGTTTCACAAAGTCCTTCACTCAATAGCAACAGCTGTGTGCTGAGATGAAGTGCCCACATCTACCACGTCAAGTAGCATGATCCTTGCTGTGGAACTCATTGACATGTGCTTCACAAAGGCAAACCCTCTCCTTATATTGTGGCAACTGAATGGGATGCTTATCAAGTGGTTTTTACAATCACCTCCACTGACATCTCACCCAAAACATATAATGGTCGAGAGCTGAGAAAGACGCCAAAAGTACCGACATGATTTAACCCTATCTATTGTAATATTCCCTTGCAAACCAAAACGATGTGTAAAGTGCTGTGTATCAGGAAGCATTATAGTTTTCCCCACAGCCGTTTGTATTGCAAGGCTGTGAGCTCAGTCCCAGGGATGATTTAGGCATACTGCACATTGGACTTGATGATACCTGAAGTCTGTTCCCACCCTATGACTCTCTGAAACTGCTCCTAAGACCTTTCCAGTGGAATTTTGTCTTTGGCTCAAGTTGGCTTGTGAAGATGAGCGTAGCTCTTTAAAATGTAGTCACAAAGGTCTCAGTGTTCTTTTTGAAAGAACTGGATGCCAGGGAAATGAAGGAGAAGTAAGAGGGTGAGAAGCAGCAGCACTGAATTTTGAGAGAATGAAATTAAGGGAACTGAGTATTTTTCACTTTATTGTTTGCAAACTTTAGTCCCTGGTTTTGAGGTGAAGTAGTCAGGAATTTAGAGGAGCCCTTAGACATCTATAAACTCCACTGCAGCTGAGACTTGTGCACGCTGGCCTCAGAATCAAGAAACTCCCTTAAGGCCCATTTTTGTTCCCAGTACATTCTGGGCACTAGACAAGGAACTGGACTAGAACTAAAATGACTATCAGAATATTTTTGAATCTGTTTTTAAACAAAGCAAATATGACACAGAATTCACTTCCAACTTCGTTTGCAGTTTCAAGTCTTTGTTTGGTTATTTTCTTGGCCAGTGTTTTAGTTACTTTGTTTGTTTGTTTTTTAATATTTTATTTTACATTTGGTGCTCTTGTCACTATGGCAATACTATTTGGTGAATTTTTTAAATTCTGGAGTGTGAATTTTATTGCTTTGCTTTGCACCAACCAAATACAAAACCCCCACCAAATTATCTTGCCAAAGTGCTATCAAAATAACAAAGTGATTGAAACATGAAATCCGAGAAAATGAAGATATAAAGATGTGATTTCACAACAGAACAGTAATATAGACTGTAACTGGGTAACTTAGCACCAACAAGAAAATAACAGGTGCAAACAGTAGAAGAGGATCACACCATGGGCTGGGTCTAAAAAGGGTAGAGGCACTGTCAGAACGTTGGATAGGGGTAAGGACCAATTAGACGTAAAAGCTAAGAGCCTTATGTGTATTAAGGACAAAGCCTTCAGTCTGTAGGGGAAATGATGGAATGTGGAGCTCTCAAGGTGGATCTCCACAGCAGCTGAAGAAAGAAGCTTAGCCATGTGGACAGATAGGCTGCTCAAGACTCATAGGGGGAACGAACTTTATATTAACCCAGGAAGGGTTTGTTAGACTGTATTAGCCCAGGAGGACTTTGTAAGATTGGATGTTTTCAGACGTGACGGGGCCGGTTGGCCCTGGCACGAAAACAATAAATTCATCCCCCACTGTGATGACCCCCACCACGCCCTAACAGACATGCCGGGGAATTCCGGTGGGGAATTGGGGAGGGGGCGGGGCCGCATGGCGCAATGTGCGGCCACACGGCCCCGCCCCCTCCACGCTCCCTGCTGCCCGCCCTCTGGGGAGACGGGCGGGCGGCAGGGCCAATGCCGCCACAGCATCTGGCTGAATCCGCCATGGCTCGGAATCCCGCCGGTGCTTCTGGGCCGTGGCAACCGACCAGACGTTACTTTTCTTTGATCCCCAACGGGGATCACTTTCACCATGCTTCCCAGGGAATTGGTGCGGCTAGCCCGGGAAGTGTGGTTGAAACTGACCCCATGTGGGGATTGAGCATGGCAAACATCTGGCGGCCGCCAAACAGACGTGCACGTCACAGTGACCACAGGTGGGTATTCACCGTGGTTCACTGTGATCTCGTAATGTCTGAAAATACCCACTGTAGGGACAAATCTTAATTTCTGCATGCACAAGACAAGTCTACTTGATACACCATTGGTGGAACTGGCTGGCTGTAGGGGAGGTGGAGACCAAATTCAAAGGCGCCCTATGCTCATATGACTTATCCCAGGATTGGTGAGAAACTTTAATGCTTAAGGATGGTAACTTTTCACTGTTGCAGGGCTATCGAGCTAGTTTTCCACAAGATATCTCCAGGGCTTTCACAGAGGAGGGCCTATACCCTGCCACATAGACAAATACAGCAATGAAAACAAACATGGATGTTTATTTGCATGAGAGAATATGGAAATCATATTTGTGAAGAGAAAATATCATATTCATTTAGCCCCCAAATGGTCTGTAACGTTTCTTCCTCTCTCTCAAATTTAATAGATGGATGGATTCAAATTCTCTTTTTGGGGGTAGGGAGATAAAGTATACTAAGATTGCAGATTGAATAGGCAGCCAAAATTGTAACTGAACATCTCTATGATCTCTACATAATGGAATTATGTGCAGGGAATTCTGGGAATGAGGCAGAAAATCAAAGAAAAGAAAGAAACACAATGGATATAGGACTCCTTTCCCTCTGCATCTCATCCAGGATAACTCTATTCTTTCTTCATTCTTTTCAGGTTCTGCCAATGGTTTGGCCACCTAGTCAGGGCTGCAGAAATGCTGGCAGGACCTCCGGGGAATGAAGACAGAATAGAGCTATCAAGCTGGAAATGGAAAGTACAGGAACTCATTTAGTTGTTTGGGGGTTCCGCATGGATGGTGCGTATCAGATTCAGATCCTCTCCACCCTATTAACCCCTCAAGAGCTGCATCTGGTACATACTCAGGAGCCAGCCATTCTTTTGCATAGCGCCTCTTGACCTCCATGAAAATTGTATAGAGCTGTGGAACTTACAGCATATGATCAGAGTGCCACTTTGATGGATGATGGATGCGTATTGAGCAAATGCAGGGCAGAAAGGGGTTATAAAAGAAAAAAAAAATTCTTATGCTCTTATTTCATCTGCTGTAGTACCTCAGGCTCTGGAGGAGTTATATCTGCCAATAGGCTGCTAGCAGCACTAAATGGTATTTTATTATTAATTGTTATTGTTTATACAAATATGCTTGTAAAGGCAAAAAACAAACAAACAAAAAAGTCCTCCAAACCCACATATAATGTGCATTGGATAATGCCGTTCGGTAGGGGTGGGAATATCGGTATCGGATAAATCTGATACACCCGATAATCAGGTATATTGGATTAATCCAATAATCCTATAATCAACGGTATTGGCATACCAGATTTTTAACATTGGCCGCTTTACTGTTTTTTTTTATATCGCGCCCATTGAAGTGAATGGCCACAATGTAAAAAAAACAGTAAAGCAGCCAATGTTAAAAATCTGGTATGCTGATACCGGTAAATCCCACACCGGGGAGATCTAATACCGGTAAATCCGGTATCCGGAATTCTCCCCAGTGTCCCCCATCCCTACTGTAGAACAGGAATAAATTGCATCCTCAGCTTCGCAGGTGGTCAGCTTACGTCCATGAGAAGTTTAATTATTCTTATAATTACCCTAGTTTCTTATAATTACCCTACAAGCACTGAGGATGGTCATAAAATTATCCAGCCTCAGTGTTTGTCTCTGCAACCTTCTGTTTCAGTGAATTCTACCAACTGCCTATAAAGAAAGTCTGCATTTTTTTATATTGGTTCTAAATTTACTGCTGACCAACGTATTCTGTAGAGCTGCCAGTCTCTACAGAATACATTGGTCGGCATCAGTCAGAGATGCAGCCCGTGCTAAGGCCCAACCACCTGGCCTAAACTAGGCTAACGGTCCCCCTCATATCTGTTAGGAGGCACGCCAAGCCCCATCTTAAGGTAAGACTAGAGGATCAGGCCTGGAAGAGTTCACTGAACCTGACCCCACCAAACAGTTGATCAGGGAAGGCCTGGAAGAGCTTGCTCATTCTGATCACACTGAACAGCTGATCAGAGATCCTATAGGTGCACACTCCTCCAGCTCCCCCAATCTGCTGTTCAGTGAGGCTGGGTGTGCACATTCCTCCAAGCCCTCTCGATCAGTTGTTCGGCAGAGCCAGAGTTTGCATGCTCCGCCAGGCCACCTGATCAGCTGTTCAGCAGGGCTGAGGTGCACACACTCCTTCAGGTCCCACAAAACAGCTGATGGAGTGGGGGGCAGACGCATGCCATCCCCTGGCCTGTTTGCGCACACCGAACAGCTGATGAAGGGGCAAGAAGGTCCCCTATCAGCTGTTTGGTGCATGTCCTCTGTCCAGGTTAGGGCATGCCTCTGGGCCCCTCCATTAGCTGTTTGACAGAAACTCTTCCTGGGGGCCCAATCCTGCTGAGCAGGGGCCCAGGAGTCCTGTCCGTGGGGTGAGCTTCTTGGGCCAATCCAGGGATGGAGGGACCTGTGACAGCAGTCCCCATGCCTGGATGACCGGGGGAGGGCTATTTGTGTGAACAATCTTCCCCACCAGCCCAAGGAGTGGTGGCTGCAGTAGTTTTGTCCTGTGGCAGTTGAGGGAGGCACCTCGCTGCTGTCACTTTTGTTTTGACCCAGTGCCTTCCACTTTTCCGAATACTTCATTCAAGTCCACTCTAGCAGGTATACAATCATTTAACTTTTGTAGGTTAAATGATTCTATACCTTTGTAAACTCTAGGATGATTGATGTTCCTCATTCCTTTTAAAAATAAGTGGGTAGGGATGTGTGAACGCGGTTCGGAAGTTCAGAGTTCGGACCAAACTTGGTCTGTTTGGACGACCGAACCTGAACCGACCGAACCTGAACATGATCCAAATTCTGAAACGACCGAACAGTTCGGTTGGTTCCGATCGAGTTCAGATGAGTTCGGCTGGGAGAAACGCAACCCCTGCCTGACACAGGGAGGGGGAGGGTCAGCTGAGGAGAAGACTGGCAGGTACCCGGGGTGGAAAGGCTTGGAGTAACAGCCAGCCTGCCCAGTCACCATCTCTTTTCTCCTCAGACCACTGGCTTCAGAGTCTGTGATTGGACATGGGGGATGGGGGGGAGGGGCTAGGCTGCACTGAGCCAATGGGGCTTGCGGTAAGGCGAGTGCAGCAAGTAACAAAACTCATTGCCCTCCCCCATTCCAACACCTTCAAACTTAGCAACTGTTCCTGACAGCAGGCATTTTCAGAAGGCTCCCTCTCCCAGCAGTTTTTGTTCCTTCCTATTCCTAATCCATTGCCATCCTCCTCCTATTTCACCCATCACACACATTTACCTCCATATGATCATTTATTTATATTAGATTAGATATATTTAGGCATTATTTTTATTTTTTACCCATCCCTGTGTTCTTTATCCCTCCCCTCCATTGAATCCTCCCCTCCTCCCACTAAATATTCCATCCCCGATTCCCTTCCCCTGTTTTTAAATTTATTTAGAGTAGGATTAGATTGATTTATATATATATATATATACACACACACACACACAATCTTTGTGTGCTGCCTGTCACATTCTTTTAGTTGGAAGACATGGAGAAGGGAAGTAGGAGAGGCCGGTCTGCTGCCCGTAAGGCGGGCAATGGGGCATGTGGCAGAGGTGGTAGTAGGGCCCGTGCCAGAGGAGTGGCAGCATGCAGCAGCAGCATCCAGAACCCATCACCACGCCCCAAGCTTTGCAGGCATGATTTTGGGAGACGGGGTTCAGGGGCTGCCAGCGGTGGCACTAGTCTGGGGGTTGTTCAGTGGTGCCTCCTGCCAGCATCCTCCAGTGCCACGCAGGGCAATGGAAGGCCTGCAGCAGTACATGAGGCTGTGGCTGTCTCTGTTGCTGCTGCTGGAGCAGGTGCTGCTTCTGATGTTCCTCCAGGGCCAGCAATATCCCTCATTGTCGAGGGGATCCTCAGCAGTCTAGGGCTGGTGGATCCCACCCTGGCTGCTAGAGGCAGGGCCCAATCCCCAGGCAATGGCAGCAGGGAGAGGAGAAGCAGCACCATCAGCAATATCAGCTCTAGGGGACACAGGGAGGAAAGTGGCAGTTGCATGGTGGGCACTGGGCAGTCAAGCCTCAGGGTCACAGTACTCCCCTTCACGTGACATGACTATTCCCACAGAGGAGATGTCTGGAGCTGAGGCGATGGATGTCCCTCCTCTCAGAGCTGTGTCATTGCTGCTACCAAGTTCTGCCCCTCCCAGCAGTGCTGGCAGCAGTGCATCACCTGGGGTGGGCCAGAAGGCAGGAGAGGAAAAAAATACTCTGTCTGGGCACATTTCAAGCTGGTGTGGGAGGATGATCCCAGGGAGGTGCAGTGCACCGTGTGCAATAAGGTTGTGAAGAGTGGGCAGGTGCTCACCAACCTTGGGACAACTGCCATGGAGAGGCACCTGAAGTCATGCCACAGCACTCTGTTACTAAGGGGGCAGGCAGGGGCAGTGAATGCCAGTGGGTTCCTGACTGCAGCGGCCATGCTGGCCAGTCGCCTGCCTCCTTCAGTGGGCAAGCATCCTGCACCAACTGCTGCCTCTAGCAGCAGGAGCAGTATTCCTGCTAGGGGGGGAAGAACAGCAGCAGGAGCCTCGCCAGCAGTGTCAGCCTACCATGGAGGATCTGGGGTGGGGCCAGCTGCCAAGGCCACTGGCAGCTGCAGGGCGGCATAGCTTTCAAAAGAAAGTCATGTACCTATTGGGTGAAATGATTGTGCTGGATGGGCAGCCCTTCTCCATTGTACAGGACATGGGCTTCAGGCAGATGATTGGGTTCCTGGCCCCCCAGTTTAAGCTGCCGTCCTGCACCATCCTGAGTTGGAATGTGGTGCCAGACCTGGACAGAGCTTTGAAGGAGTGGGTGAGGGAGCAGCTGGCAGGGGTTGGGGGTGCCACCATACACTTCACCACAGACCTGTGGTCCAGTAGAAATGCACATCACACATACTTGGCGGTGACAGTGTACTGGTGGCAGGAGCCGGCTGAGGCAGCATTTGCCACTGCCAGTGGCAGGAGGGGTCCCGAAGCAGGGTATAGGTGGGCCCTGCTTCAGACACAAGTAATGGACAGCCCCCACACCACTAAGAACATCGAGGCAGCCCTGACCACCATGGTGAGGGAGTGGGTCACACCAGGCACATCATTCACCAAGGGGTGTGTGGTGATGGACAATGCGGCCAATATTCTGAAGGCAGTCCATTATGGGGGCTTCACCAGCATCCCATGCACCGCACACACCCTTCACCTGGTGGTCAGAGAGCTCCTCTGGGAGAAGCAGGCCAAGCTTGGAGGAGAAGGGGATTGTGGCAGCTCATCCAGGATGTCTCCACATGGTGGAATTCCACCTTCCTGATGCTCAAGTGGTTTCTTGAGCAGAAAGCCACCCTGCATTAGGTTCAACTAGTGATGGACAGTGGGGAACCTTAAGGGTACGATGGGGCGGAATGGGAGATCCTGGCTCACACAGTCTTTGTGTTGAGACCGTTCCTGCTCATGACGGAGACCAATGAATAAAACAAAAGTGAAGAGGTAATGGAGGGAATACAGCCACCTTCAAACAAAACATAAATAGTGCTAGTTTGGCCTGCACCCTTATAGTCCTCATAGCAGTTTCAGCTCTCAGGATTATCTGAGGGGCACACTTCGGGAGGCCAAGAAAAATACGTAAAAATGTGTTCTGAGGAGCTTCTAGTTTTTCTAGAAAAGGGTACCCCCAAACGGCGACTGCATAGAGCAGCTGGGCAAGCACCTTGGCCCTAAGCAGACATAATGCAGGCCCCACCAGTTTTCCACCCTGGGAAAAATAAAAGTTGACTATTGCTCCAGACGCCTTCTGGGCCCGTAGCATAGCAGCCTGATAGTGAGGAGACCAGCTACAGGAAGAGGCAAAAATAATCCGTAGGTACTTAAATAATTGGACCTGCTCAATCCTGACATCACCTATCAGCCAACGGTATTGGTAAGTGGAGCACCCAGCTACCAAGACCTTAGTCTTGCCATGGTTTATACTGAGGTTCTCTTGCCTACAGTACTGGGCGAACCTCTGCATGCTTCATCTCAGACCAACCTGCAACACAGACAACAAGACTGTTTAATCGGCATAGAGCAAAAGGAATAATTTCCTAGGGCCCAACTTCAGTGCATGCATTGTCTACTGCCATATATGGTATCAAGTCATTGAGGTAAAAATTGAAGAGCGCCGGGGCTAATATGCAGCCCTGGATGACTCCTCTTTCCAATGATATTTCACTTGAAAGGGGATGGTTTGGGGCAGGACGAACCTGCATGGAGTTTTTCTGGTGAAGCTTAATCATCAAAAATAAGAAACAACCATCAGTAGTCGAGGCTTTGAGTTTTACTCATAAATGCTCCCTATTAATTGTGTTGAAAGTGGCCCGAAGGTCAACAAAACAACAAAACAAGGGGATTTGGGGCTGTGCAAGGGCATACTTCATAAAAACGAGCCTGAGGACATGTGCATGGTCCAGAGTCGACTGGCCTGATCTGAAGCTTGCCTGTTCAGGATTAATAACGTCGTTCTCATCTAACCATGCCTGAAATTTGCCAAAAAGATATTTCGCATACAATTTACCCACGATAGACAGGAGACTGATGGGCCTATAATTAGATGGTTCACTGGAGTTGCCCTGCTTAAAAATAGGAACCACTAAACTCTTTCGCCAGTGCTTAGGAATCATACCCAGGGAGTTAATTGCTGAGAATAGGGAGGCGAGCAACCTTGCCCATTACTCAGATTTAGGTAAGGGCAGTGGTAGAGGTGGTGCCCCAGCAAAGCTACCAGAGGGAGCACGACGGTGCCTCAGCAGCCATGGAGACCTACCTTGGGGAGGATCCATGCATCGATCCCAGCAGCGATCCCTTGGCCTACTAGGCCAGCAAGGCCAACATGGGGCCGGCTCTGTTGAAAGTGGCCAAGGGTATCCTGTCCTGCCCACAACGAGTGTCCCCAGTGAGCAGGTGTTTGCGATGGCGGGGGGCATTTACTCCCCACACCATCTGAGACTGGGGACCAAGTTGGTAGGGCAGTTGTTGTTCACCAAGGTGAACCTTCCGCTGCTGGGATTTCCCGAGCTGCCCCTGGACAAGGATTGATGGTGCAGTGGCACACGCCATCCCATGCCAGGGGCGGTCTTGGGATGGCGCTCCTCCTCCTCAATCTGGTCTAGGGCTACTTCTGCTGTGCTGATGAGGTGCTGTCCCTCCCTCCCAATGCCCTGCATGCACCTCTCTCTCTCTCTCTCTCTCTCTCTCTCATATTAGACGGCCTTAGCCATCTTATCTGACTGACCTCATGATGCAGGGTGGCATGGGGAAACTGTAATCCTGCCAGCCGGCCTCTGGCTAGACGATTTCAGTCCGCCTATCTGACTCTTTCTCTCTCTCTGCACACACAATCTTTGCCAGCCTATCAGACTGCCCTGCCAAGGTCCCAGACTGCCTTCCGTACTGCATCTCATGCCAAGATGCCTGTCTGCCTACCCAGCTTGCCACCAAGCTCTAAGTCTGCCCCAGTCCACCTTCCCACCTCTCATGCCATGCTGCCTGTCTGCCCGCCCAGGTTGCTGCCAAGAGAGAGAGAGAGAGAGAGAGAGAGTCTCCCCACTACTAGAAGGAGAGACAGACACAATCCCATCCATGCTGTCACATGCATTACATGGAGAGAGAGAGAGAGAGAGAGAGAGAGAGAGAGGCTCCCCACTAGAATGAGAGAGATGGGGTGGAGGGGGAGAGGTTGGTGTATCCAGCTCAAGCTGCCACCTGCCAGAACCAGGAATAACTCCAGTCTGTGCTCGTACGCCCGATGCCCACATCCAACAGCAAACCTACCAGAATGAGATGGAATATAACAACTTATTATATGTGCCTGCCTGCCTGTGTGCATTCCTGTACCTGCTACTACCACCTATTGCATGATTGAATGAGGTGTGTCCAACCATGCACTAATTCTAGGAACATAATTAAACTCCCATAAGATGTCATTCCATTGTACCTGAATCAGTCATACCCATCCATCCCAGGAACCATCAACGAGATTCTGGGACCATCATTCCAGTCACTGGGTGTTTCATTCCATTCCACTGCATCCAGAAGCCCGGTGCCCACATGCCAGCCTGTCCCCCCCCCCCAGCCTACTCCTCCGCACCCACCCATGGATGCCCACTGAAGCTGCTGGGAAAAAAAGTCCCTCTGACCACCAGGACCTGCCGTCTGCTGCCCGCTGCCAAGGAGCCTCTCTCTCTTTCTCTCTGTCACACCCCACCCTCACAAACTGCCTGCCTGCCTGCCTGTGTGCGTTCTGTACTACCACCTATCACATGATTGAATGAAGTGTGACCAACAATGCACTAATTCTAGGTACATAATTAAACTCCCACAGGCTGTCAGTCCCAGGATCTCATTGATAGTTCCTGGAATGGGCGAGCATGACTGATTTTAGGTACAATGGAATATCATTCCAGTCACTGGGGGCTGTCATTCCATTCCACTGCATCCAGAAGCCTGGTGCCCACACTCCAGCCTGCCCCCTCCCAGCCTACTCCTTTGCACCCACCCACGGATGCCCGCTGAAGCTGCTTGGAAAAAATCCCCTCTGACCACCAGCACCTGTCGTCCACTGCCCGCTGCCAAGGAGCCTCACTCTTTCTCTCTGGCACACCCACACAGACACAAGCCCTGTCCCTCCTGGGGGGATGTCTGCAAGTTGAGACTCTGCTGATGGCACATCTTTGGGTTAATACCTTATCTATGCTACATGTGGTGCCAGGTGCTTCCGGTAGGGATTGACAAGCTGTATGAGATTCTGCCACCTGCTAGAACTTCAGCACAGAGGGATAATATATTGGACAGGTCAAACAAAGCTGATAAAGTAACAAATATAACTTTTATAGCAACTTTTTAAACAACAACAACACATTGCAACTTTATCAAACAAAAAACAAATATGCATTTATTGATTTATTTATTTGCATTTTTTAGCTGCCCCCTCATGCCCATGGCATCCCGGGGCAGCTTACAATACAAAAATACAAATACAATACAAAAATGATTTAAAAATAACAATCACACACACAATTTAAAACATCTAAATTCCCCTAAACCCCAACCCCCCCAACCTTTTATCCCATCCCCTCCGCCGAAGGCCTGGGAGAACAGTGAAGTCTTTCAGGCCTGACAGAAATCCAACAGACATGGGGCCAGATGGACTTCTTCCAGGAGGGAGTTCCATAATCGCGGCCCAGACACCAAGAACAGCCTCTCCATTGTGGCCCCTCGCTTTATGCAGGGGACCTCCAGGAAGGTGCCCCCGGCCGACCGAAGGGGTCACTCTGGGGTATGGAGGGTGAGCCGGTCCCTGAGATATGAGGGGCCAAGACCGTGTAGGACTTTATTGACCAAGACCAGAACCTTGAATCTGGCTTGGTACACTATAGGCAGCCAGTGCAGCTTGCTGAGCACGGGAGTAATATGCTCCCATCGACTCGTCCCTCTAAGGAGATGAGCCGCTGCATTGTGCACTAGCTGCAGCCTCCTAACCAGCGTCAAGGGAAACCCCACGTAGAATGCATTACAGTATTCCAGTCTCAAGGTGATGAAGGCATGGATGAGGGTGGCCAGGTCGGGTTTGGAAATATATGGATGCAGTCTCCACACCAGATACAGCTGGTGGAAGGCAGCCTTCTCCACCATCTCCACCTGCAGATCTAGGTGGAGATGTGAGTCCAATAATACTCCCAGATTCTGAACCGGCTGGGCTATGGGAGGGCGGACCCCCTCTATGAGGGGAGCCGACACCTCCCTTGCCCTACCAACTGCCATCATTTCCATCTTATCAGGATTGAGCTTCAGTCTGCTGTGCCGTAACCAATCCCCCATGGCCTCCAATAATTGGGACAGTACTGAGACAGCAGGACCTGGGTCGGTTGAAAAAGAGAGGTAAAGCTGGGTGTAATCAGTGTATTGGTGGCAGCGCACACCAAACCCTCTCATGATCTCCCCCAAGGGCTGCATATATATATTAAACAATAATGGAGACAGAATAGAACCTTGAGGAATGCCACAATCCAGGGCCCAGGGACTGGAAGACTCAGCCCCCAGGACAACCTGCTGACTTCTCCCCAAGAGGAATGATCTGAACCATCCAAGGACAGTCCTGTCCAGAGCCCCCAGGGCTCACAATGGTCTCAACAGCAGCCCATGGTCCACTGTGTCAAAAGCGATCGAGAGATTTAGCAGGACCAGAAGTGTTGAATGTCCTGCGTCCATCTCCCAGTGGAGATCATCCACCAAGGCCACCAACGCCGTCTCTGTACTATAGTCGGGGTGGAACCCTGATTGAAATGGATCGAGGAAACTGATGCTGTCAAGATGAGCCTGGAGCTGCAGTGCCACCGCCCGTTTAATAACCTTCCCTAAAAAGGGAAGGTTAGAGACAGGTCGGTAGCTGGTGAGTGTGTCCACATCCAAGGATGGCTTCTTTAGCAGGGGGTGCACCATGGCCTCCTTGAGACCAGGGGGAAATCTCCCCTGCTGAAGGGACGCATTGATTACCCTCGCCAGCACTATCCCCAATGTCTCCCTGGAGGCTTTCACCAACCAGGACGGGCATGGATCTAATTCGCAACTGGTGGCTCTCACAGACCCCAGAGGCGGAGGGAGGCTGGACTGACCAGCCCCCACACCACCNAGGGGGAAATCTCCCCTGCTGAAGGGACGCATTGATTACCCTCGCCAGCACTATCCCCAATGTCTCCCTGGAGGCTTTCACCAACCAGGACGGGCATGGATCTAATTCACAACTGGTGGCTCTCACAGACCCCAGGACATCCACATCATCGGCTGGAGTCACTTCCTGAAACTCAGCCCAAGAAGATGGACCAGATGGGGTCTCCAGCACCTTGCGCTTCATCTATACTGTTCCTAATCCAGTTTGAAGTTGCTCTGGATCCGAGTGATCTTGTCTGCAAAGTAGATGGCAAACTCCTCACAGCAGGCCTGGCACAAGTCCCCTAAGGCGGAGGGAGGCTGGACTGACCAGCCCCCACACCACCCAGAACAGCTCCACTGGACGCAACTTTGCAGACACTATGAGGGCGGCAAAGAATCCTTTCTTTGCCATCCTCATAGCCTCAATATAGAACAGCAAATGGACCCTATAGAGATGTCGGTCAGATGCAGCATGAGTCCGACACCA
This sequence comes from Sphenodon punctatus, assembly GCA_003113815.1. Classification (NCBI taxonomy): domain Eukaryota; kingdom Metazoa; phylum Chordata; class Lepidosauria; order Sphenodontia; family Sphenodontidae; genus Sphenodon; species Sphenodon punctatus. The sequence goes on along the minus strand of QEPC01012104.1, from coordinate 227,387 downwards.
GTGTCGCTCTAGTCACCTACCTGCCTGCTTCATACACTGCAGTCCCTCAGTAAACCAAGGGGCCCTGCGGTGACGAGACAGAGGTAGGAGACGTCTCGGAGCCACCCTGTCAATGGTCTCCCTGAGCAAGTTGTTCCAGAACCAGATGATTTCATCAACAGAGCGGCCGTAAAGATCTAAGGTTAAATCCCCCAAGGTCTCCTGGAACCAGTGAGGTTCCATCAGCCTCCAGGGGTGGACCATCCTAACTGGTCCATTCCCCTTCTTGGGTTGGTGTGCTAAGAGACTGGCCTGTAGGAGGTAATGATCAGTCCATGACAAGGGAGTGATCCTCACATCCCCCACTACCGGATCACCCGCCTCAAGGCCAGAACAGAACACCAGGTCAAGGGTATGTCCCCCCACATTTGTCAGACAGTTAATAACTTGGGACAAGTCCATGGTTGCCATGGCAGCCATGAACTCTCGCTCCACTCCCACAAGGCCAGCATCAGCATGGGCATTGAAATCCCCCAGGACCAAAGTCCTGGAGGAGTTCAGTACCACCGCCGAGACCAGCTCTGCTACAGCGGCAAGGGATGCTACTGGGCAGGAAGGGGCCTGATACACCAGCAGCACCCCAAGATTGCCCCCAGCCAAATCGAACACCATATGGATGACCTCGATCCCCAGAATCTCCTGGACTGGATACCTCCTAACAGGCCATGTCTCTTTAAAAATAATAGCTACACCACCTCCCCAGCCCACGGGGTTACTACTGCACGGCATACCCAGCTGGAATGAGATTGGCCAAAATTGGCCCCGCCTCCTCATCCAGGCAGGTTTCCGTAATACATGCAAAGTCTGCAGCCCCGTCCAGGATCAGGTCCCGGATTACTGGGGGCTTATTTACCATGGACCTTGCATTTTGCAGCATCAGCCTCCCACCGGCGGACCTTAGACCCTGCTGCTCCTTCACCCACAGTGAGGGGGAGGATCCTTTTACCTCCACAAGGGACCTAGGTCCCCATGGGGCCTGAACCACACACCCCCGTGGACCATACCATCCCCATCCCAGAACCACCCCTATAGCCACTCCTCCCTTCCCTTCCACATCATTCTGACCCCCCTCCTAATGGCTGCTCCCCCAAAGCCCCCAGAGATCCCCACCCCCTTTCCCAAAAATGTTCCTCCCCCCATCTCCCCTTCCTCCCCCCTCTCCCCGGGGCTCCCCCTCTCACAGGGAGTCCCTCCTCCCTACAATTCAGGCAATGCCCCCCGTCTCACTGGGGACAAAGTCCACACCCCCTGGGACTCTCTCTCACACAGAGAGTCCCCCCTCCCTACCATTCGGGTAGTGCTCCCTCTCTCATGGGAAGGTCTGACCCACCCAAGGGCCATCCCCTGTCCTCTCGCCAAAGGGGATTTCCCTCCCCTCCCTAACTCAATCCCCTCGCTCCCCACCCTCACCAAAAACATACCCCATACCCCTTAATACCCCTTAAAATGCAACTAAAATACAGATAAAAAGTGTCCCATTCTTGGTACTCTCGATCCGGCTAAGGCCATGCCTAATCAGGCCGCTTTTAGCCTCGCCAGGAAACCCAGAAAGTCCAGCTGCGCACCCAGGCCCTGCCCCTTCCTCCAACCGGGGGAGGAGGAAAAGATAGTACCGAGGGGGCCAGGCATCACAAGTTTTTGAAGGCCGGGTCCCGGCTCAGCAGTGGCAACTCGGCGATGGTGGCAACGGTATCAATGGCCATGGTAGTGGGCACCAGCACCTCAAAAAGCCCCTCTCCAGTGGTAGTGGGTGCAATATATAGCTTTGGGGCCAGGCAGCACAACTCCCAAATGTTGGTGGAGGCGGACAATGGGTCCGGCAGTGGATCTGATGGCAGCAGCGATGGCAGTAATGTTGGAGCAGTGGTGACAACAGCAGGGAAGAGCCACGGGATGGCAATTTTTACTGTCCATACAGTGGGGGGTGGGTGGGCACCATGGTCCAGAAAACGGCCCGGCTAATGGCCGACACCCTTTGGGTGCCACTGTTCGGCTGGTGCCCAAAGGGCCCCGCCCTTCATGTTATTACCTGGGAGGGGGTAGGGATGATCAGAGTAGTAGAGGACTCCTCCAATCATGACAGCCCCCTATTCCCATAGCAGCAGACACAGCATGCAGTTCCCAAAGAGCCCCGCCCTTTATGTTATTACCTGGGAGGGAGAGGGACGAGCAGAGTGGCAGATGTCTCCTCCAATGATGACAGCCCTCTATCCCCACAGCAGCAGACACAGGATGCAGTTCCCAAAGGGCCCCGCCGTTGATGTTATTACCTGGGAGGGGGAGGGACAAGCAGAGTGGCAGAGGGCTCCTCCAGTGATGACAACCCCCTATCTGCACAAACAAAGGAAACTTAGTGGTATGTGAGCCTGTCCCCTGGAACATGGGGGAAAGGGGAAAGGGGTGCGTGAGACCGAGGGGTGGGCATCAAGTCCTCCTTCGGCTCAAACCCTTGTTGCCGGGCAAAGTCAAGGACCTCCTCCAAGGATGCCTGCCATTTGGATACCGACTGGCGGTACAGTTCAACATCTGCAATCTCCATGTGGACGTACTTGGAGTATGCCTCCATCTTGCGTTCCCTTATTTCCAGTTCCTGGAATCGTTCCACCAGCTGGTCCTCCATTGTAAGCGCTTGGAGCTTGAGGTCATCAATGTATTTTTGATTGGCCTCAATATAGGTCTGAGTGGGGCTCTCCAGTTGGACCTGAAAAGCCCTTGCCACTTCAGACTCCTCCTGGGGGGTTGGAGACTCCTCAACAGAGCTAGAGGGGGAAGGGCTGTGGTTGCAGCACTTCTGCCATGCCTTCTCCCCTTGCTTCTGGCTGGAGCGATGCTGCTCTGTACCAGAGTCCCTGCGCCCTGAGCTAGCCACATCCTGCCGCATCACCTTCAGTTGGTGGATGTTCTCCACATGGGCAATAAGCCCCAAGGTGGTCCCCTGTGACCCCCTTTTGATTTTTTTGCCACAGATCTAAAGAACATAAAAAGATAAAAGAAGTGCCATACTGCGTCACACCAATGGTCTGTCAAGCCCTGCCTGCATTCTGTCTCCACAAGTGGGTGGGTGGCCAATCTCTCTCTGCAGGGGACTTCCTAACAGGTCATAAGGCAATCCATCCCCTGTTGTTCCAGCCCCTGTGCCTTACTTTGCATCGGGAAAATCCGCCTTTCGGCGTATCGAAGTATTGCCAGACCGTGGACCTCATTGTCCTGCTTTCTGGCAGCTCCTGTGGCTGCAACCTCCGCCAGGATGGTTTTTTGGGCTTGGCACCAACGGCGGCATCATCATCACCCTCTCTGAAACAGGAACACATAAACAACACCTAAATAATATCATTCATTTATGTTGATACCTCAAGTCCTTCCAAGAGCAACTAGAGACCCTGGTTGGCAAATGTGTGTGGGAGGGTGCTTTGGCTCGTGCCTGTCTGCTGGAAGACCACCACCACCCTCTCTCTCTGTGGCAGACCCCTAAATCAGACACGTGCAAATCCTGCCCTTCTTGGGGTGTTGGGGTGGCAAATTAGAGACCCTGGCTGGCACGTGTGTGGGAGGGTGCTTTGGCTTGTGCCTGTCTGCTGGAAGACCGCCCCACCCTCTCTTTCTGTGGCAACCCCTAAATCAGACACGTACAAATCCTGCCCATCCACTGCCACCCGCTGATGCCCACTGTTTGTACCTGAACAATAACCAAACATTTTTTTTAACAAACCTGGCAGCACTGGCACCTCCTATGCCCTCTTCCTCCTCTGGCAAGGAGCCAACCTCCACCACCTCAGATGGTCCAAGCTGGACCTCTTCCTCTTCCTCTTCCACCTCCCTCATTTTTCTTTCCTCCATCATCCTCCACCAAGCAACCAACAACCAAACCTCAATCACAACCAACCTCAACAAACGAACCTCAATGAGACCAAAGCAAACCACACAGCCACACACACACACACACACACACACACTCTCTCTTCACACAAGCTCAAGCACTTGAATTTCCATTTCCGGTTTCTGGCGCGATCATGGGACCAAATGATACCAATACTAATACCGACCTCCGCCGAACGTTCAGCCGAACTGAACGCCGCCGAACTGAACGACCGAATCCAGTCTCGATTCCCAGACCGAACGACCAAACCCGAACTCGGTTCCCAAACAGAACGACTGAACATCCAAACAGTGTTCTGTTCACACATCCCTAGAAGAGGTTCCTACTAAAGCTGAAACAGGAAGCAGAGTAAATATTCACAGATTTTTTTTCCCCCAATTTCAGATAAGCTATAATTAAGCCAGTTTTGATTATTATTATTATAATTATTATTATAATTTTCATAATTTCAATTATTTCATTGATTTTCATATAGGCTGCTTTCTGATGATACATGGGGAGTGGGAGGTGGGAACTTGCACTTTCATGATCATTGCTCTGTAGTTGTGGCCATTAGTGCCTGTGAGAATGCACTAATCCCCTTTTATCATGTGATAACACACATCCTTGTAAAGGCTACATTTGTGGACCCAGTAATGTGCAAGCGTTCTTAGGTGATAAAAGGGGATTAGTGCTTTCTCACAGGCGCTAATCCTCGCAATTACAGAGCCTTGGTCACAAATGTGCAAGTTCAGTCCCGCCCATGTAATGTTGGAAAGCGGCCTCATGCATTCAGTTTTCTTGTTTGTCTGTTAGTTTTCAGAATTAAACATCTGAAAAATCTAGTAGTTGCAGATTAAAAAAATTAAGAACCACCAGTAACTAATGAGAATGAGCAGAGTAAAACCTGAAGGTAATGTCAGGATAAGAATTTTGGAAGCCAATACAGTCAACACAGTCACCCAAAATGGAAATAAGCAGCTGAAAAGCCAAACTGATGAAAGACTGTAACAAACAAACAATACAAAAGACCAAACAGCAGGGTACTTGAATGAGTGATTGGAAAACCATATGGTGTTCATATAATTTATTTTGGCTCAGATTGTTTGTATTTGATGGTTTTACGAGTTTTGGCAGGTACCCGCTTCAGCTCTAATTCATTCCGGTGGCAAAGTGTGTGAAGTGGTGGAGATCCTTCAAGATGGGAAGTGGTATGTAGGTGGAATGTAGAGGTATGTAGGTGCAAGGATTTACGAATTATCAATACTGCCTTTTGCCTTCAAGATCACAAAATGTTGGTTAGACTCTGATTCCCTTGTAGTTAAGTTATTTGATTTAATTTCTTTTAGGAAGGTGCATTTGTTTGTAGAGTTTTTGCACTATCCTTTGTTATCTGCAAGCATGCTGCCTTTTTAGCAAGGGACTTTAAGCATCTTTCAGCATTGTCCCAATGCGTTCTTTATTTTTATGTTGTCATGCCACTTTCTGTCAATGGAAGTCTACCCTAAGTAATTTCACTGTTTTTCTGAATACACCGTTTTTAAAAAAACTAGGGGCCCGATCAATCATGTTGTCAAAAGAGTTTTGTTGTATCATCTACCTAGTCTAAACTCCTTAGAAGCCATTTAAAGCTCCACTGATTTGGAGACACTGATTTACACTCTGATGTCTTCCAGACTGGACTTACTATAATTGTCTATAACCTGGCCTTTCACAAGCTTTAATTAGGAGATTACAGATTGTTTAGAAGCCTGCTGCTAGACGTTTTACTCTTTCCAAATACAGAGACAGTATTTCCACTAGGCTGTATTGATCACAACGGCATTCTATGCAATAACTGTGTTGATTTCAAAATTCTTATCCTGACATTTAAATTTCTTCATGACCTTTTCCTTCCACTTTCTCCCACCTCCCTTTGCCTGACTAAAATTTATATTCCTTTGTGTTGTCCTAGGTGCAATATTTCTGAGTTGGAACAGAACTAAGCTGACAATAATTGGTGCTGCATCATGAAACTTTTACTTTATTAAGAGCCCACTGGAGAGAGCACTTTCCTGGCTATATGCACCATGCACTCCCGTCTCTGCATTCTAATAGCTCACAATAGCCTTACATTCTCACAAAGGACTTTAATAAAGTTTGGAATGAATTATATTGTTCAGTGGACTGAAGTCACAAACTCTGGAGTGGATTACGTAGTTCAATGAGCTAGAGTCACCACATTACACTAGGGTCAGTTACCCAGAGCTTACACATTATAGCTGTTCTAGGAGCCATCTGTCTCTGCTACATTGTAGTGATGTGTTGAACATATGATTTCAAAAATAAACTTTGACCAACTAGTTGTAGGACAGGAAAGTGCAATTTAGAATAGTACTGAAACTCGATATTTTAAATTACTTGGTTTTTACTGAGTATTTAACTTTGTTTTTCTGAATACCGAGTAACTGAGGAATTGTTCCAGTACATCCAGTACTTGGGTAAATCCACAGATGGGGAACATACGGGGCTCTTCCCAAAACATATGGGGGTTTTCCTGGCTTTTCCGAGTACCAAGTTCCCTTATATAGATAAGGGAAAGTGGTATTCGAAAAACACTCGGGGTTTTTTTTGCAAGTATTTTATTGAATATTAAGTATTCAGCCAAGTTTCCAAGGACCAGCCAAACACACAGAGCTGATCCTCTGAAACTTGGCAATACTTGCGATTTTTTTTGTTTGTATTCATTTCAATTCAATTTATTGCCGGCACTGGCTCTCGCCTTGGCCCAGAATGTAGCAAAACATAATATAACAATATATATAACAAGATAGCAATAAAATAACAATATTCAAAAATATAATTAAATATCACAGCAGACTTTGTATACATATCGTACATGGATTAGTACTCTTCTATCGCAATGTGAGCCATTAGGCCCTATTCGGAAAAGGGGCTACGTTTAGACAGCCCAAAAAGGAGACTATCTCTCTCCTTCCCTAACGCTACTGCACTAGCCTATATCAAATACAGGCCAAATATGAGCCGAGCTCATGGAACACTGCCTGACTCATCAGCGGGGGTTGCCTTGACAAGCTCAACCCCTGAATGGTCAAAAACATCTCACGTACAATCCCTATGCCCCGCCACTCTATCTTTGAACACTTTACAGCCTTGTTTTAGTGAAAGCACTAAAATATCTCAATTAGCAGTAATTGGGCTAGAATGCCAAAGCCCTACCCTAAATCAAGCCTTTTTTTGGAAACCAGTTGAATAAAGGAAGCAACAGCCAACACTGCTTCCCTATTTGATAGCCCCAAGAAAAAGACATAACAGTTAGTAGATTCGAAAGTTTGGCCACACGGCAAAAATGGAGATAGCCAAGTCTGCCTAAGAGACTCATAATATGGGCAGCTTGCTAAAAGATGCTCCACAGTCTCTAGTTCCCTTTTGTGGCATGAGCATAGCCTCTGGTCCCCTGGTATGTTCATAAACCTCCCCTCCACAACTGCAGTCCTGCTCAACTGCCATCTTAACAAGGTGTAAGCTCTACGTAACTTGGGATTCACTAATATATCCAAGTAGGGTTCAAATAGAAACCGCTCTTTAATTAGGCCCAGGGAGGGGGCCACCTTCCATGCCCTTACTCGGGCTAAATCATCCTGGGACACGATGTCCTCTATTCTAGTCATTAGCTGTGATCGAATAGAGGCTATCGCAACCCGAATGAAATACTGAAAAGAGAAACCCAGTCTTTTCAACAGCTTTTCTAGTCGGAGAAGCCATGGATATAGCCATATTCCCTGATGTCCCAACTCCTCCTTTAAACATAAGAGAGGGAGCAACTCCTCCTTCTGGACTAGGAGTCTCAACCAGTATCTTACAAGGGACTTACTAGTTAGTGATGCTATTGAAAGCCTGTCCAGTTCGGCCCTGGGTATAGCCCCTGGGACACTGCCTGAAACACCCAACAACCGCCTAAAGAACCAATTCTGAACCTTCTCCAGAGTAAGTGTTTCCACAAGCGAAATCATGTCTAGGCCAAATAGCAACATTGGTGGAATTTTTGCATCGTAAACTTTCAGGAAGGTAGAAACAGACATACCTCTAGACAGGTGATAAGCCTTTACCAAGGCCCGTGCTGCTTGAGTGGCCTTTGTTGCCCTGATCCGAATATGATGGTTCCATGTGCCCCGATTAGTCAGGGTAACTCCTAAATAGGTGAAGGAACTCACAAGCCCTACCTGCCCAGCGCTTGTTTTCCAAGACGCTGGGAGCTTTCTTTTTCCTAAGACCATTATCTTTGTCTTCTGTGTGTTTAACGCCAACCCATTCTGGAGACAGTATTTTATAAATAACTCCAAGGCCCTTTTGATACCTACTTCGGTTTGGGCCAACAGAACCGCGTCGTCAGCAAACTGAAGACACCCCAGACTAGTCCCTCCCACAACTGGTGGGTGGTTATCCTCACTTGCCAATATCTTCGGGAAATCTGATAGATATAAGTTAAAAAGGAGTGGGGCTAGCATGCAGCCCTGACGTATCCCACTCTTGATTGGGATCTCCTTGGTCAAAGTCTGGTTTTCCTTGACTTTGACCCTGGCTACATTGCTTGAATAGAGACCTATAATTACTGCCAGCAGATTTTTGTTGATTCCCAAGGACCTAAGCTTTGCCCACAGTCTTGCTCTTGGGACCATGTCGAAGGCCTTATTAAGATCGACAAAAGATAAATACATAGAACCCTTCCTGATCTTGTGATATGTATGGATCGCGTGAAAGAGCACGAAGCAGGAATCAGTTGTAGATCTCCCTGAACGGAAACCAAACTGTTCCTTTGGAATGATTTTATTCATACTGGCCCATGTTTCCAACCGTACCAAAAGCATTTTGGCGAACAATTTCCCCATCGTGGAAAGTAGGCTTATTGGCCGATAATAGGCCGGATCTTGGGCCTTTCCCTTATAAATTGGGACAATAGTACTCTGGGTCCAAGACTTGGGAATATTCTCTGACCCTGTAGCTGCAAAAAAAACCTTTTGATAGCATTGCCACCCACCACCTTGGGGCCACCTGCAAGACTTCTGCTGAGATAAAATCTGGCCCCGGAGACTTATTGAGTTTAAGACTCCCTATGAGCTCTATTATTTTTTCCTCCAAGAAGTCCTCTGTTCTCCAAATCCGAATTGGGGCCCCACTGTCCCTCTCAGGCAAATCATCACACTCCACCTCTGTGTCCTCAAAGAGCTCCCAAAAAAACTTTACCCACTGATGTTCCGTGGGCATCTGCCCATAAACTCTCCCCCTTGGTCTTATTATTTTATTTAGGGAAGACCAAAATCTCCCCATATTTCCTGTGAGACTATCCACGGCCAACTTGGCCCAATAGCTCGAATAATAAGCTCTTCTCTTGGACTTTAAAGTCCTTGCGTAATGAGCCCTCGCTTCACTAAAGACCTTCCTTGTAATAATGGAAGGGTCTCTGACCCACTTCTCTTTTACTATAATCAGATACTTTTTTCTCTCTCTACATTCAAGATCGAACCACTGATTCTGGCTTTTATGGATATACCTACGCTTCTTAATGCTTTTAGCCCAAAAGGCCTGGGCTGACTGTACAAGGCTGTCGTAAGCTGCCAGTAGGAAGGCAAAGTCTGAGGTGTCCACCATCGAGGCAGCTATTTGTGCAACTTCCACCGAATTGGCCCAGGCACTTGTCTCCAGGGTGAGTTCCACGGAGGAGAAGCTCTTCCTCACTTGGATCTCTTCGTCTCTAATAGCTAGGTCACCCCCACCTACTATCTTCCTTCTTAACCTAGTGACCAGCGCCAAATGATCACTCTCTGGTCTAATGCAAAGAACAATCCGCTCATAAATCCCCAACTCCATTGCTTGTACCAATATCATATCCACTTTGCTCCTTCCCTGCACACCTAGGAAGGTAAAAAACCCCTCCAGATCATACAAGGAGTCCTGGTTGAGGACTGTTAGATCTAATTTGTATATTTACCTGACCAGAGGGGATCTGGACATCAACCCCCCAGGTGCTTCTACACCCAGGGCCCCACTAGGCTTCTGCATGAGAATCAGATTCCCATCCTCACCCCCCCCCCCCAAATGGGTGTTCCAATCTCCCACTAACACAAGGTGGGCCTGAGGGTACAATCCTTCAATCCAGAATATGTCCTCTTCCAAAGCCTGCCACACCTCCCCCTGGTAGTAGGGGGACACAGGTGGGGGAATATAAACATTGAAGATCGCATAGTGCTCTGCACTGGCACCTATCCATTGGAGGATACCCACCTGATATTCAGGTCTACTTGTATCCAGGAGGTTAGGGTTCCTTGACAGGTGGAATTTAATAGGAACACCAACCCCCCTGAAATTCTACCCCTTGTCCCCACCTTAGATCCCCCATGGAGGAAATGGTCAAACCTGTCAAACTGAACCAAGTCATCCTCTTTTAGCCATGTCTCTTGTAAACAAATTAAATCAAATCCCTTTAAATAGTCTAGCCAGTCCTGATCTTGCAATAAGGGCCGTACCCCTGTAATATTCCAAGACATTAATGAAAAATAAGACTCGATGTCCTGTTGGTTCTTGTCTACTGATTTGGCCCCAATCTCCTCAGAACCCTCACTACAAAGAGGAGATTGATTACCCCGATCTCCCGCCAGGTTCCTCAGTCATCCCTGTGAGGCTTCAATTTCGAGGGGAGGGAGTTCGGTATCTGATACTACCACGTTGCTATTTCGCCCTTGTATTTCAATCTTTGCCTCTAACTCTAGTTGAGCAGACTGGATGAGGCACTGCCCCCTTAGCCTTCCCTCCTCATTAAATTCCGGATTGCTGATCTCCTCAGGCTCCAATGCCCTAACTACTGTCCAATCTAGTTTGGGCTCCTCCAAATTTACCCTCTTGTCACCTCTTCCTACCTTAGGGGCTATGTAAATACTTTCAGATATCTGAACCAACTGTTGGATCTTTGTTATTCTAGAAAGAAACTGATCCTGCTCGATGCTGGGCAGCTGTTGCAAAAGCTCACCTATCTGTTCGACTTGCCCAGTATCGTCTTCACCCAAAAGAAACAGCCCTACCTTGCCTACTAATGACTCTGGACCCCTATTAAAGGGGGCCCTAGTCATCTCATTGGGGGCAATACCCTCTTGTATCCCCTCCACCCTCTGTTTCTGTCCAGGAGGCTGAGACAAATCGGCAGCCTTGATAACATCTAATGGGACCTCCACCAACTTCTGGGGCTCCACAGATTGATCCATTGGCGTAGGGGATGCATTCCTTTCCAAATCCCCTTGGCCTCTTGGGGAGGACCTATCTAGAACACCCCTCCTTCCCTCATTTCACCCTCCCCCCCTGATTCACCCTCCCCTCCCTCCCCCCGCGCTCCGGTGACTGGAAGTGCGGGGAGAGAGTTAAAAGGACTGCCGCCGGCTGCTTGGGCTACAGCTCAGCAGCACGTACTTACCATCCACTGCTCCTGGAGGCTGTTCCGCTGCCGCTGCTGCCCCACTGGCTGGAGGGGGTCCTGAGGCACCTGGAAGGAAGAGGGCTGTGAGTGGGGTTTTGGACTGATTCACCCTCCCCCCCTCCCCCCGCGCTCCGGTGACTGGAAGTGCGGGGAGAGAGTTAAAAGGACTGCCGCCGGCTGCTTGGGCTACAGCTCAGCAGCACGTACTTACCATCCACTGCTCCTGGAGGCTGTTCCGCTGCCGCTGCTGCCCCGCTGGCTGGAGGGGGTCCTGAGGCACCTGGAAGGAAGAGGGCTGTGAGTGGGGTTTTGGACTGATTCACCCTCCCCCCCTCCCCCCGCGCTCCGGTGACTGGAAGTGCGGGGAGAGAGTTAAAAGGACTGCCGCCGGCTGCTTGGGCTACAGCTCAGCAGCACGTACTTACCATCCACTGCTCCTGGAGGCTGTTCCGCTGCCGCTGCTGCCCCACTGGCTGGAGGGGGTCCTGAGGCACCTGGAAGGAAGAGGGCTGTGAGTGGGGTTTTGGACTGATTCCCCCCCCCCCCCCCCGGCTCCGGTGACCGGAAGTGCGGGGAGAGAGTTAAAAGGACTGCCGGCGGATGCCCCGGCGGCCTCAGCTGGCGGCCGCAAGCCGAAGGGCTGCGGCCAAAGGGCGTGGCCCTTTGGGGTCCTTCAGGGCATGGAGGGGTTGGAGGGGGAGAGTATGGGGGATGAGGGAAATGTAGGGGTAAGGGGTTGTATGGGGGAGACGGAGAAAGAAGAGCAGGTAGAGTTAGAGGTACTCCCTGTGAAGTTAAATAGGGGAGCTAAAGGGGAAGAACTGTTGGCATGTAGTGCTGAGGGGGAGGAGAGAGAGGTGGTCGATGGGGTGGTTTGGATGGGGTTGGGAGTACAGAGAGGAGAAGGTGAGGAGGTTGATGCAGTTATGCTCACCGACATAGGATTGGTGGGGCCACCTCCTCCCGGTGAGAGAGGGATTGAGGTGGTTAGAGTTTCCCTGGTGGCAGCAGGGAACGAGTGGCGAGAATGTGGGACCTTCCCCATGGTGATGGGGGAGGTCATAGAATGGGATATCGGTGAAGCAAAAGGGGGGTGGATTTTTTGATGGTTCGGATTGTTATATTCTCTGCTGTGCTTGATCTTGTTTTGTATTTGAAATGTTGAATTTTTGTATTGTTCTAGTTATTATGTTAATATGTTTATTGACTTGGGGTTCCCTGTGTGGAGTATAGCCCTAGATTGTAGATTGTATTGTGTTGTAAGCCGCCTCTAGTCCTTCGGGAGAGAGGCGGGGTATAAATTAAATGGAAATGGAAAAAAAAAAAATTTCCTTTTCCCCTGGTCTTTTGTGGGGCTTCTCCCCCCCTAGGCTCCAATGGCTCCGGATTTGGCAATGTTTCATGATCCAAGCCCCTAGGTTTCCTACTGCCTACCTCATCTTGGGACCAAACTCTATCTATTGAAATATCCCGCCGGGCCATGGTTTTTCTTGCTGTAAAATTTTTTTGCACCCAGTAAGTATCAGAAAAACTCACTCTTAACCTAGAACACCCAGATCGCTTGGATAAGATTTCCCACTCTGTAATCACATCTAGCCTAACAATTTTCCCTAACAGATTGGTCAAATGACATGCTACCCACCTAGGGGTATCCCAGTCGTACACCCTCCCATTATAGTCCCTCCCTATATATAAATAAATCTCCTTTGGCCTAACTACTGACTTGCGATGGCCCAGGTCCCTATACCGAAACCCGAGGGTTTGGTTCTGGGATTTTTTAGGCCCCAAGGACTGCCTCTTCTGTTTTGTTTCTATTTGGTGCAACCCTAATGTAGAAACAGTAGGGCTGAAGTGGCAGCAACTGTTACCGCGCTGCCATTCCATTCCGAGAACTCGGCACTTAATGTGTCTTGCCGCCAACTTCCCCTCGATATTTCTGCAATTCCGCATTACCTGCTGCCAGCATCTGCAGATGCAGCATGTCTGCAGTTTGTGAACACAAGCAGTTTTATGCTGCCTCCCACCACTGAGTGTGAGTCCCTGATGCACCGTGATGCTGAATAATAGATTATTGAATGAATGAACTTAGGGTGACTCTGACTACCTGCTTCAGAATCCACTGCAGGGGCTTAGCCACCATGATGCGGGGCGGGGGGCGCATTTTCACCCGTGCCCTGCCCTGGGAGGGGGCCAGCAGTGATCAGGGCCGGCCCCAGGCATATGTGGTATCCGTGGGAGCCGGGAGCCCTGCTCCTGAGTCCCAGAAGAGTCTCTCTTGCACCATCAGCACCACCTTTTTAAACAGCTCAGTTGTAGCCTCGCAGCGCTGCTACATGGGTGGGGGACGAGTCCCCCCCCTCCTTTGCAGCAAATGTTGATGCCTTGTAAACAAAGTTCTTCTTCGAGGGGCTCCTTCCATTCTCACAAATGGGAGAGTGTACCAAGCCTAAAAAGAGGCAGTGCGGGAATTTTCTAACAAAATGACACTCCAAGCAGGTTGGATCTCTACAGCCTGGGAAGGGGGTAGCAGGCAGGGGGCAGCTTGCTCTGGGATGGTCCATTCAACTGGGGGAGGGTTGTTTGTTCAGTGCTGTCTCTGTTAGAAGAATGGACAGATCCTCCCTCTTCCCTTTGTGATCGCCACATAGAGAGAACTGGGCATGCAGTCAGAGCAGTTACAATGAGGCACCCTAACACACAAGAGAATTCACAGAAGAGCAGGGACTCCCCCCCCTCCCCATCCCCTGGATCAGCATCAGGAGCCAGGCACTTGCTCACTGCAGCTGGGGATCCTTGCACTCTAAGCAGGACAGAGACTAGTGCACCTGGCTCCTGATGCTGATAGGTAAGGCATTTAGTCTGGCACAAAAGAATAATTTAGCTTGTGCAAGGGTAAGATGGTATAACCAGTAGGCAGACATTTTCCCTCGACCAATGCAGGAAAAGGACCCAATGAGGGGGTTGCCGCAATCACTGACAGTTCCGTTTGTAAGGCCATATCATTCAATCTAGTCATTACTTCAGCTTTAATTGCCTTAAGGCCCCTGGATTGACAGTACAGAACAGAAAAACCCATCTTTTGAATTTGCTGAGCCATGGTCATTGACCACGTGAATTTAAAAGAATCTTGGATGAAATATTGAATAGACCTATCTGCTCAGCAATATTTACATTCAACCATAGTTGGAGGGCATAGCTTAGCGCAATAATTTTCCAGTTTACTTGGCCTAACTCAACCCTAATTGCTGCTGAAGGGATTCTGATAGGAGTTTGAAGAATGCTCCTCAAAAACTCCATTTGAATACTGTCAAGATTGAATGGGCAAATAACATCCCAGATTGCCGCCCCATACATAAGTTGGCCACTGATCTTAGCGTTCAGTACCTTGATAGCCATTGTGACCCTATTGTTCCCCTTCATATGAAAAAAACTCAATTTAGCACCTTTTGTAGCCACAGTTTGATTGCATTCCATTTTAAATTTATTAGTCCAGCTGCCAGACTTATGAAAATTAACCCCTAGGTATTTATACTGCTGGACCTGTTGAATACAATGGTAATCAGAAAATTTTAAAAACTGGTACTGAAAATTACCAATGTTTTGAGTTTCCGAGTACCTGATTGAGTAGCTCATCAAGTACCCAACTCAGTACACAAAAATGTGGGTTTTACAAATCAGCTACCCATTTCACCTCTACTCATGAGTAGTAGCCTACCTAGTTTTTATTTGCCCCCTTTCCTATTCCAGGATCTGGACCCAGGATCCAGTCCCTACCCTCCAGCACTGAAATAGTGAGCTCAGGGGAAGAAACTGATGATGAGTGCATAAAGTCATGGGCAAGGGATGGATCCATGGCACAGATCTATAATCTGGACTTTCCCCTTCCTTGTCACATCTTGAGTGTACCTTTAAGCACCCCAAGCTCCATCTTCTATCTGGCCCTTGGAACTTGTACTCATTTTAAAAGTGTGCCCCAGGAGGGAGAAGATTCCCATTCCTTTTGTATTCCATTAGCAGTACAAAGGTAACTGGTATTCCAATACCAGTTTTTATTTTATTTTTTATACTGTGCTATAGATTGTATTCTGCTTTAGAGAAACACAGGTCTCTGCCCCCACATAATATGCAACTTATGCAGGAAACCATACAAAAGCAGAAAAAGAGAGGGGAGAGAAAGGTGACATGAGACTGGGTAAACTGGATTGCAAGGCTAGCCCCGCTTCAAGTCAGTTCAAGGTATTTTTTAATATTGCTACATCGATTGAATAGGCCAAATTATTAATTAGAGATACATTTATTCAAGGAATGTTGTCCTTTTTTCTGTTCAAGGAATGTTCACAAACCAATCCATATTTCTGTAAAGGAACTTGTTTGCAATATTCACTGAATATTTTGGACACAGAATCAACTCATGAATCTTTCCCAAATTATTCACTCCAATTATTAGCGTAAGAAAACCATTCTGTGTTGAGAACAGCCATTCCCCAATCACTGGTGTGAAAACATTTGTCCTTAAAAATAGCAGTTTTAGCAGCACTGTGTATATGAATGAACTAGTGAAAAGAGATATGAAAAGGAGATTAATCTATGAAACGACCATTGCATTCTAGCTATTGCTGTTTTCAGAGTTTCATTCATTTCTCTCTTTCTCTCTAACTCCTCTGATTATCGTGCTGTCTGTGTTCAAAGTGCGTTATAATCTTTCTCTAGTTTGCCCTCACTACAGTCCTGTGAGGTAAGTAATTATTATTCCCATTTTACAGATGGGGAACTGCGACTGAGTTCAATGAGTTTGTGGGTTTGAACCCTACTCTCCTGTGTCTAAGTAACAGGCTTTTGATCCAGATCTACATGATTAATTTTCTTTTGAAACAAATGTTTCAATGGCTTTTTCAGTAGTCAGGATCTCTAATGCTACAAAATCTTATGCATGTCCTTCACTTTATACACAGAGAGTGAATTTTGTTCCAGCATTTCAGCTTCACTGGGAATACTTATAGAAGCCTGCATGTCTCTACTGCATCAGGACTCAAGGGAGACAGGCAATTTTGGTAGCAGATTTTGGAGAAGATATACCCAATTTTGATGATGCTGTACAAGGAGAAACAATTTGGTTTGGATGGCACTCAGGTTTGTACAGACAGTATTGAGTCAAATGACTATTAGGCTAGTGGAATATATAGCGTTCAATTGACAACATTATGCTTTCATGTCCACAATACAAAAAGGGACTATTAAGAAAAACTAAATTGCTTCCCCATAACAATGTTTTCACAAGCTTTTTCAGTGTTGCTTTTGCAAGCAAACAAATATATAGAAATAATAAGATAGCACTGTCTCCTCGGACCTGGCACTTTTCTTTCCAGCATGCAAACGTGCATCTGTTTGGCTTATGAAGATAAATGCACTCTTATGGAACTGGAGTACTGGAGTGCGCTGTTGATCAAACTAATCCTAACCTGTTGAAAATTATATTTCTGCTTTGTTAGCTCTGTAACATTCATCAAGTTGCCTGAAAATTCAGCAAACATCTCTTTCAGAGGGTTCTTTAGGGAAAAGCATGCATAGCATGTTTTTAAAATGGATGTATTTTGTTTTAATAAAATGCTTGGTTCAATGTACACAGAATGATATACACTGTCAAAATGTGTTAGCTCCCCAGATAGCTGTGCAACACTAGAATATTATTTGACACATTTTTTGAAGTCTATTTTGGCTTCTTTTATTTATGGCATGGAGATTGTTGTTGTTTTTAGTTTCAGAGCTTATTCTAAACTACCAGCATTTCATCCAGGTGACTTGTTTTCCTGTACATTTTCTGCATGGCTTTTGGGATATTCAAAGACTCATTGTCAGGGTGGGTAGGTCGAGAAATTAACCAGTTCTGCCTTTTCATGCTGCATATATTTGCAAACAATGGCACAACTACAAAAGGAACAAGTGGTGCAGCTGCACTGGGAGACCACATTCCCTGGTGCAGCTCCCCTGACACTGGGAGAAAGGCCAGGAGGGCCCAATTTCTGCACCAGGGACAATTCCATTCTAGCTATTGCTGTTTTCAGAGTTTCATTCATTTCTCTCTTTCTCTCTAACTCCTCTGATTATCATGCTGTCTGTGTTCAAAGTGCATTATAATCTTTCTCTAGTTTGCCCTCACTACAGTCCTGTGAGGTAAGTAATTATTATTCCAATTTTACAGATGGGGAACTGTGGCTGAGTTCAATGATTTTGTGGGTTTGAACCCTGCTCTCCTGTGTCTAAGTAACAGGCTTTTGATCCAGATCTACATGATTAATTTTCTTTTGAAACAAATGTTTCAGTGGCTTTTTCTAGAAGAAAAAATATATATGAGAGCTGGCAACGAATTTATTTATTTATTTTTTTAGAAATATTTTATCCCGTACCCTCCTGCAGAATAGCAGCTCGGGGCGGCGTACAACTAAGAGCAGAACAACTGAAATAATGAGAGTAGATAATACCAGATGTAACAACAAACACTGGAGAAATATCCATCCCAGGTTTCCTGATATGTGTTGGTGGTCATATGGCACATGTTCCATTGTCAGATGTTGGGCGGTTGCTGGGACACCCAGTGGCTATGTGATAGGAGATGAGGGGCGTGACTTGCCTGCAGCTGAACACTTGGAGAAGTGGTAATGAGTCCCTGGAACAGCATCAGCATGATTAAGAGGCGTGACTGCAACACAGTGAGCAGCAGTGGAGGTAATAAGGGTGGTCTTCCAGTGAAACATATGGATACAGTTCTGCTGTGGTTAGTATCTGTACATTTCTGGATTTAAATACGGATTTGTATTATGGGTCTGTATTTAAATGCATTTAAAATTTTAAAATAATACTTAAAAAAACCAAACCTGTACATGTGCAAATAGCTGCTGGACCATTCTTCACATGCATACCCCTTTCTGCCACCATATTGGAAAAGGGCAGCCAGTCTGTACATGCACAGTGGCTACTTTGTACATCCTCAGAAAGGCTACCCTTTCCCTAAATATCAGCGTTACTGCTGCCACCAGTTTGGAAAAGGGTGTGCATGCGCAGAACAGTCGGATGGCCATTTTATGCATTCACCCTTATTTTTTAAATTATTTATAGATTTTAAACTGAACCGCAATTGGCGTGTTGTTCATAGTTGCAGTTTGGTACAGATTAATCCAAAACTGTCAATTGCGGACAGTTACAGATTAATCCACCTCTGAATTTACCACTCCTTGGATGTAGGAGCTGATGTCCTCCTGGAATCCCACACCCATTGCTCCTGCATTTGCTCCTGATGATTCTGTTGCTGCTGCTCTCGACCAAGACTCACCCTCTGGGCTCACTGTTTTTGGGCTCTGCTCACAATAAGCCCTGCCCCCTGTGCAGGGCCTGAACATCATTTCTCTGGGCCTGATACAAACTAGTAACATGGGCCCCCTGCCAAGATCCCATCCCATCCAAGGCCACAATCCCAAAACCTCTCAGCTCGAGTCCCACATGGTTCCCACGCGACATGAGTCCCACATGGCAACATGGACTTGCAATGGACTTGCACATGGTTGCAACCCCGGCCCCCTGAGATTCCTAGGCTCCAGTAAAGTGTGCCCATATGGGGCAAGGACCCATTCCTCGTTGACAGTCTACTAGATTTGTGGGTGACCAAAGAGGAGTAATTGTGTAAATGACGTAGCAGGGAGTAAACAACAGACATAACAATCCACTGTGTATTTGCTTACCAAATGAATGGGTTGTACATCTGCTAACACCCAGCATGGAGATGAGGAGAAGGCAATAGTGCCACAAAATTGGGTTTCACAAATCTAAAAAATTGTTATACATCATGAGGCAAAATAAAACAGATCTTAAAAGTCTAGTAGAATAACTCAGTAGTGCCTTTCTAATCTACAAAATGTTCTGCCAATTTGAGTTTCCTTGTGCATTACCACAGGTTGGATTTTTGGAGAGGTTTTCAGTTCCATATATTCTTAAAACATACACTAAAGTGCAGTCATGGGGAAAACACCTACACATGTTGTACAGAAAGCACACAGCTCCCAGAGTGCACTTTATGCCTTTGCTCATGTACCCCCTGTGTAATATACACTTGGAAGCTGGAAGGCATAATTTAAGAAAACTCTTTTTCTCTGGGTGAAATTCTCTCCAAAGTTAAGGGCTTAAGTAGTGTGTAGGGGTTTGCATAACCCTTTGGATCAGGGAATGAATTTTGCTCCAATAGCAGAGATCCTGAATATTTTCACTCTAGAAGGTAGAGTGAAGCAGATCTAGGAAGCAGATTCTTTTTCTCAGTCCTGCTACAGGTTAACCAATGGGCTGGAATAGCAGCCAGAGACAGATCCACAACAGTTAGGCAGGGTGCTTGGGCCTAGGTTCTGTGTAGAAATGGTCTATATATGGGCCAGGCAAGAGACCATCTCCAAAGTGCACAGACAGCCATCTGTGGTTGCTTAGCCATCCGANCCACTTTACCAGGCACTGCTTGTTTCGCCCTTTCCCCTTTGTGACTAACACCTTCTCAATCCTGTACAACTTTTCCTGCTTAGGGTTGATCTTTTGAAGCTCTTCAGGATAGAAGGTGCTGAGGATATCTTCGTCTTCATAATCTCTCAGTCTGTACACAGGCTGCCGTGCCTTGCTAAGGACGTCATCCACTATGAATATTTCCCTGTAAAGAATTGCTCATAACCTTTCTCAAATTTGCCCTTGAACTTGGAGATCCTCACGTAGTCCCCTTTTCTAAATGAGGGCACCTCCTTTCTCAGCATCTGATTGTACCCATAAAGCATTTTCCACACACTCAAAGCATTTGTGATGTTCACATCTACAGGCCTGGTGTGTATGGAAGGGTGAAAACTGTGATTATAACTCTCTATGAGTTGAGGCAGCACATCTACATAACAAAAGGTGTTGCGAGCTGTGAAATATCACCACATCCTTGTTTTTAAAGTTCTGTTAAAACGCTCCACCACCCCTGCCTTCACGTGATTGTTAGTCACAAAGTGGCGCACTCCATGCTATTTGAGCAAATTTTGGGATGTCTTATTTAAAAATTTCTTTCCCCAGTCTGTCTGTAATTTTCGATGTTTCCTCCCTTCCCTGAATATGGTTCCAAAGGCCTTACTCACTTCAGGTCCTGTCTTGTTTTTCAAACCTAAGGCCCATGCATACTTCAACAAAATGTCTATGACAGTCAAGATATACCTGATACCCCCATTATACATAGAAAGATGTTGTATGGCAGCCAAATCAGCCTGCCATTGCGCATCCACCCCCGATACGACCATTTTGTTTCTTTTTAAATGCTTTCGTGCAGGCTTGTGCAAGGTATACGCATCCTGGTTTGAAAGTCATGAAATCACCTCTTTCTTAGATATGGTATTACTCTGCTTTTTAGTGGCCTGAAAAAGAGGATTTACACCTCCAAAGCTTCCAACCTCTCCTGGTGTGTAATAGATCTTTTTTTAACAACGCCTCATATGCAGACATGCTTCCAGCTACCCCTGCTAAAAAACAACAATGACACCAAATGACATTTCAAATTTTTTTAAAATTCTTTTGGTGTTGCTAGTTTCTTCTTACAACGGTTCACCTGATCAGATCCTCTTGAGCACTTGGAAATGCAGGAAACACAGGATATGCTTACTCCGACAGGATCTTCCAACTTCAAGTTTTCAAAAGCCTTTACAAGGTCCACATTTACCTGTTGAAATAAAAGATAAAATCAAAGCCTGTGTCTTTTTCACTTTCCCCTCTGACAGTTCCACAACCCTCATGTAGAACTTACCATGGGGTCGTCACTCTGCTGTGTATCCCCTCTGAAGTTTCTCTGCAGTTCATTATCATATAGAGCTTTCTTATACGTTCAAAGGATGCACCAATAATGCAGTAAGCCATTCCAGATGTAGGGATGGGGGTCTCTGCTCTGATGAGTGCTCCATAAAGGACGCTCCCCTCTTTCATACCGCCCTAGGGTTTATGGGTCCTAAACCTTCACCGATTGGTTCAGTTCAGGCAGCTGAGTTGTTTGAAACCACACATGACCCCATTCGGCCAATCTGACCTACCCCATCATGATCCGCCACCCCATTGGTCCATTTTATTCTTCCAAAACGGGGTGGGCTATTGTCAGGTGGGAGGGGGTAGGAAGGGGAGAAGCGCCACCCACTCACACCGTTCACACACGAGGGAGCTCTGTTTGTGAACTGCAAGGAAAGGAGGCCCGTCAGGATAGTGTTTGGGTCTGTTCATGTGCTTACGCACTCTGAATCTTGACCCCTATCATCATAGGGCACAGAGCTGGGAAACAAGGAAGGGGGTCCAGCTTCACCACTTGCACTCGTCAGGGATTTGGCAAGGAAGGTTTGTGAGGGAAGTGCCAGGTCCACAGGGGGGGGGGTCCCAAGGTCCACCGTTATGGTTCACGGGGCTTACACACTCTGAAGAGGCAGGGAAGGGATGGTCCCAGGGAAGAGGGAAAGACCCAACCGCGCGAGCCCACAGGCTCTCACTCACTTCTCTCAAATGACCTGGGGCAAGGGGAAGAGGAATACACGTACACACAAACAACTCAGGATGGGGGAGAACACACACTCTACTTGCTACCCAGGAAGGGAACAAGGATGGGGAACACACACGGCAATTATTACAAACAAAACAGTCAAGGTTCAACACTTAGCTTAAGGGGGGCCAGTCTCTCCAGGGGCTGTCGCTCTGTTTACCGGCACTGCTACCTTTGCAGTGCCGGCCTTTGTAGTGGTGGCTCCCGTCCTTCCAGAACCTTTTTCCCCGCCGCTTTCGCCCCGGGCGCCTTCGGCTGGGGGCGCCTGTGCTGGAGGCGGCATGACGCCGCTGGACATGGTAAGGGGTTTCTTGTAGCCTGGGAGGGGCTGCCGCACCGGGCAGCAGCGGCGGCGACTGACATCTTTACACTATTTCCCTGGTTCAAACTACCTGGTGGGAATGAACTGAATTATGATACACTTGAATGGCATACAATGTATTATGGACATACGTAGTCTGGGACAGGGGAGGTGCAAGCATCTTGTCCATTCCTAGCGCTTATCTGCTGTCATGGCAATTCTCCCTCCATTGACTTTCAGCATGGAGACCTGTACAGTCCATGATCTGACTCCCACTCTATGGTAGTCACAATAAGTACTGAAAGGCTAGTTTGCCACAAATGCTGTTTCCATTAGAAACAGACCATTCACCTGCTTTGGTGAGATGAGGAAACTTACTGTTTTTCCTGCTAATTTCATGGGAATTAGTTACCATTGTTTGTTACTTCCGGTTATTATTGATGAAAGTTGTATAAAATAACAAAAGTGGTAACATTGACAGAAGTGACGTAAAATGATAAATGTAAAATAATGAAAGTGATAAAATTGATGAAAGTAACATCAAATTTGCTGTAAAATTGCAGGCATCGAGCTCAACAATAATATAATCAAAAGGAGCTGCTACATAAACAGAAACACATAGTGTTTGGCAACCTGCACTGAAAAGCTAAGAACATAAGAGCATGAGAGGTACCATACCATGGTCCATCAAGCCCAGTATTCTGTCTCTGACGGTGGTAACCTTCAGTTGCTACACAAAATGTTATTCTCAACTCCTGAGAGTCAGAGATTACGTCCCCTGAACATCTTGATGAATAGCCATTTATGAATCTATCCTCCAAGAACTTATCCAAACCCTGTTTAAACTTAGCTATGCTATTAGCCTTAACAACGTACTTTGGCAACAAGTTTCATAAGCTAACTGTACACTTAGTGAAAAAGTACTTCCTTTTGTTTGTTTGATATGTGCTACCATTTAATTTATAGAGTGTGCCATAATTCTAGTATTGCTTGAGAGGGTAAATAAACACTCCCTATTTACCTGTTCCACTCCACAGATGATTTTATATCTCCTCTCAGTTGACTTTTTTCCAAGCTGAAGAACTCTAACATAAAGCCTCTCTTTGTATAGAAATTGATCCATATCCATGAGTATTTTTTTGCCCTTCTCTGCACCTTATCCAGTTTTTTCTGTATCTTTCTTTGAGATAAGGTAACTAGAACATCTCTGAGATTGATCTGTCATGAGTGTGTGCATTATGAAATTTTCTTTTTTGTTACTCATCCTTTTTGAATTATTCTTAACATTCTGTTTGCCCTTTTGGTCACTGCCATACATTAAAATTATATTTTCAATTAACTTTACACAATGGTCCCCATGCCCTGGGGATTGTGTAAACGGATGTGGGCACACATGCATGCAGTTTCCAGAGGGCACAAAGTGCCCACAATGCAGATCCACGCAACATGGTATCGCACCCAATGGTTGTAATCCCAAAGCCCCTCTGTGCTGGATCCACACAGGATCAGTGTGGATTCTGAGCTGCACAATGTCTCTGCTATGGACTTGTGTGCAGTTTGTAAGCATGTGCGGATTGCGTACAGGTTCTGCGGGCCGTGGGATTGTCCCCACCAACACTAAGATTCTTTTTCTGAGTTGGTAACTAAGGGTCTGTGATTCATTTTTCTTAAATGTGTAGCAAAACCCCCCCTTTTTCTATATTTGTTTTCATTACAAAGTCAACTAAAATGAAGTTCATTTCAAGAGAAAGTCATTTGAAAAAATGTTTTTCATTTTACCCCCATTGAACTCTATATAGCCTGCCATGAGGCTCCAAAGCACTCCATGGAAGGCAGAAGGAAGGGGAAGGGAGAATGCAGCCAGGAGACATGATTATCATCCCCTCTGGCCAATTGGCATTGGGAACACATCAGACAGCACAGTGGCATACACATAGAAACCCTGGGATAGGTCTTTCTTCAATGCTGCAAACAACTTGGCCCTGCCAATCAGGGGGTTGAGGGAAGACACTAGGAAGCCTATAATTCCCTGGGAATGCCCGCCAGCATTTAGGGATGGGCATTCTGGATTTGGATTAATCTGCACTTATTTGAAAATGGGCAGTTGCAAATCCGTATAATCTGTATACACAACAGATCCATACTTACAGATCTGGATTTTCCTGTGCCCCCATTCCCGAAGGCCCTGGAGTGGTACTTACCTGCATCAGAGGGCTTTACTGAAGCACCGCCCCTGCTGTGGGGACTCCTGCAGTTCCCTTGCTGCGGCATGCTTCCTACACCAAATTGTGCATGTGAAAAATGGCCACCAGAAGAGTTTTGTATATACACAAAATGACCTTTACCCTTAACCAAAATGGCATGTGGTGGCCATTTTGCACATGTGCGATATGGAACAGGGAGTTTGCCGCACTGAGGGAGTCAACCAGAGCCCCCACAACAGCAGTGGTGCTTCAATCAAGCCCTCTGAGACTGGTAAGTATCACTCTGTGGTCCCAGGAAATGAGCGGGGGGTAGGGGGTGGAGGTTGGAGCCACTGTCCCATAGGGATGGTACTCGGGAGTATGTTTCCCATTGACTTTAATGAGAAAATCCAAATCCGTAATCTGTAACTAAGGGTATTTTCAGATGTTACAAGATCACACTCAACCACGCAGAATTCCCACACGGTGATCGTGGTCGCATCACATCTGTTGGGGGGACCGGAAGCTCCCCGCCAGATGTTCACCCCTGTGAATCATGGGGGGAAATCACACTGATCATGCAAACGGAGGTCCTGCCTGGACCACCTCCGTTTGCGTGCTCAATGTGATTCCCCACCATGATCAGGGGGATCATCTCATCTGTCCCCCTACCACGGCCCGGAATCAGCGGCGGGATTCTGGGCCGTGGTCAATGCAGGTGGGTGCTGTGGGCGCATTGGCCGCGGTGCCCACCCATCTCCCAAGAGGGCAGGCAGCCTAGGGAGCGTGGTGGGGTGGGGCTGTGCGGCCCACGTTGAGCCGCATGGCCCAGCCCCCTCCCCGATTCCCCATCGGGATCAGCCAGCACGTCTGTTGGACGTGCCGGTTTGATCCCGGTGGGGGATCAATGGGTGATTACGTGACGGGACCAATACAGGCCCCGTCACGTCTGAAAATACCCTAAATCTGCAAATTACAGATCTGAATCCATAATGGATCCAAATCCATTATTCATTCTGAATGCCCATCCCTACCAGCTTTTCTGTGCTGCTAGTTCTGTCACAGTGTAGAGTGCCTGGCAGATTCCCCTTAGTGTTTGTTGTACTTCCATACCCCGATTCTGATCCCACTCACTTTATCACTTTGTTTGTATGTTTTCTTCCTCCTTACTTGTGCTTAGTTAGGTGTTTTATTTTTATTTAAATCTTTGATTCTGATGTTAATAATTTAGACATCTTCTCTCACTCTGAGTCTGTCTGTTCTCTTTTATTAATTTCCCCTCTTTCCTTCCCTTCCCTTTACATATTACAGGATATAGCTAGCATATATATATATAGAAGATAGTTAGATACTGAGATTAGATAGATATTAGAGACATTAGATCATATAGGAATATAGGAATTATAGGATTATTGGATTGCATAGGTTGATATAAATTTATGGGGTTATATATGATTTTTGATTTCTCTAGAATACATAGGATTTAATATAGCTTACATAGGATTAGATAGGTTGATATGAATGTATATGGTTATATAGAATTTTAGATTTACATAGATTACATAGGATATATAAGATGCTGCCTGAATGAGTCAGACCAATGGTCCATTTTAGCCTAATATTGTCACAACCTGGCACAGCAGCAGGGTTTCAAATCCAGCTCTCCAGGGTCTCTGACAGATGCCTCACCCAGGCATGCTACCTGAGACCTTCCAGGATCTCCAGCAGAGGCCTCACCCAGGCATGCTACCCAAGACCCTCCAGGATCCCCAGCAGAGGCTTCACCCAGGCATGCTACCTGAGACCCTCCAGGACCCCTGGCAGAGGCCTCACCCAAGTGTGCTACCAGAGATCCTGAATTGGAGATGCTGGGGATTGAATTTGGGACCTTATACATGCAAAGCATGCACTCTACCACCTGCGCCACGGTACACCCCTATATAATCCACCCCTATTTAGGATTATATAGATTAATATAGATTGATAGGATTATAGAGATTAGATTTATACAGGTTATATAGGATTAGATATAGGAATTAGGAAACAGGATATTTTTTTCGAGCTGTTCTGTGAATCTTCTCTTGTGTACATTACATCACACACTGGGCATCTTTAGACATAACAAAGAGCAGGTGTCAAAACCCCTAAGCATGTGTTTGACTGTTGTGTGTAAGCACCATAAAAATCCCAACACCAATTTGGCCACCTATTAAACACATGATGTGAACATCATTGTATCACAAGGACACTTTGCGTATTCTGGCTGAACACATGGCCAACATTGTGTTTAATGATATCACATGCCATGTTCACAGGTACAACATGGGGAACGAGGTGGCAGTGCTTGAGTGCTGAGATCAGGTGGAGAGCAAAACACCGATTTGCCCCAAGATGGGTTGTGTCTAAACAGCGCCACATGGTGAACACAGGGCCAAATTGGTGTTCATATCAAGGTCAAGACACACATTCAGACACCCATTGATGTTATGTCTAAACAAACCCACTGTCACCTATGAGGAAGTCATAGCGCACTATTAGCTCTGGGGCACCCAAGGTAGGGGCAGAAGCACCCTCAGGACAGGGACAGGGACAGGGATGTGAATGAAGTTTTGGTGGTCCACCACCAGAGCTTGTAAGGACAGCTTTCTCCTCCAACCAGCATTTGCTTGGGGTGGAGGTTGAATTTTTGATAACAGGTGGAGCCCCAGCTTTCCACTAGTGGCACTGGAGGGAAGGGGAAGAGGCAGGTGCAGAGGACACTTTTTGAACCTGCACTATGTTGTAGTGTGTGGCAGGGTTCTTCTCTCCTGATGAGCAGCCCTCTTCAGCTTCTTTGGGGAATTAGCTTTCCCCTTGCCACACCACAAGCAACTCTAATTCCTGATTCAGCCTACTGGTATCAATATTGTCTGCACAGAGGTGATTTGTTTAATCTGGAATTGGGCTTCCACCAAATCCGCTTATAGCCTGTCTCAAATCTGCCTGGTTGGAGCTTCTCCTCTTCAAGGCAAGGTCCCATCTAGTTCACACAGTTAATACTTCTTCCACAAGCCTATACCATGGTTTGCTCCCACCAGGGTTCCTCAGATTTGTCTGCTCCTGAATCCTCCTTTGTAGCATTGTTTCAGTATACTGCTGCTTG
Source organism: Sphenodon punctatus (assembly GCA_003113815.1). Classification (NCBI taxonomy): domain Eukaryota; kingdom Metazoa; phylum Chordata; class Lepidosauria; order Sphenodontia; family Sphenodontidae; genus Sphenodon; species Sphenodon punctatus. The sequence goes on along the minus strand of QEPC01012104.1, from coordinate 199,828 downwards.
CTGCTTGGATGTTCTTGCCTCCAGGGGCGGATTGGGAAATCAAAGTGGCTGGGGAAAATATAGTCGTGCCGGCGGCAAAGCTGCTGGGGCGCCAGAAATGGGCCAAGGGGGCGTGGCTTGGGGGCGTGACTTGGGGGTGGGGAGAGTGCACCAGATTTGGGGCCTATCAGAGCTGAGTCCCCAGACTCAGAGCCTCAGCAGCCTGGCAGGGGTGAGTGGGAGGTTATGGGGGGCTGGCAGGAGGAGACTGCCACTGGTGGGGGTACTGGTCCTCATTTCAGTGCTCTGGCTCCCCAAATCACTCCGTCTCAGTGCTCGGTGGCCCCCAACCAAAAATCACTCTGTCCCTTGCTATGCATCCTACAGTAAGGCTTCTTCATTCCTATACCAGCTGCACTAGTATGCCACAGGCCCTGTGTTTAGCTTAGCAAAGGGAAGATTAAGGGGAGAATTGATACCAGACTTCCAATATCTACATTATTGTATATTAAGGCGTCATTCCTTGCACCTGTAGTAATGTTGCACTGGAGCACACAATTAAGGAACAGCCTTGAAGGAATGCATCCTTTCTGCTAACGCACAGCTGCCTTCTCACACAACATTCCTACCACTCAGGATTTAAATCCCCCATTCCTACACCAGCTGTTACCCTCTATTAAACACATTAAATTCATTACATAAACATTTAAATTCAACATTCCTTCATTCCTACACCAGCTGCACTAGTATTCCACAGGCCCTGTGTTTAGTTTAGCAAAGAGAAAACTAAGAGGAGAATTGATACCAGACTTCCAATATCTATGTTATTGCATATTAAGGCATCATTCCTTGCACCTGTAGTAATGCTGCACTGGAACACACAATTAAGGAACAGTCTTGAAGGAATGCACCCTTTTTGCTAACGCACAGCTGCCTTCTCACACAATATTCCTACCACTCAGGAGGTCCCAGCCAGCCCAAACCGGCCCCAGCCGGCCCCAGGAGGCCCAACCTAGCCCCAGGAGGCCCCCCCAGGCCAGCCAGCCCCAGGAGGCCACAGGAGGCCGCAGCTGGCCCAAGCTTCCCCCCCAGGCCAAGAGGCCCCAGCCATCCCCAGGAGGCTCCAGCTGGCCCCAGGAGACCCCCCCCAGGCCAGCCGGCCCCAGCTTCAAGGGGTCTTCTGTACTTCAGTGCCACAAGAATCCATGAGCAGACCTCGCCAGCCCAAAGATCTGCAGAAGAGGAAACCCACAGCTCCCCAGAAAACACACTCCACTGCCTCATAAAGCCTGCAGAGCCCTGATTCTGTTCCATGGGATTCTGTGGGGCTGTGGACACACCCCCATGACTCCCTGGAGCGGACACCCCACAACCCCTTTGGATCCACCACAAGAGAATGAGCAGCCCATGGCTTCCTACAACAACATGGGGCACCCCAAAGAATGTCCTATAAATACAGGGGAACTGTGGGGTAGAGTCCCATATTTCCAAAAAACAAGATACACCCACCCAGCTTCCTAGAGAAGAACCCCAGGGAATTCCACATACATATGTCAGAGACCCACAGGACACCCCACAGCTCCATAATGTACACACCCCAGAGTACTACATAAATACATAGGTCCAAACCCTGTAGCTAAATACATGGTATAAATACACCTCACAGCTCCCCTGGGATACCTCAAAATGTATCACAGCACCACAGAATAATCACCCCATAACTCTCTACCGCAGACACACCAGGGAATTCCATGTAATTTCACAGGGCATAGCCCGACAGCTCCAAGCAAACTTTACATAAATACATAGGTCAAAGCCCCCCAGATCAGGAGCCATGCAGCTCCCTTGGGGCACTGCACCACAGAGTAAGCACTGCATAGTTCCCTACAACTTCCTGGAACATCCCAGAGAATTCCACTGGGGAAAGCCCCACAGCTCCCTACATGGGTCAAAGCCCTTCAGAACAGGCACCTCATAGCTCTCCATACAAATGGAGGAGTCAAACCACCACAGATTCATGGAGCAGACATCCCACAGGTCCTTATGACAGAAGTCTATATAAGTACATGGATCACAGCCCCACAGAACAGGCACCCTTCAGCTCTCCATACAAGTGGATGGGTCAAAGTCCCACAGCTCGCTAGACCAGAACTCCATTAAAAACATGGCTCAGAGCCCCACATAACAAGCACACATGCCCCAACTCTCCATACAAGTGGATGGGTCAAAGCCCCACAGAACAGGCAGACACACACACACCCCAGCTCTGCATACAAGTGGATGGGTCAAAGCCCACAGATCCATGGAGCAGACACACACACACACACACACACACACACACACACACACACACACACAGAGCTCCCTAGAGCAGAACTCCATATAAGCACATGGGTCACAGTGCCACAGAACAGGCACACACACACCCAGCTCTGCATACAAGTGGATGGGTCAAATCCCACAGATCCATGGAGCTTTCTTTACCTTGTCAGATGACTTTGAAGGTGACGGGGTCCTTGCACAGCACTTCCAGCACGTCATAGCGAGGCAAGCCAGAGATGGGCACTCCCTGCACCTCCAGCAGCAGCTCCCCTTCAGCCAGCCCCCCCTCTGCCCCGCTGGCCCTGATGTAGGGGAACTCTCCGTGCTCGACTCCCCCCAGGATGGGGATGGGCAGCTGCCCGGCAGCACTGAGGCTCAGTGCACCCTGGTGCACCTTGCTACTCCAGTGACTCTTCTTCTGGATCACTTTGGTCATCACGGTGGTGGCTTCGAGCCCAGCTGATTCAGGAGGCTGCTGCCCAGCCAGTCCTGGGGGGAAGCCAAGCAAGCCAACTTTCCAGCCAGCCCGACTGCTTCAAGCCATCAGAGAAGCACAAAGTTGGCGAACTCGACTCCCGACTGCGCTCTCAGCCCTGGGCACATCGCAGCACCCTGCCGCCGAGTTGGGAGACTCCTTCCCGCTTTTGCTGCTGCTGCTGCTGCTGCCTGCCCAGCCATCCAGTCAGCCAGCCAGCCACCGCCATGATCCACCTGCTTCCTCCCTCCCTAACCTCCACCGGCCACTGCCTGCTCATAAGTTTCTGGCCAAAAGTCTTCACCCTCCCTCCCGGAAGTTGCTTTCTACTTCCAGGAAGGAGCGAGAAGGGGCCAGAGGGTGGGGGGGAGGCTGGCCCATTCCAGGCTGTGGTGGCCTGGAATGGGCCGGCCTCCCCCCCAGCCCCGACCCATCCCGATGGGGGCCAGGACCAACCATTTAAAAAAAAGCAAAAGAAAAAACCACCGCGGGACCGGCCCTCCCGACCGGCCATGCCCGGCCCACTGGGTATCCGCCCGGTGGGTTAAATGGCCAATACGCCCCTGCCTGCCTCTTCCTTTTGAGGCTCCCAACATCTATTTAGGTTCTCCAGAGGTCCTGACTGATGGACACATTCACTGGACAATTACTGCACGCTTCCAGCTTTACAGGACCAATCGGTAGTGACTTTGAGGCAGGCATAGGGGGTGGCCCTCAGACGGGCATAGAAGGGACATAACTGGGACTTTGGGGATAGCATCCCAGCAATCAAGAGATATAGGGTGATTTCAGACATTACGTGAACATGGTGAACCACGGTGAATACCCACCTGTGGTCACCATGTCCCGTACGTCTGTTCGCGGCGCGCCAGATGTTGGCCACGGTCAATCCCCACATGGGGTTCATTTGAACCACGCTTCCCGGGCTAGCTGGGGGAAGGTCCCGGGAAGCGTGGTCAAACGGACCCCAGGCCGTGACCAAGGAAAAGTCACGTCTGGCCGCGCCCCACGGCCCAGGATCCCCAGCGGGATCCCGGGCCGTGGCACGATCGGCCGGCCGCCGCCCGCCCGTCTCCTCGGAGGGCGGGCGGCGGGGTGAGTGGAGGGGGCGGGGCCGTGCGGCCGCATGTTGCGCCGTGCGGCCCCGGCCCCTCCCACTTTCCCCGCTGGGATCCCCCCGGCACGTCTGTTGTGCTGTTACGGGGTGACCCCGGCGGGGAACGAAGCCGGTGGTGCCAGTACGGGGCCAAAGGCTCGCGTAACGTCTGAAAATACCCATAGTTTACACATCCAGGATGGCCAATTATCATCACAATCACATATTGCAGCACTGTGAGAGAGGACATGAGAGAATCTCTATTGGCTTTTTTCTAAACAGATGCTTCTAACTTCCCAGTAAAAAGTGGGAAAGAGAAATTGGGTGGTTACAGCACAGAATGAGGACATTTGGTTGACATTTCTGCTGGTCAATTGGCATTACAAACAGTTCTTAAACCACAGTGACACGAAAGAGTATCCTTGGCATAGGCTCATTCTTTACATATGCTGTGCAGGTATATAAAATTGGGATCCTTTATCAAATCTTTCTGATATTTGGCAGAAATTATTATTAAAGTGGGATATACAGTTATGCCAAATTTCATGTACACTGGTTGGACTACAGAGATGTTACAGTCAGACATACCTTTATAAGTTAATTGCTTATACCACCAGGACCCTTTATCCAATCCTTCTACAATTTGGTATAGAAAGTAAACTTGGGGAGGGGTATAATCTTGTCAAGTTTCATCCACTTTAGATGGGAGACAAAGAAGGTAAATCCAGGAATGTAAATGCAGATTTATTTTTCAAAATAACATAATTCAACTGCTTATAAAATTGTATTCCTTTATCCAATCTTTCTGAAATTTGGTACACAGAATGCCTTTCGTTGGATGTCCAAGTTTCTTCTAAATATAATGAAAGACAAAAAAATTACAGCTGAAAATGTGTTTTCCATTGAAACCAAATGGAAATAGAAAATGAAAGCAAAAATGGAAACAAAATTTTTATATTTACAAAAACAAAAGATTTAAATAACAAAAACAAAAATAAAAATTAATAACGACATAGGTCCCTGGTACACACCTCTAAAAACCCTTGGTAAACAGTAAGTGATTCTCCTTCCTGATTCTGCAGGCCATCATGGACCACAAACTATGTCCATGGATGGTTTTGTGGACAGTCTGGAAAGATCCTCAAATCAAGGATAATGAATAAACAAATCACCCTTCTTTAGTTGCATGGCTACTGGGGTGTAGAGCTGGATGATGATTTGCAGTGAATACGGTGTTATTGCTTACAGCCTATTCACCACCTCCCCCCATGATGTGGAAATTTACTGGGTTTTCACAATGTTCATTTGTTCCAATTTGGAAATGCCCGTCAGTAGGTACTTTCAGTACTTCCTGGTACTTTCGGGACATGTCAGCATATTCAGCATGTTGGCAGGAGAAGGAGAAAGGGATACTACATACAAGCAGCCATGGCAGGCACAGCAGTGCAGCCTCCTTCTTCTTCCAATCCCCACACCCTGATTGGGAGAAGAGGATTGGGAGGTGAATAAGGCATGGGGCCAGAAGCTGGGTAGATGAGGACACCAGGATACAAAAGGTACTGACAATTCATGAAAGTTGCCAAAATGTTACAGAAAGTACCAAAAAACTAGAGGTTGAGGAAATTGTGAAAAAAACGCCATACGCAATACTGAAAGCAATGGAATATATATAAAGACATTTTTACTGTGAGAGGGGTGGGGTAAAATGTATTTATAAATAAATACAATAAAACAGTAAAAACATTAGTTACAATAAAATCAACAGTAAAAAATCCAATCATATATCAGGTCTGTGCAATTGTGTTGGATGTCAACAGTATTCTCAACAGTATTCTCAACATGACAGAATTTCCCATTGATTTGGGAACAGATGATTTTGATTCAGTACTATTGGGGAGTTCAAGCCCAAACTACCGATATGGAGGTATTATTAGGCCACATTCATACAAGCAAATTCTTCTACTTTCTAAATATCCCTCAGGAGATATCACAGGCCATCATTTCCTCCATGTTATTTCATCTGCCTTCCACATTGTTGCATGGCTGTGTTTTTTTTAGGTGGTGACTTTGAAACTGTAAGTGATGTTTTTAAGCTTGAAAGTATTCTGTCATAGGACCGTTAGTATTTACATACAAAGAAACCTCAAAATCTAGACTGGGGCTGTGATTCACAAGCTACTTACTCCAGATTGGTGTATTCTTTCACACATTACAAAAAACATGCAAGGAAATATTGTCATGGTTAAACCTTGGTTTGCACTCAGGTTACTTGCACATCACAAGTGAGTCATCCTCTGAACTAATTTGTTCAAAGGTTAAAAAAACAACACTAGGTGAAACAAGTATCGATCAGCTTTTCTGCTTGTGAGAATGCACCTGCAGTCTCTTTTTTGGGTGGTGAACTATGGCATGAAAATGACTTCTTGTGAGTGTTTTCAAGACTGCAGTGGGACATATACAAGGTCAACCAGTAGGTCTGTGACAGAGTAAGAAACTGATCCTATGATTCCCATTTCCATGTCTGGAGCTGAAGTGGTTAAACATGTGGTAGACATCAGATTTGCAGTAACCGACCTGCTGTGACAGTGATCTGTTGCAGTCAGTGGTACCCATTTTTTATTCAATCAGTTAATCGATTTACTGATTTGCCTCATTTACCATGTTACTACATTACTGCTTTCCCATCTGTTCCTGGTTAATTTGTTAGTCATAATTCCTTTCCTGTTCCCCCCTCACCTCTTCAGACCCTGGTTTCAAGGATGCCTGGTTCAAATTTGCTTGATGCAGCTTTGTATTGGTCCAGAAGAACAGTGGAAATGACAGAAGATAGAAAAAGGGTAACTCAGCCTGTGTGCCCACGTTACACAAATTAACATTAATTCCTATCTAACATTAGTTTGTGTAACATGAGCAAGCAGCCTTCCTAATTTAGGAGGGAAAATTTACCTTAATCCCATCATGGAAGACAGGGAAGGGATGAAAATCCAGTTCTGTCACTCATGTGAGTGGAACTAACGTGAAATTTGAATGTGTGCAGTGTATTCAAATTTCATGTTAGTTTAACATGAAATTCCCCCACTGGAAGGAGGGGGCAAGGGTGAGATAGGTTGGGGGGAATGGCAACCCCAGGCACACACACACCCAACCCAGCCTGGGGGAAGAGAACAGAGGACAGCCTGGAGTGTGGGAGGGAAGGTCGATAGTCTCATCTGCCCGGCAGTCACTGGAGTGGTGGTTCTGGCACTGCAGCCCAAGCCTGGTGCATCAGGACCTTCCTCTGTGGGTGCAGCCTGTCAGGTCATCAGGCCCTGCCCTCAGAGGAAGTTCCTGATGCACCTCAGCCTGCACTGCCAGAGCGGCTGCTCCAGTGGCTTCCGGGCAGGTTTGATGTTGGGCTGCAGACTGGGAAGGATGGGGGTGAGGGGGAGGCAACCCCTGGAACCTCCCATCCAACCCAGTCTGGGAGGGGAGGAGGAGGTGGGCCAGCTACCCAGCTTGAATCCATTATTTCTGACAAAGATCCTGTCCACTGCAAACAATATGTGAAAAATCAATATGGGCATACAGCCCACCTTGATCTCATGTAATTGCTGTTTTCTCATGAGATTCAATCTCACAAGAAAACAGCAAATGTGGGGAAGCAGCCTTGGTTCTGTGGCAAATTGGTTATGCAGTAATGGTAAAGCTAATGGTAAATGGTAATTAGTATTTCAGGTAACCGTTGAAGTATGTATCTACTGACCGGTTAAGTCATTAGTTCAGAGGTGGGCAAATGGCAGCTTACGAGCCTCGTGTGACTCTCAGGCACCTGTTCTGTGTCTCTTGCCAGAATTGGCTGCCTGGGGGCATGTACATTTGGCTCTCTTAGACGCAAGGGAACTGAGTCACAATTTCTGCTGCTGGAGCCTCCTGGGGGACTGTGGAAACAGGCCCTGCACCATTATTGCTGATGCCTGAACCCACCAGACTGCCTGGGAACCAGAGCTTTGAGGTGAGGGGGGATTTGGAGAAATTTGCACTGCCCCATCCCCAGGGCATGCCGCAGTTATTGTAATGTGTGGTTCTCAGCAATATGAAAATTTTAGTATGTGGCTCTTGGGCTTGAGAACTTTGCCCATCCTTAGATTAGTTATCTGATTTTTTGTTGATGTTATTAACCATGGTAATGGAATTTACTGTATTTCCCTTTCTCTATCAGTGTCCCAAGCTAATGCCAACCACTACCTTCTTCCTAAACTTGAGCAAATGAAAACAATGTTTATAAATTGCTCTTCAATGTTTAACAAGCTTGCTTCAATACCTCAGTTGTCAAAATGGATCGTTCTAAAATAAACAAGTGAAAGATACTAAATTCTATGTAGAAGGATTTCCTGACTTCCCTTTTATTTGTTCTTAATACTCTCACCCTTTTTCAATCTCTGCTTCCTCAGAAACTACACCCACACTTTCAATTGCAGACAAATAATAATAGTGTGGCTATTTGGTTAGTTGGTATATTGATTTCAGTGATAAGAAGTACATTTATTCTATTCCCTATATTTTTGTATGTTGGTCAGACATGAACACCTCCTACGCAATGCAGATTTATAGATCATGCCATGTGTCAACTTGAAAGGTAATTTTTACCAAATCTATAAACTTTTTGTTTTGACATATGCAGATTTAATTTCCTAATCCTTTGGCAATTTTTTAACATATCCATGCTTCAAATAGGTATGCCTACTAGTATTCAGAGCATCTAATGTACTAACATATTTCATTCATTCTGAAAAGGATCCTTAAATGAAGTGTTATCTTAAAAGAACAAATAGCATCTGACATCCAATATATCTGTTCCTCTTCTGATGTGAAACAGATGCAAAAGTCCACACCTGGGATGAGTTCATTAGTACCTGATTTTAAATCCTGTAGGAATTCAAAGTGTTCTGAAAAATGTAATGAGGCTCGCACATGAAGATTACTTTGCCACACAGTATCAAAGCACCAAAATGTACGTGCAGTGGCAGAGATGAATAGAAATGCCATGGATGCTGGAAATCTAACAGGAATGTAATAAAATAAGAGAATCAAAGCCGATTTTTTGTGTGTGTGTGTGTGTGTGTGTTAATCTTATTAATTTCCCTTTTTGTCATATGCACATATCCACATGTGTGTCAGGGAACTGACATGTATCTCTCTCTACTGTTATGTACAGTACTGTTACATTGGGAAACCCCCATTGTCCTTCTGCTGTCCTAATGTTAAACATTCCCTTTCTCCTCCTATAACTAAGCTAAGCACATGTGCCTGCAACTTCATGAATGTTGCCTCTGCCTCTCCGTGTTCTCCTCTCCCTTGTCCATTCTGGATTGTAAGCTCTATGGGCCAGAAACCTGTCTCTAATTCATGACTGTTCAGTGCTAGACATGGCGCTAATGCTATATAATAATAAAAAAAAACACCATGCCTTGAACTAGCCCAGACTGAAAGTGTGTTTCGAAACCAAACATTTTGGTCAAGAACATGTAATTTTGGTTCTCCCATGCTTTATGCTGGGTTCTGGGAGTTGTGTTCTTTTGGAAAACCATTGATATTTGGTGAATCATAGGTGGAGACTGGTTGCTAAAGTAGTTGGAAAATGACCCCTCAGTGACCTTAAACATAAGTATCAAAAGTGGAAATGGAAGATCAGTAGAAGACAGTGGACAGGTCAAAGCATGGGTACTCAGAAACTTTAATTGATGAGAAGGCACATTCTGCTTCAAAACAAGTTAGATGAAGAAATCCAGTGAAAAAATGACCAATGCTTGAATCTTTGTAGCCAAGGTCAGTGATGCTGCTACCTCCTTTTGGGAAAAGTGCGCATATGCACAGAATGGTCTGGCAGCCAATTTGCACATTCTATTTTTTAATTTTAAAATAGTGCTTAAACAACAAAATGTACAAAAACAAACAGGTTTTTAATGAAAACCTGAAAACAAAGATTTAAAAAACTAAAAACTAAAATGAAAATGGAAGAGCTCCCTTCTGCACACCCCTATCTCTGATGGGAAGCAGTGCACAGTGCCACGACACATCAGTTAAAAGTACTCTCTTGAAGACTCTAAAAGGAGAAGTTGGGTTGGCAGAATATCATTATAGGAACTGGCTAGCTTTACATGAGTTATCCCTCTAGTCTTGTGTAGAAGACCATGGGATAGTGAGCAACCACAAAGTGGTCAGAAGAACCTCAGTTTTTTGTCTCATTGAAAAGAAAGTACCTCTAGCAGAACAGGGTCCCCTGCATAGGTAGTAGTGGGGTGCTGGCTCAGAACAGATTCATTGAGGAAATTGACACCTGTTGAGTTCCAATCACTGCTGCCTGCAGAAATGGTGGCTCAGTGGAACCTTTCTTAATTTGGACACTTCCCAGGGGGAAATTTGTAGTGGTCTTTAATGCTCTAGAAAGGTAAGAAGGGCATAGGTAGAAGTCTGTGGGTGGAAAGGGGTACTCTACAACCAACGAAGAGGATTCTGAGCTGATGAGTGGGAGAGGGAAGTCTTTGTAATGATACAGGGATGAGCAGTTTGGAGGATGTTTCAAACCACAAAGTGTAGAATCTGGGAATGTGCAGTGCAGCTGCTTTTTGCATCGTTATTTAGTGTAATCAGATCTGGAACTCTGTGTCTGTATCTCATTTTAGCATGAGCAATAGGCATTTTTTGAGATTTAGCCAGTAAAGTGAAATAATGATTTGGGCAGTGTGTGAGAGGGATTCTTATAAAGTTGTATCGGGATTTTCTTTTCTGAGCAATAGCTTTTAAAGTAGCAGCAGGCAATCTGTAAATTCTGCTGTACCCTTCCATCACTCCTTCCCATAGCATCTGAAATATTGGGTGTGTTTTTACGCACACATTTCTCCTGCATGTTTGCTGGTACATCCTGAACTTTCTGTGTGTCTAAATCACTCACCCAGATTGTAAACATCTCGCTCTTTGAACTTCTGCATAGAACTTTTCCCAGAATTTTTGTGTGTAAAAAATTCTCCTGGTAAACTGCTTTGCTCCAGGCAGTGTGGTCACTTCGGCCACTTTTACATGGACGCCACCCACCCATGAACACCCGTGTCATGTATTTCCTGTTATAGGCCTATATATTTTGGCCATCTGTGTTTTAAATGTATTAACTTTGAGTTTTTATATGTTAACTTTCTATTTTAATGTATTGGATTTGTGCTTTACAAACATTGATTTTTAAAATCAGCTTCTGTGACTAGCTAGGTCCAAATAGAGCCCCATTAGCCACATTCCAATAGAAGTTTTTTCTAAAACTCCCCATCTGAACTTTGACTGTTGCCAAGGAAACAACCAAATGGATGAGTCGTAAAGAGGCCTATCTCTAGCTCTCCCTCTGGTCTAGCTAAGCCATAAAGAGGCCCCTTTTAGCTAACCTAACTCCCTCTGGTTAACTTGGATTTTCTTACACAAGAAGTCTGGAATGTTATCTTGGAGGTGTCTAGATGACAGATAGTGCTATTCATAGAGAAATCTCCAGACTAAGAAGGAGGATTTGTTAGTTTATTCCAGCTAACATAGCTATTAATTTATAGTTGAAATAACGTTAGGATCTGGTTATTTTCTCTCTGTAATCTGACAATTATCTCTGAAAAAAATACAAGGTTTCTATTCAGCTTAGACCTTGAAGAAAGTCAAACTTTGATTGGTTTCTTTAAGAGAGCCAATTAGAATCAAGTGTGTCTCCTTGTTGCTGATGTCACTATGACACTATTCAAAGTAATGTGATCCTTCTAACAATCTGCCTTTAAAGAGGGAGACACAGAGAATTGATCCTTAGACTGAAAATCCACATGCTTGGATTTCCATCTCACTTAACATCAACATGGCAGAAAGGATGGATCTGGGTTGAATGTAAAGTATAAATTCTTGATATCTTTGAGCCAATGAATTGTGCATATGTTAAGCTTTTACAAGCTTTTTCTTAAGATAGAAATGTTTTAAGATCATGTAACTTTGATTGGCTATCATTATCATTCTATGTAAGCTACTGATACTTTCTATTTATATTTAAGTAAACTTTGCATATATTTTTATATACTAAAAGTCTCATGTTCCCTTACTTATAAATGTATTGTCATTTTACAATACTTGTTTTGCTAGCTGGATATCAAAGTGAAGTGTAAGCTCATATGATACAATTTGGGGAAAAGTGTAGCCCAATCAGTATGACCAGTTCAGCTGGGAAACTTAGCTCACTTTCCCTTTGTAATTTATGAGAAAAATGCAAAACGTGACAATTGGTGCCCCAACGTGTGGCTTGAGACTTTAGGAATATATTTTAAGTACACTGGGTGTTCACCAAACCATCAGCTATTTTATCTTCTTGATAAATTCAAGTTTGTTGAGCTCAACTAAAGAAAAAGATTTGTGTGCAATATTGTGATGGCTATCCAATTGAACCAAGTGCCTTATGCACAATGGGTTGCTAGTTTGCAAAATGTGACCATCAGAGATGGAGAAAACTATTGCATGCAGATTAGAAGTGGAGAGTGGGGAACAGGCTGTAGATTTTTGATTGTTCCTTTTGAAGCAAATAATGCAGGTTTAATAACTGTAATGAGACTAAGACATGTAGCTTTTGATCCATTGACAATTCCTGTGTTGCCAATCAATAGGCAAGATTTGAATATGATGACAGGGAGAGTTGTTGAAATTCCTATAAGTATAAGGAGACATGGTCCCATTTCTGTGAGCAATGCTGACTATTCTTCTGGAACTGGGTTTAATTAGACTCCAGCCACTACTGAGGAATTGCAAAATTTAACTGCAGCTCATTGGGAGCAAGAATATACTCTCTTGAGAAGAGAATATTTAAATTTGAGAGAATATGCAAGGGATTTGCCTGGGAGACAACCAAATGTACAGGGTATGCACCCAGCTGAAATCCCTGGTTTAAACATAACTAACGTAAGAGCGGTTACCGGACTAACTCCAAAAGATATTAAAGGAATTCCTATGCAGCTTGAATCTCATTTATCTGCTTTGGAAGTAGTTACTTTCACAGCAACTCCATTCCAGAAAATGAGACTAATTCATTTCTTAGTCCCAGCTTCAGCTTTGCTGTCAGAACAAGAGTGCATTAATTGGGAATCAGTACTTGCCAATTTATATATAAAAACTCAT
>QEPC01012104.1:161155-174546 GCA_003113815.1 Sphenodon punctatus | reverse complement strand
GTGTTTTGCCAGTGTTTTCTGTGTTTCCCTGTGTTTTGGGTGTATACATTATTTATTTTAAGCTTGATGTGCATGTAGACTGTGTTTTCTTCCATCCAATGTTAACCCTGGGAACTCCTTGCTGCTGGGTTATGCCATGCCACTGGCCTACCATCCCCCTTGCTCCACCTACCGCCCCCCTTGTTCCGCCTACTGTCCTCCTGGCTCCGCCCACTAGGCCAGCCGGCCTTACTGCCCCAGTGCCCCTCCAACATCAAAACCCACCAGCCGCCCCTACCATACCGCCAAGTTCTCCACAGCCAGGGAGGAGTTTGGAGCTCCAGGGAGACACTGTGGATCTTCTTAGCACCATTGAGCATGTTCTTCTCACCAGCTTCTGGCTCTGCTCTTCAGTTTTGGGGAAATCTCAAAAAAGTCCCCTCTGCGATCGCTGCGGCAGGGGGTTGGCGGCGCCCATTTCCCATCCCTGGCAAGAAGGACGGGGAAAGAGCGGCCATGCGAACAGTGAAGGGAGAAGGCCATGGTTGCTAAGCAACCAAATTGAAAGGCGCCCGGGACTCTTGCGAGAGCGGGATTCCCGGGCGCCATCTTAGACTCCCCGCTCAGCTGCTTCATTCGGCTGGGCGGAGAGTGGGGAGTAGGATGCACGGCAAGCCTTGGGACCGAGTCAGGCCTTGCCGCTGGGAGGTTGCAGCAGCGGGGGGTGGGTGAAGGGTTGGTTGACCTTCGGTGAAGCCGCAGTGCGAGCCTCCCCCCTGAGCTGCCAAGCAAGGAGTGATCTCAGCTGGGGACAAACATTAGAGCGCGTGGCGCTTGGATTTCTCTACCCCCCGCCCACCTTTATTTACACCTCCCACCCGGTTGTAAACGTGGGTTTCCTCCCAGGGACTGGTGCTCTATGAGCTTCCCCCCCGCCCAAAGCCTGCTCACACCCTCGGGGAAGTGAGGGCGCAGGACCTGGGGCCAGGGGAAGAAAAGGGCTACTCCCCCCAAACAACAGAGCCCAATAGGCCATAACTCACCGTGGAGGGCCCACAGGGCTGTGTTAAATAATTGCATAGGGCCCAGCAGGCCTTGCGTGGGGCCAGCCTTTGCCCCCCAACCCAATTTTTTCTTTAGCCTCAAAGGGCCTTACAGCCCCCCCTCCCCACGTTAGCCTAGAAGGGCCTTACAGGCCCCTCCCCCCCGTTAACCTAGAAGGGCCTTACTGGCCATATTCTTGTAGGAAGGGGTACACCAGCCCCCAAAAATGTTAAGGGGGCCTTTGAAGGGAGGGGGTGGGGCAGGTATGGCCCCCCCATAAACGTAAAGGGCAGGGAAAAACCCAGGCAAAGAAGGCCGATAAGGCCCCTCCAAAAAAGTCGGGAGCCAAAGGGAAACAACAGGAGGGGGCCTCGCAGGAGGCTGTCCTTTGCTCCATGCAGGCCCAACTGGTGGGATATCAGGCCTGCGTAGAAGAGCTTGAGAGAGCACGAGAGGGGGGAAGGGATAGCAGGATGTGTGAAGAGGATGAGCCCACCCAAGCTGCCACGGGAGACCGGGGAGCGGGAGATAGCACCCCAGGCTACGAGGAGGGCCCGCATCACCAGGGAAGTGGGCAGCATCGGGTGCTCCCTTTTCGTTACAGGGATGACAAGCCAGGACCCAGCAGACGGAGAGAGGAGGAACCAGGACCCAGAAGACAGAGGGAGGAAAGCAGCACATCCGACTTCCATGCTCAAATTGAGGCACTCAAGGAAGGAATGCAAGCATTGACGGAGAGCCTGGAAGCAGCCCACCATGGGCAACAAGGGCTGAGGTGCACCATCGGGGGCGCAAGATCATGGTACGACCTGGAAGCTTATGAAGCTGAGCAGGTGGACAGCAGCTGGTGGGATGGGGATGGTGACTATGGGTGTACAGGCCTCGACAGAAGCCACGATGAGGAATGCCTCCCACTAGCATGTACCCACATTGTTAGGGGCAGAGCCAGTCCTCCCCTGGTTGGGAATGGGGAGGGCATATGAGGGGACGTTTCCCTCAAAGCCAGCATTCTGGGTGCGGGCACTGCCCAGCCCCCAGGTACAAAGCGGCAGTGCAAGTATGGGGGGTGGACCAATGTTGCATGGGACGTAATGCACGGTGCTGTGGCCACAGGGACGAGCCCCGGCCCCTGTCTGGGGGACATGCTGATGTATCGGCTCCGCTAGGCGAACACCTTCTCCAAGCTACCAAAGAAAAAATATGGAGCGGCAAATATATTGATATATTTGCCCTCCTTTTTAGCGACCCCATACCAGATCCTAACAATAAGGAAGAGAGGAAGGAGAAGGAGAAATTCAAAAAGCCAAAGGCTGAATGCACCTGGTCCAACTGGACAGCTGCTTATACGATTTACATGGGGGTGACACTGCCCAGATTCCCCAAGCGAGGGCTGGAGATGATTAAGTACTCGGACATCGTGTGCCGAGCTTACGATACAGGTGGAACGGGTGCTTGGCTGTGCTATGATGAATCCTTCCGGCGTAGAGCAGTCAATAACCCTTGCTTGCGCTGGGACCTCCATGCCCATGACATATGGCTGGAGTGCATTAGCTGTGCCAGGTATGCCCCGCGAACAGACAGCGGTCATGTCCTCTCATGTGTTGGGGGCACACAGCAAGCCGAAGGGGAAAAAAGGGGCAGAACACGACTATCTATGGCAGCGCCTACATGTTGGAACTTTAACAATGGGGGCAGGTGTTTTCGTACCCAATGTAAATTCAAACATGTGTGCACCTGGTGTGCGGGCGACAATGCCGCCTCCACATGTATCAGGTTTAGGCAATATGGAACCAAGAATAGGGGGAGATCAGGTAACAGACAGGCCCCCCCCAGCCAGGAGAATGCCAACCAGCCAGTGGGTAAGGGCGCCAACTCCGGTTCGGCATGAGGCCTTACTGGAAGCGGCCCGAGATTATCCTGACCATGTGACCGCCAATTACGTTATCGAGGGATTTAGGTATGGCTTTAGGATTCCTACGCAGGGCCCGCGTTATTATCTGGGGGCAAAGAATTTGAAATCCGTGACCGGTAACGAGCAGCTAGTCCGGCAGAAGATTGAAAAGGAAGTGAAGGAAGGTAGGATACAGGGCCCTAGAGGTGGGACCCCGGGCCCATTACCGGCTACCGGATTTACCGGTTACCGGTTCTGTAAAAACCGGATTACCGGATTTATTTCATTGATTTCAATGGGGCGCTGTGTCCCCATTGAAATCAATGAAATAAATTAATTCCCTCCCCCTCCCCCTCCCAGGCTGCGCGGGTGGAAGGGGGGACACCCCCCACCCACCCTGCCCAGCCTGGATTTTTGTTTAAAAAAAGTCCCAGAGGCGAGCCCACCCCCCAGCACCAGCGGCATCCCTGCAGCTGCTGGTAAGTTTGACCCGATCCCTGGGGGGGGGGTGTTTAACCCCCCCCAACCCCCCAGGGATCACCCCTACAAAAGTTCAGTGCGCTTGCTTACCTTGCGGAGCTCCGGGGGTGGCGGCGGCGGGCGGTCTGGCGGCCTCAGCGCCGGCTGTGGCTGCCAGCGTCAGAGACTCTCTAGGCCTTCCGGGGAAACCCAGAAGTTCCCCGGAAGGCCTAGAGCGTCTCTTTAAGTTTTTTACATTGCAGCCATTTTTAAATGGTCGAATCCGATAATGCCGGTACACCCAGTACCGGCATTATCGGATACCGGATTTACCGGTTTTCCCTCCCCTACAGGGCCCCTTCGAGGAACTGCCTATCCCCACACTACAGATATCCCCTCTGGGCATAGTACCAAAAAAGACCCCGGAAGAGTATCGCATGATTCACCACTTGTCCCACCCCAAAGGGGAGTCAGTGAATGATGCGATTCCTCCTGAACTTTGCTCAGTAAAGTACGCGTCTTTCGACTCTGCAGTTGAAATGGTGCGTTCCTGTGGAAAAGGAGCCCTTCTCACAAAATGCGACATCAAGTCGGCTTTCTGCCTCCTGCCAGTGCATCCTGAGGACTTTGAGCTCCTTGGGATGCAGTTCCAGGGCAAATTCTACTTCGATAAAGCAATGCCCATGGGATGTTCCATCTCATGTGCGGCTTTCGAAAGTTCAGCACAATTTTGGAATGGATTGCGCGCCAGCGCGCAGGGTGGAGCTTGATCACGCATTATTTAGATGACTTCCTTTTCACGGGAAGGCGGGGACCAGGGAATGTGCACTAGGAATGTGGGCATTTCAGAGTGTAACTGAGGAGTTAGGGGTACCATTAGCACCGGAAAAAACTGAAGGCCCAACGACCAGGTTGACCTACCTAGGTATAGAACTCGACACCATACAATCGCTGTCTCGTTTACCAGCTGACAAATTGCAATCACTCAAGGAAATGATAACGGCGACAATGGCAGCCACCAAGGTAACGGTTAAGCAGTTGCAATCCCTCACGGGCAGCCTTAATTTTGCCTGCTGAGTCATTGCACCAGGGAGAGCCTTTATGTCATGATTGTATGCCCACATCGGGCGCGACCGTTCCCTGCATCATCATGTCCGAGTGACAAGAGTAATGCGGGAGGATTTGGATACCTGGGAGGCCTTCCTCCAGGGCTATAATGGGGTGAGTTTTTGGCGGCAACGACTCCTGCTGGAAGCGGAGCTCCAAATACAATCTGACGCAGCAGGCGGACACGGGTTTGGGGTATACTTCAGAGGAAAATGGTGTGCTGCCCCATGGCCTGACGACTGGGAAGCACTAGGGCTGACTCGGGATTTAACATTCCTGGAGTTCTTCCCCATAGTGGTGGCAATTGAGTTGTGGGAGGGGGAATTTTCCAACAAAAGGGTCCTTTTCTGGTGCGATAACTTGGCTGTTGTTCATGTCATTAACAAACTGTCATCAAAGTCAGAAAGGGTTATGCGGCTGGTCCAGCATTTTGTACTCAAATGCTTGCAGGCAAACATTTTGTTCGTGGCTGAGCATGTGCCCGGGATCAATAACAGCATAGCCGATGCCCTTTCTCGATTTCAGACAGACCGTTTTCGCCAGCTCGTACCAGATGCCATGAAGGATCCCGAGCCATTCCTGAGGGACATGTGGAGCCTTGGATTCTAGACCTAAATCAGGCAGTGCAGGGATCCCTAGCGCCTAGAACCAGATGGGCGTATGAAATGGCCTTTAAAGAGTTCCAGGAATACAAGTCAGGGTAAGGTTGGGAACTAGGATTCCCCTTTCCTGAGGGGCAGATGCTTCAGTTTGCGCTCCAACTCCGGGAGCGAGGTTTGGCACCAGGCACCATTGGAGGAAAAATATCGGCCATCTCCTTTATGAGCCACCTGGTGGGCCACTCCTCTCCTGATAACGGCTTTTTTATGAGCCGCCTTAGGGAGAGTTGGGCCCGTAGTGCCCCCCAGACCCAGGACTTGAGGGCTCCCATTACCCCCAGGTCCTCATGACTATTAGCCAGGCTTTACATACCGTGTGTCACTCGGAAAGCGAGGTGATTCTCTTTGCTGCGGCATTCCGGGTGGCACTATTTGGAGCGTTCAGGATCAGCGAGATAGTCTCCCAATCCTGGCGAGATAAGTCGGGGGTGGCCCTGCAGATCCAAGACCTGGGTTTTCAGGGAGGCACCCTTTTGTTACATCTAAGGAAATCTAAGGCAAACCAGAAAGGAAAGGGCAGAGTTGTGAAGACTGTGCCCTTCGGACGATGCCCTCGCATGCCTGGTTGAAGCAATGAAGCAATATTTAACATCTCCCCCGACTGTTGAGGGCCCGTTGTTTCTCCACAGAGACGGTACCCCGTTAACATGATATCAGTTTGGGTCAGTCCTCAACATGTGCATTAAGGTAGCTGGCCTGGACCCAGCTTGTTACACTGCACACTCCTTTCCGCATAGGGGCGTCATCGGTGGCAGCAGACATGGGTCTGTCTGAAGAACTTATACAGCAGATAGGGAGATGGCGGTCGACAGCTTATCGATCTTACATCAGGGACACCGAACCGAGAAGGATAGAGAATAAGCACAAACGACAGCAACTGCATAACCATGATTTCTTTTCCAGACCCGGGACCTCCATGGGGATGGAAGGTGGTGTGGATCGTCAGCCACGGCATCGTTCATTGGGCAGGGAAGATGACCGCACGCACTGGATGGGGCACCCAGCTGGGCTTAGGCGATAAGGCAAATATAATTTGGCTAGGATGATGTGGAATGCTTTGGGAGCAGCTGCTCCCAACGCTGACCGCGGCAGCAGAAAGATTCCCGGCTCCAGCAATAATCATAATACATTTAGGAGAAAACAACCTGCCCAAGGTTATGGGGCTGTGGCTAATGAAGAGGGCAAAGGCCGACCTGCAAAAGGTGCAGAATCGATTCCAAGAGTGCACCTTGGTTTGGTCTGAAATGTTACAGCAGAGGGTATGGGCTAACGCCCACCACCCGGGTAGAGTGGACCGGGCTAGGAAAAGGGCTAACATGGAAATTGGCAACTGGCTTCAACGAATAGGGGGAATAGCAATTAATCATACAGCAATTAGGCACGATAGGGACAAATTATACCGGAGCGATGGGGTCCATTTATCGGATGCTGGATGTAGCATATATCTTGGAGCCCTGAAACACAGCCTAACAAAAATCCTTTGAAGTGGTATTTTGGCGGCGAACCAGCCAAGAAAAGCTGGCGGTTATGGTGGCGGTAGGCTGATTTCAGGTCAATGGTTAAAAGTTTAAAAGGTTAACATAGCATAGGGTAGCAACATCTCCTTAAGAGATGGGTATAGGCCATCCATAGGCGCTCAGTACGGGCCACTGTATGTTTAGCCCAAGGGTGAGAGACGAGCGGCCGAACCTGCTGGGCGGACCATGTACCAAACAGGAGGTTACGGTGTCCTCATCCTTGTTGTTTAAACCCCCGCCTCGGTGGTCAAGAAGGGATAGGGGCGAACGACCCACTCTGGCCCGGTGAAACCGGGGGTTGGGGCAGGGTGTAAGTTGAAGAAGTTGGTTAAGGTAGGGCACAGGAGGATTCCCCTCAGGCTTAACCCGAAGACGGTCAAAGATGGGCAACAGACGCACAAGGACAGCGACTGTTACAGTAAGGGAACCTCCTGGGGTGATGGTTAACAGTTAGGAAGAGATTGATAGGACCCCAGTTCAAAGGGGGAAGTGGGAGGGTCACCTCTTCCCCCTTTTTTTGACTAACAATAAAGAGTGCGGCTGTTCAAACCCATATAAGTGTCCGTGTCTTCCTTGGGAGGGGTGCATCGACAAGTCCCCTCTGCGATCGCTGTGGCGGGGGTTTGGCGGCGCCCGTTTCCCATCCCTGGCAAGAAGGATGGGGAAAGAGCGGCCGCGCGAACAGTGAAGGTAGAAGGCCGTGGTTGCTAAGCAACCAAATTGAAAGGCGCCCAGGACTCTCGCGAGAGTGGGATTCCCGGGCGCCATCTTAGACTCCCTGCTCAGCCGCTTCATTCGGCTGGGCGGAGAGTGGGGAGTAGGACGCGCACCCACCCACCCATCCCTCTTATAAGGCACCACTCCGAGTCTGACTGGCCGCGACTTACGACCGGAAAGGAATTTTCTCTGAGCCGAAATTGGCACAACGGCGAGGGGTTTTTCGCCTTTCCCGGAGTGAAATGCTAAATTGAGAAGAGGGCCAGGATGCAAATTTGCTGGTGGTAGGCCGAAATGTCGCACTCTTGGCGGTAGGCTGATTTCAGGCCTATGGTTAAAAGTTTAAAAGGTTAACATAGCATAGGGTAGCAACATCTCCTTAAGAGATGGGTATAGGCCATCCATAGCCACTCAGTGTGGCCCACTGTATGGTCAGCCCAAGGGTGAGAGACGAGCGGCTGAACCTGCTGGGCGGACCATGTACCAAACAGGAGGTTACATTGTCCTCATCCTTGTTGTTTAAACCCCCGCCTTGGTGGGCGAGAGGGGATAGGGGCGAACAACCCGCTCTGGCCCGGTGAAACCGGGGGTTGGGGCAGGGTGTAAGTTGAAGAAGTTGGTTAAGGTAGGGCACAGGAGGATTCCCCTCAGGCTTAACCCGAAGATGGTAAAAGATGGGCAACAGGCGCACAAGGACCGCGCCTGTTACAGTAAGGGAACCTCCTGGGGTGATGGTTAACAGTTAGGAAGAGATTGATAGGACCCCAGTTCAAAGGGGGAAGTGGGAGGGTCACCTCTTCCCCCTTTTTTTGACTAACAATAAAGAGTGCGGCTGTTCAAACCCATATAAGTGTTCACATCTTCCTTGGGAGGGGTGCATCAACAACTCATGGAAGTCATCGGAAGATCTCAGAAGTCATGGAGGGAAGCAAAAATCACTAAAAACATGACTTTTGTCATGACTGTGACAAATTCTTAACCCTACCCATAATAGACAAGGAAACACCAACACATGGGGAAATACAGGTTAGAGTCTGCTCTGGACTGCAAGAGGAAGAACACCTCTGCAATCTGCTCCTGAAGAAAGGAGACCTGAACCGAATCAGATGCCTTGAGAAGAGCCTGGAAGGGAGTTAATCGTAACTAGCCTGTGGACTTTGTGTGGCTAGGATACCTGTGATATGATTGACTTATGTGCAGGAGTTAGACTGACTAGAGGCTTGGTGCCTGGCCTATGTACTATGCTATAAATAGACTGTTATAGAGCTGGACACAGAGTAAACTCTTCTTTGGGCCTAATCTTGACAACTCTTACCCCACAGTAAAGTGGGGGTCCTGATAGACCCCCCATAGTAAAACACCATAAAACAATGGAAAACCCTCCTCCCTAACCCTCATCCCCCCACCCTACCCATCTCCCTTGCCAAAAGCATGACATAACAGCCAGGTCTTGCATACTCATTGAAAGGAGGAGAGGTCGAGGTCTACATGGGCCTCTTCTGGGAGGGAGTTCCACAGCCTTGGTGTGGCCACTGAGGACGCCCTCTCCATAGTCACCCCCTGAGCTACTAGGGGGACTTCAAAGAAGGGCACCCCGGTAGACTGCAGGGGTCAATCTAGAGCCCGGACAGTGAGAAGGTACCACAGGTAGGTAGGGCCCAAGCTGTATAGGGCTTTATAGGTAAGCACCAATGCCTTGAATTGGGCCCAGAAGACTATAGGCAGTCAATGCAGAGAACGGAGCACTAGGGATGGGCGAACAGGGTTCGGAAGTTCAGAGTTTGGACCAAATTCAAATAGTTTGGTTGACCAAACCGAACTTGCAAACCAAACTTGAATTTGAACATTCAGTTCGGATGCGTTCGGTGAGTTTGGAATTGAATTTCCATTGGTTTTAATGGAAAACACATTATCAGCTGTAACATTTTTGTTATTTATGCTATGTGGCTGAACATAGGAGTGCCTATACCTCCCATGGAAAGCATTATGTGTACCAAATCTCAAAATGATCGGATAAAGGAATCCGATTTTAGAAGCAGTTGAATATTGTATTTTGCAATATTCTACATTTACATTCTTAGCTGTAACTTCTTTGTCTCAAATCTAATATAGGTGAAACCTGTCCAGTTTATACCCCCATTCCATATTTACTATCCTTGACAAATTTCAAAAGGATTGAAAAAAGGGTTTGGTGGTATAAGCAATTCACATATAAATGTATGTCTGACTATAACATCTTTATAGTCCAACCAGTGTACAGGAAATTTGGCAGGGCTATATATTACACTTTCATGATCATCTCTGCAAATATCATAAAGATTTTATAAAGGGTCCCAATTTTATAGCCTGTACAACATATGTAGAGAAGGGGCCTATGCCAGAGATTCTCTCATGTCACTGTGGTATGAGATTGGTTTGTGATGGGAATTGGCCAATAGAAATGTCAACCAAATATCCTCATTCTGTGCTGGGACCATCCCAACATATCTCCCCCACTTGTTTCTGGGAAGTCAGAAGCATATGTTTAGGAAAGTCAATAGAGAGTATCTTATGTCCTTTGTCTCAGTGCTGCAAGATGTGATTGTGATGATAATTGGCCAGTCTGGATGTGTTTAATCTATGTCTGATGACTGCTGGGATGCTATCTCAGAAGTCCCATTTATGTTGCTTATGTTCGCCTCAGGGCCGCTCCTTATGCCCACCTCGAAGCCACTACCAATTGGTCCTGTAAAGCTTGAAGCCTGCAGTAATGTGTTTGGCTATTGAATGTGTCTGTCAGTCTTTGGGGTTGCTCCACATCCTTCCTCCTACAGTCTCTCTCCCCCTGCCATGCAGGGTGCCTGCCTCTGACTGGTACTGAATATGCTGATATTCATCTGAATAATGNTTTGAATAATGTTCTTCATGGGGACAACATCAATTGCTTATATAACTGGGGCCCTTTATCAAAATCTCCTGTACATTTGCTAAAATGGCAGAAAAGGTATTTGATACATTCTTGCCAAATATCCTATAAACAGAATGGAACATCAAAATGTTACAGCTGGAAATGTAGTTTCAGGTTAATGTCTTATACCCTTGGGACCCTTTATCCACTCTTTCTAAAAATTGGCAGAAGTATTAAGCATATGAAGGGACTTAATATGCACAAGTTTCATGAACAATGGATGCAAGATAAAGAAGTTGTAGCCATGAATGTGTATGGAGCTTTTCTTAAAATCACAAAATTCAATTGCTTCTGAAATTGGTTCCCTTTATCTAATTGTTTCGAATTTTAGTACACAAAGTGCCCTCCATTGGGGGTAAAATCTCCCCAAATTTCATTAAAATCAAGTAAGAAAAAAAATGTTATAGTGGGAAATATGTTTTTCAGTTTTTTCCCCTTATTTCAAAAACCAAATGTCATTTTCAGTTCCCGATTACACTGAACTAAAGACCAAACCGAGGCTGACCGAACTGAACATGAATCCAAACTCAAAGTTTGACCCGAACCACCAAACGGCTGAACATCTAAACCCGGTTCTGTTCGCACATCCCTACGGAGCACTGGTGTAATGTGCTCATGGCAACATGTCCCTGTGAGAAGGCAGGCTGCTGCATTCTGCACCAGCTGCAGCCTCTGAATGGTCACCATGAGTAGCCCCACACAGAGCATGTTACAATAGTCCAGTCTTGAGGTGATGGAAGCATGGATGATGGTGGCCAGAACCGAGTCTGGGACATACGGCTGAAGCCACCATATCAAATGTAATTGACAAAATGTGCTCATCGCTATAGCCCCCACCTGGACACCTAGATGGAGCTGACAGTTCAGGAGCACCCCCAGACTATGAACCTGAGGAACCAGCAGAAGGTACACCCCATCGATGATGGGGGATGCCAACCCCACCACCTTACCCACCAACATCCCCTCCATCTTGTCGCAATTCAGCTTCAGATGACTCACCCACATCCAGTCCCCCACAGCCGTAAGACACTGGGTAAGCACTGAGACTGTTGGGTCTGGGTCTTATGAAAATGGGAAGTAGAGTTGGGCATCATCAGCATATTGATGACACTGAACATCAAAACCTCTCACGATCTTTCCCAATGACTGCATATATACACTGAACAGGAGAGGGGACAGAATAGAACCCTGCAGGACCCCACCGAGAGGTCGCAGGGGTATGAAGAACAACCCCCCAGCACCACTTGTTGAGTTCTTCTGGCCAGGAAGGAGCAGAACCATTCAATAACAGTCCCACCCACCCTGACTTGGTCCCACAGGTGGGTCACCAACATCTCATGTCCAATGGTATCAAATGCAGCCGACAGATTTAACAAAATCAGCAGGGTCAATTGGCTCTGGTCCATTTCAGAAGGAAGTTTGTTGACCAAGGCCACAAGCACAATCTTGGTGCCATAGCCTAGGCAAAAGTCAGACTGTGAAGGATTTAGAAAACTAATGCAGTCCAGATGCTCCTGCATCTGCTGGCCACTACCTGCTCAATAATCTTCCCTAAAAAGGGGAAGTTAGAGACTGGTCGATAACTGGCAGGGGAGTCAATGTCAAGCGATGGTTTCTTGAGCAGAGGCTGCACCACTGCCTCTTTGAGGCAGCTTGGCACTCTGCCTTCCCAAAGGGAGGCATTGACTACTCCTGCCAGAAACAGCCCCAACATCTCCCAGCTGACCTTGACCACCCAAGACGGTCATGGGTCCAGCTCACAAGAGGTGGCTCTGACCACCCCAAGAACATCCTCCACATCAGCGGGCGATACCCACTGAAACTGATTCCACAAAATGGGACAAGACGGGGCTTCCATAATCTCTGGTTCTCCTATTGTATTAATTGAGGCATTGAAATCATGGTGAATATGGGTGATTTTGTCCATGAATTAATCAATAAACATGTCACAGCAGGCACTAGATGGCTCCAGTTCCAGGTGGAGGGAGACCAGACCGACCAGCCCCCTCATCACCCGGAAGAGCTCCGCTGGATGAGACTTTGCAGATGCTATGAGAGCAGCAAAGGGATCCTTCTTTCCTGCTCACACAGGCACAGCATAGGCACTTAAACTAGCTCCATGCTGAAGTCTGTCGCCTTCAGTATGTGAACAGCGCCACCATTGCTCCAACCACCACCCCTCCTGCTTCAGTTGACGCAGTTCCTCAGTAAACCAAGGAGACCTGCAGTGCCGATACTGAGGGAGCAGATGCCTGGGAGCCGTTCAGTCATTGGCCTCTGTTAGCAAGGTGTTCCAAAGCACCTATGAGGTCATTGAGTGAGCGGTTGTCAAAATCAGAGGCTAACTCCCAAGAGAATTCTGGAACCTCTCTGGTTCCATCCGACTCCAGGGGTGAACCAACCGAACTGGTTCCACACCTCTCCAGGGGCAGACATGCGCCAGGAGACAGGTCTGTAGGAGGTAATGAACTGTCCATGACAAGAGCACTGCTGACACCTCCCCCACTAATGGATCCCCTGCCTCAAGGCCAGTGCATAAGATGGGGTTTAAGGTATGCCCCACATCATGTGTCAGGATGATCACCATTTGAGATAGGGCAATGATTGCCATGGCGGCCATGAACTCACGCTCTGTTCCCCCATGACTGGTGTCAGCGTGAATATTGAAGTCCCCCAAACTTGTGTCTTTTGGGGAACAGAACACTACCTCCAACACGAGCTCTGCCAGAGTGTGCAGGGATGCTCCCTTATAGGCAGGGCCCTGATTCTTCTGCGGAATTTAAAAAAAAATTCTGCGGGAGTCAGGGCCAAATTCTGCGCCTCAGCGCAATTTACCATGCTGGGGTGGGGGCTTGGCTTGCCTCCTCCTCCTCCCCCCACACTGGTCAAACCCTCAGGGCTTCCCCTCCCCAGCTGCAGCCTGCCGGGGCTTTCCCTCCCCAGCTGCCGGGGCTTGCTTGACTCCCCCCCTCCCTTTTAGAAAAGGAATTGCCTTACCAGTGATGGCAGCAGCAGCTGCTCCGTCCAGTGCGCTCGTACTTCCTGGCCCCTCCTGATGGGGTCTCTCAGGG
>QEPC01012104.1:143999-158067 GCA_003113815.1 Sphenodon punctatus | reverse complement strand
GGGGGGGAGGGGACAGGACAGCCCACGTGGCTGCCCTCTGCGTTCCCCCCCCTGCCCCCAACTCACAGTTTTTCTTCTTGTCCCCGCAGGTATCCTGCGGGGACGAAGCAGCGGCGGCGGCGGCCCCAGCGGCGAGCAGCAAGGCAGGTGGTGATGGGAGCGGCGGCGGCGGCGTGGTGACAAGCCCCCCCCCGCACCGGCGGCGAGCAGGTAAGTCAGATGGAGATGGGCTCCCTGCAGGCAGAATTTTGCCTTCAAGTGACATGCTTTTGCCACATGAAGTCACCCGAACGCAATCTGAACTGACCGAACTGTTCGGTCATTTCGACGTTCAGAATTGAGTTCGGTTTGGTCAGTTCGCGTTCGGATTCAGGTTGGGGTTCGGTCGTCCGAACAGGCCGAGTTCAGGCTGAACTCCGAACTTCCGAACCACATTTGTCCATCCCTAGTCTCTAAAAGAATTGCGCGTGCCAGGCATGGAAATGGCATGGACTGGGATAACTGAGAATTAATTTCTCTGCTCTGAACTTTACTGTCACTGTATAAAAATAACTATTATTGCTGTTGTCTGAAAAGGCTTTGAGTAAAAGCCCTAACGTTCCAAATGATCCTGAAAATCTCATTTCTATATGCTTTTTAAGTTGTTTAGTTCTGATTCAGCAGTCTAAAATTGTGTTTAAACACTGCAGGTAACCATTTCCCATGGAACAAATAGGAAGGAAATCAGGTTATGGTGAAGGCACGCAGCAGGGCTCTTCTACTATCTACTCAGTGTCGATGTAAACTGATTTCTTTAAGAAAGACACTCAGGGAGAAGAGAACAGATTGCAGGAAACATGTTCTGCATGCAAGACAGAGCAAAGAGATGGAATATAGGATACTATGAGATAATTATGCATAGGAAAAAACAGAGGAAATAGGCTAGCAGTAGAATAACAATATTACAGCAGGTGGGAGTTGTACAAACTAGGTTGGCTTGCCACAGCACAAAGCAGATAATACAGGAGGAGCATTCTTGTTCACTCTCTCTAATTTTTTCCATGCAAAATAATTGCCAGCTCGCAAGTTCCTGATAGTTTCTTTATCATGGTTCATGTTACTAAAATTGCTATTTGCTAAGTGCTGGGTTTGAACTTAATAAGCAATGCAGCACACAAAAACTACAAAGAAGTTGAAGCGTTAAATAGAATTCAAGGGGGAAAAAACCCCAGCATATTAAGCTGCCCAGAAATAAATAAATAATTGAAAGATGAAGAGTGCCCAGGAAAAGATATGCTGTGAAATCCATAAAGCCCCAGCCCCAGAGATGCTAAGGATCTAACTTTCCCAAATGCAGATGGCTCAGCATTTCTCAGGATATGGCCTTGAGTGAGCTGCATGCTCCTTACAAGGAAACAATATCTCCCCAGGTACGATCTCAAAGGCACATCATACAATATGAAAGGGAAAAGATCCTTCGAATGGGGAAAACAGAGGGAGATGCACTTCTCTGATATAACATCAAACAATGGTGAGTGTATCACTCTGCGGTTATTCAAATACACTCTGGCAATACCCAAGCCAAATGTAACACAATTGCAGCATATCAAAAGGATTAGGATACATCAGAGACTTGTGTGGAGTGCTGTCATTTGTGACCCCAGACATTTTGTTAATTATTGGGGCTGCTGGGGCAGTTCTTTGTTCTTCTTCTTTGGTCCATTACACCACTCTTGTAGCATAAAAAAGATCATAAGAGCAGTGGAACCAACCCTTGAGTTCACTAGATGCTGTTACTGTCACGGTAAAGGGGGGGAAAAGAGCAGGAAGGAAGGGAAAGGCACATGCGGGATGGAATGACCACAAGGAACCCTCTCCCTGGAAAGGGGCGGCAGTCTCGTAGGAACGAATCTCTCTGGGTTAGTAAATGGTCCCTCAGGTTGGTAGGTGGGCTTTCCCTCTTAGTTAGAAGGCAACCCGAATCATCATAGGGACTACGAGAGCAACCAATTGCCCCAGAGGGAAGAAGGGAGGGACAAACAGTAGACACAAGACCCACTCTCTCAGGGAAATACACAGGACCCTGGGCACCGTGAATGTCAGTGAGGGAATAGGGGGGAAGGGAAAACAGGGCCAGGGGAGGGGACAAGTGAAAGGCACAGGGGTTAAGGATCTGGGGGGAACAGAGGCGAGGGGTAGGAGCAGACAACGTTACACGGGGGCTGATGAAGGATAACTTAGCTAGGATCCCAAGAGCAAAAGGGGAAGGTGGGGCGGGGGTTCAAGGGGGTACACCTCCAAGCAATCTAGACAAGACAAAAGCACTCTTCACAACCAAACACTCACCCACTCTCTCCTCACTTCGCACGATGATCACACGGGGGGGGGGAATACAAAGGGAGTTCAATTACACTACAATCACTCTTCCAGAAGTCCACAGGCAAGTTCAGATCTCCAGGCAAAACCAAGGGGCCAGTCTCTCGAACACGATTACCGGCAGGGGCTTCAGGCCCTGCCGGCAACCTTTATAGGCCCCTGTGTGAGACCCAGCTGTGGCAGGCCGGGCGGGGTCCCCCGCCTGTCTTCAATTCCAGTGATTACCTCAGAGTGCGCAGCGTAGGGGCGGGGCTGCCGCTAAGAGCGAGGCAGTGCCCCGCCCCCCCGCAGCCAGCATGCTCAACCCACAGCTGGCCTAGACACCCGTCCGCTTATTGCTCCGCGGGGGGGGGCGCCCTCTGACAGTTACAGAGAGAGTTACCACCACTCTGAGTTTGGCCGGAGTCTCTGGATTTTCACACATAATTTCTAGGTGAAACCCCTACTTCCCTGGGTTATCCAGGGGTTCCACTGACCACATCAGAAAAGGGTAGAAGAGTCCCTTTGCTACCCCCCTTTCTGTCATGACCCCTCCTATTTGGAGCATTGTGTCATCTCAGGGTGTTTTCAGACATTATGCTAACCCCAGTTTAACCACACATTAACCACACTTGAATATTTCTTATGCACGTTGCAGGGCTGTATTGGTGCCCTATGAAGCCCTGAAACATGCATAAGATGTTAAAGTGTGGTTAAAGTGTGGTTAAACTGGGGTTAGTGTCATGTCTGAAAACACCCTCAGTGTTCTATAAGGGGCACATCATATTGGAAAGAGTAAGAAAAGTTCCTTTGCCCTGCCCCATTTATTGCCCTACCTCTTTCTTGGTCAAAGTTTCTGTTAAGGTAGCAACCCTAGTTACAACCCTTAGTAAGTAAGTAAAATATTTATTGTGTCCCTGAAAGCCTTTGCATTTCATAAAACAAAAGGGAAAGGAAATAAAATCAAATACATGAAATATTTATAAAATCAAATTCAATAGTGATACAAAGGACAGAGCAAAACAAGATTACATTACACAATGACCCAGAGTAAATAAAAAAAGATGATCACCAACACAATTAAGAATAGCCGTCAGGCTCTTTTGAAATCGATGCCCCCCCCATCACCCACATGTGCAGGTGGGGGGCATTCGTGGGAATGCCACGACCGGTGGGTGGGTGGGGTGCACTCCCGCACTCCACCCACCTCCACCCATCACCCATGCATGGAGCAACGGGTGCCACTGGTGGATGCTGCATGGGTGGAGGTGTGTGAGGCAGGGGCGACCTTATTGCGGGGCAGTTCAGAGCAGCTGCAATTTTAAAAAATATATTTTACATAAGAACATAAGAATTGCCATACTGGGTCAGACCAATGGTCCATCGAGCCCAGCATCCTGTCTCGGACAGTGGCCAATCACGGGGACCTGGGAGAAGCACCCAACAGGTCACCATGCTATCCATTCCCTGTGGGTCATCCCCAGGCTCCCGACAGTAAAGAGTTTTGTTCCCCAATCCTATCTAGCTAATAGCTGCTAATGGACCTACCTTCCAGAAACTTGTCCAAGCCTCTTTTAAACTCAGCTATACTTCTGGCCTTGACCACCTCCTCTGACAGTAAATTCTCCAACCTAATTATACGCTGAGTGAAAAAATACTTTTTTTTTTTTTTACTCTGCCACCTGTGAGTTTCATGGAGTGTCCCCTAGTTTTAGTACTAGTTGAGAGGGTAAATAACCGTTCCCTGTTTACAAGTTCCACACCACTCATGATTTTATAGACCTCTATCATATCTCCTCTCAGCCGTCTCTTTTCCAAGCTGAAGAGCCCCAACCTATCAAGCCTCTCCTCATACGGGTGCTGTTCCATACCCTGGATCATTTTTGTTGCCCTTCTCTGTACCTTTTCTAGTTCCGCTATGTCTTTTTTGAGATGGGGCGACCAGAACTGCACACAATATTCAAGGTGCGGTCGCACCATTGATTTGTATAGAGGCATTATGACATCCTCAGTTTTATTCTCTATTCCCTTGCGAATAATTCCTAACATTCTATTTGCTTTTTTGACCGCTGCGGCACACTGGGCTGAGGATTTCAGTGTATTATCCACAATCACTCCCAGATCCTTTTCCTGAGTGGTAACTCCTAGCTTAGTACCCAGCATTGTGTACTCATAATTTGGATTATTTTTCCCAATGTGCATCACTTTGCACTTGTCCACATTAAATCTCATCTGCCATTTAGATGCCCAGGCACCCAGTCTTGTAAGATCTTGCTGCAGCTCCTCACAGTCTGCTCGTGTTCTGACTACTCTGAATAACTTGGTGTCATCTGCAAATTTGATCACCTCACTCTTAACACCCTTTTCCAGATCATTAATGAATACATTGAAAAGAACTGGTCCCAGTACAGATCCTTGGGGCACACCACTTTTTACATCCCTCCATTGTGAAAACTGGCCATTTAGTCTTTGCTTCCTATCCTTTAGCCAGTTACCAATCCTTAATAATAATAATTATTATTTTGTAAAATATAATTATTATTATTTTACAACCCGCCACCCGAGTTGTATTGGGTGAACGGGTCTGTGGGTGGGGTAGGGGAGGTGTGCCACTGTAGTGCGGGCCCCAATGATGATCATGTCCCCGGCCCAACTGACTCAGTCCTTTGCTGTGGCTGTGGCTGCAGGCTGCGCACTCTGCCCTGCACTTCTGACTTCTCAGAGTCTCCGCTCTGCCTCTTCCTCACTCCCTGGCCCGGAGCAACTTCCAGTGGCGGTGGCAAATTCAGTTATGCTGCTGCTGCGATGAAGCCACCAGCACGACCTGGAAGCCAGCGAGCAGGCCCAGTGCGGGGCCCAAGCTAGTGGCGGCGGAGTTGCGATCAGCGTGGTGAGGTGAATGAGGTAAATGTCCTTCTGAAAAATTGATGGGCTTGGGGATGGGCAGAGGGGAGTTCCCCCTCTGCCCATCCCTGAGTCCAGGCCTGGGGAGCACCCCCAGACTGAGCCGGGGAGCGCTTCTAGGCCTGCTGGTGGCAAAGTCGCCAGCGGCAGAAGTGGGCTCGACATTTCTCCTCTGACCTGGGTTCCACAATCCCTAAGGCCGTTCCTGGGGTGGGGGTCTGTGGGAATGCACCCCATACACTGCCCACCCACCGCACTACCCACCCATCCTCCCATGTGCCCACCCCCATTAGAAAAGGGCCTTAGTGGTGGGCAGTCTAAACTAATCAGACACCCTGGAGTCTGTCCTTTTAGCAGCTCATATCTGCATCTGTGTCTCTGTGTCTGTCTGTCTGTCTGTCTGTCTCTAATTAATTTTCTTTATAACTAAAGGACAATGCTGCTTAAGTTTAATTTACACAGGCTCAGTGTTCACGACAAAGATCAAGGACAATATGGGTCTTTTTCTTCACACGCATATATATATACACACTCACACTGGTACATAGGGGTGTGCACTTCATTTTAATTATATTGATAACAATAACATCATTCCTGTTTTGGTTATCGTTATTGCAATAACAATAACAAAGTTAACGAATAACAAAATCAATAATGATAATGACAGTTGTTATTGATTTCATTATTGCCTGGCAGGTGTTTTTGGAGGGAAATGTGGAGAGGGAGGAAGGAGCAGAAATCTCGGAGCCAGAAATAGTGTTGTACTCTTGAACTGGGCCTGTGATGGGAGGCGAAGGACCTGATGGATGTAATTGCTGGCCAACAAGCAGCACAAGCAGGTCCCAGGCAGTTGAATGGCACCCTGTGATTGCTCAATGCCTCCTGCATTCCAGAACTAATCACGGGGGCTCTGAGGACAACACTGCTACACTTTATGTTGCAGGGCCAGACTGTTTGACTCTTGTTCTCTGTTAGCTCTTGCTGTGTCAGGTTATATTTACAGAACTCTGGTGCTGCTTGCACTAAAATCTTCCTCAGCCCTCATTGTTATACCTTACCTTTCCTTATACCCTTTATTTTACCTTTTCACTTCCTCTGTCTGTCTCTCCCTTTCCGTAGATAGATAGATAGATAGATAGATAGATAGATAGATAGATCCTATAGTATTTTCCTTTATCCTTCCCCTCTCTGTCTCCCCCTGTCCATATTATACGTAGATAGATAGACAGATTAGATACTAGGCTTTTATATTATATATATGAGCATTAAAGAATAGGAAGAGGATAGATATAGATACTTAGATAAAACATAAAGCAGATAGAAGTTTATTGATATAGATACTTAGATAAGAATATATTGAATATAGTATAGCTTATTAGGTGTAGGTTTAGGTTAGACATATATATTAGCAATTTTTAGGGATGGGCGAATGCGGTTCGGAGTTCAAATCGAACTCGACCAGTTCGGTTGACCGAACTGAACTTCCAAACAGAACTTGATTTTCGAACCGAACTGAACCAAATTTCCAAACTCGCTTCTGTTTGCCCATCACTATAAGATAATATTCCATTTAGTTCAATGGGGTTTGAATTTCTGAACTCTGTTTGAAAGTTTGGAGTTCGGACCAAACTCGAATAGTTCGGTCAACCGAACTGAACTTCCGAAACGAACTTGATTTTTGAACCTAACAACCAAATTTCCGAACTTGGTTCTGTTCGCCCATCCCTAGTAATTTTTCATATTGTCAGTGTGCACTTATTACTACTACATCCCCACCCAGGATAATCCCCCACCTGTTATCTGCAAACTTCCAATGTACTGTAACCAAACCAAGAGAGTGTACCTGAGTTCTTGCATCCTCATGAATGTTGCATCCCTTGTCTCTCCCTCTGTTCCCCCTTCCCTGTCTCCCCTCCTCCAGTCTTTTTTAGATTGTGAGCTCTTGGGCAGGGACTGGTAGCTCTCTGTAAAGCGCCAGGTACATCGCTGGCACTATATAAATGCTTATAATAATAATAATAATAATTAATAATAAAGGGAGGAAGGAGTTCAACTTCTGAGAAGTCTGGGGTAGGTGTCTGCTGGCACTTCTGCCATTGGTGGCAGTCCACAACAGAAACGACACCGAAAACAAAATCTCCGTTATCATTCAAAATCAATACTGATAACAATACCAATAATGAATAATGAAATTTTGTTAACGATAACAAAAATGACAGTTATTAATAATGAAAAATGAGAAGAAAAAATCACATGGGTTCCTGGTGCACACCCCTAACATGAAGAGCGATCATAAGAATGTATGTATAGACACATGTATTCACACACATGCACACTGCATACTGGACACCCTTATGAGCCTGCTTAGTATTTGTCACTGCACCCCGGAAGAAGACATGGGCACATTGGTGTGATTGAAAGGCCGCACTCTTTATTCCATCAGAATTAACATTTGCATCAGCCTTTGGGTCCAGTGGATCATATAACATCAGGCATAACAAATGGGGAGGTACCCTGATTTGCCCTCAGGTGCTGTCCCTTGCTAACCCACTAAACCTAACTTTACCCTACAGACCACAATGTAGTTATAGGATGGTAGTTAAAAATCCTGTTCAGAACCTTGTGGCAAGGTCAATGTGAGGCCCCAGAGTTCCAGTGGCTGTGCCTGTCCTTCCAGTCCCCATTGGGCTAAACCTCCCCTGGGCTCTTTATCACCACCTGGCCTACCCTTGGTGACGATATCCAATTCCCATCTCATAATGAGATGCCACAATTACTTTATATAATTCTAAGCACAAACCTTACCACTAATTACCAGTGGACCCCAGCAAGAGTGCATCATATTATACCATAACTGTAATAGGAGTGAACAAACCCATCTAGTCAATTGGCCAACATCTAAAACTAAAATTGATTGCCAGTTAGAATTGTTTCCTACTAGACACTATGGGGAAGGCAAAATCCAGGAATCACAGGGCCAGTCAGTGGTCCCTGACAAAATTCCTTCCCGTCCCAATAAAAAAAGAACATCGGCGAGAATGATCTCGCAGTAAACCCTGCCTGTCCTTCCAGTCCCCATTGGACTATACTTTCTCTGGTCCATTAACTGCCACCTGGCTGTGGCCATAGCTGCCACAGCTACCGTATATAATTCTAAGTGCAACCCATTCAACTAATTACCACTGGACCCCAGCCACCCAAAGCCACTAGCTTTATGCTTGTCTGGTCTTTGCCCCAATCTATTAACTCAAAAATTTAGAACATCCCTTAACTTCCACTTTAAGGAAGCCAAATATAACTCTACTGCCACATTGTACAGGTGAATTCTACCCTACCAATATAACTCAGGCCATGTATGACAGATGTCATCATGGCCAATGCATTTCCCCCCAAAGGATTCAATCATCATGGCAGCTTCCCTATTCACCTTCCTTCTGGCCTTATCTATTTTCCCTGAGTGGACTGCATTAGACTAGAATATATGCCAACGCATATGGGACCACATCAGCGTCATGCCCGGGAATAACTGTTGCACTGTTAAGAGGTCCTTTATCATCTGTAAGATTAAGCGCAGGCTGGAATTCCTAGTAAGGTTGTTCTCCCCCAGGTGAATCACTATTATGTCCGGCTGTGGTGTATCTTTCACTGAGTGGAGCAATGGTAACAGCTACTCCCAGTGCATACCACAGTTTGCTTTCCAAAGGTCCTCAGAGACTTCAATCAAGCCCAATTGTGATCCCCAGTGCGACCTTGCAGTGGCACGATGTTGTGTCCCAATATCCAGGTAATTCTGTGAGCCCTGGCCGGTTCCCCTTTTCCTCACCCCTGTTCCTTTTTTTCTGGGGCCTTCCCTTGCTTTGCCTACTTGGGCATGCTGTCTGTATCCCTATTTGACACAGGACAGCAAAGTCTCCCCCTAGCCCTGTTTGCATGCTCAGACTCCATAGAGGATGGGTGGGGCCCGGGAGAGGAAAACCTGGGTTGGGGCTGGGGGGGGGGGTTACTGCTCAGTGTCCTATCTCTCACCGCCCTGAGTGCCACTTGGCCTTATTATGTTCAGCTCCTCTGGGAGTATTCCTGACTGCAACAGGTCTGCTCGCCCATCCTCAGATGAACTGCAGAGCTTCCCACTGTGCAAAACACTCAGAGCTGCTTGTCAGCAACTCTGTCCTACTCTGAACCCAGACACAAATGGACAAAGCAGGCTCACAAAATGGCATCGCCGTAGTCTTGCAATGTTTTTGCAGCACACATAGGTATTGCCAGGGCAAACCTGGCTGACGCTTGCCTGGGGCTGTTCAAGGCACCTGAAGCAGGCCAGCATTGCGCGCCTCCTCTCCCCACAGTCCTGCCTCCTTCATTCAATGGGGGCAGGACAAATGGTCCCTGTCCGCCAAGAGCTGCTATTCGGGGGCAAAGAGGGTTTGAGTCCCACCTATCACCATCATACAACACAGGCTCCCTGTTTAACTAGAAACATATGTTTGTTTGATTGGTTTTTTAAAAAAAAATCAGTACATACTTCATACTAATCAGTAGCATTAAAAACAACAACAAAATATATGCAATCTCATGCTAGTTCTGTCCACCATATAAGATTTAAAACATTTCTTTAAAAAGGGCACAACAATGCTGCTCATCTTTCCCTCATTTGAACAGAATAAAAGCACAGTGACAGGGGCTGAGCCATTGCTTATTTTCTTCCTCTTATTTTTGACTTGGTTGCTTCTGTCCTAAATCCTCTATTAGCAGGGTAGCTGCCCAAAGCCAAATGATGGTTTGAGAAATGTGCTGTGGGATGAAGCATGCCAAGAAAATGAAGCCCAGTTTCAGGCTGTGAGAGACTGAAAGCTATGATTTTGCTTGTCTTAGGCTGTTTGCTCAGGGAAGAGGGGGCAAACATGAACAAGCCATCACTTGTTGTCAGCATTCTTTCAGATCTACCTATCTGAAATACAAACAGAGTGGTAAAATATCCCTAGACTCTGGGAGACCTCAGGCAGCTGCTTAGGGCATTGTAGCTGACCAGGGACCACTGTAGACAATCATTTCCATTTCAACCAAGTAAATAATGGGAAGGTTGATCTCTATTTGGGTGAGAGTGGGAAGGAAAGGCAAGGAACAATCAGGGAAACACTGGCACTTAAATGAATGATTTCATACAAAATAGCCATAATCTAGTGGCTATGTTTGGTTTCTCATTTGCTTCTCCTTACGCCAGCACCAGTCATATAGAAGTGATTATCTCATAAACAAGGACATGCCTAGCTTCAGCCATACTCATTTTTTGGGACCTAGCTGTGAAGCTTAAAATTGGTACAATATGAGATGTCGATTGTACAGGTTTCAGGTTTCACAGCTGAGGGAGCAAGAGGAGGGTTGTCCTTTGCTTTATTAGCTGGCACTGGAAAAGAAGTCAACAGAATTAGTGAAACAGATGATGTACTTAAGAAGAGCAAGTAATTGGAGAAGCTCCTGGATGAAACACGGGCGGCTGGTATTAGATGGTGAAGGATCAACAGGAGATGGGAGAGAAGCCACAATTCAGAAACTGTAA
The DNA here is from genome assembly GCA_003113815.1 of Sphenodon punctatus. Lineage (NCBI taxonomy): Eukaryota > Metazoa > Chordata > Lepidosauria > Sphenodontia > Sphenodontidae > Sphenodon > Sphenodon punctatus. Next base: position 147,272 of record QEPC01012104.1, on the reverse strand, counting down.
GGAGAGATAATAGAGGAAGTAGCAAGTATAATAAAGGCATGAAAAATATGGTGGCACTGGCAACCAAGGGCTTGTAGGGATTGGATTCTCTAAAAGGCAATTCAGAAAATGGACTAATAAAGAACAATTCAGGGAACTAAATGATGAAGCTAGGGAGACAGAAGATGAATAGAGAGGCAGGAAGGATTTGATAGTGTGCTTGGTGGAGAGCATTTCTGTTGAAAGGCTCAAGCTAATTAGATGCTGGCTAGTCTTCTGGAGCAAAGGTTAAGGATATAGTGACAGCTGAAAAGTCAGGCTAGAGGATTGTGGATGAAGCTGTTGGAGTTTTTAAATGCTGGAATAAAGCGTAGAAGGAAAGCAATGAGAGGTACTTAAGAGATGGTTCAAAACCCAGACTAAAATCTTAGGGAAAGTAGGGCTATGAGGAGTTGTGTATTCTACTGCTATTGGCAGAAGTTAGAGTTGCCCTGACTATTTACTACAAACAAGCTGCTTGTGGAATTTGGTGCTTTATGCTAATTGCACACTCTCTGCATCTGGATGATGGTTAAAAATGTTAATCAGAAACATGGTGTTCAGAAACATGATGGTGGTCCACTTAGGCCCACTTGGACCTGCTTCAGCCCATGGGTCACCATCATGTTTGTTGGGGGCCATCCAGATTTTGGCCCCAGACTTCTCTTGGCCTTTTGGCGGCTAGCCCAGGCTAACTGCCAACATGACTGAGAGAAGGCCCACCTGACATGATAGCCCGCTGTCACTGGCCCAGTCCAGAGTGACCCCCATGGCAGGCTGCCATGATGACCATCATTGGCTGATATAGCTGTACGTTGGTGGTGTGTGTGTGTGTGTGTGTCACTGGATACAGCGTGGGAGCAGGGAGGGCTGCACATTTATCTGCTCCCTGCCCCTCCTTGGCCCTGGCTGCATGCATGTTTGTTCCACGGCCAGACCCGATCCTGACCAGGAAGCAAGGTCTTTCCTGGTCTGGATCAGTTTGTGATGGCAGCACTCTGCTGTCACATGTGTTATTATATTACCAAAAGAGATGGTAATAATGGACATTGCAGTAAGTGAGAGCAAAATCTTCACAGTAATAAATTTGTGTGTATTTAAATTTAGGAATGACCCAAAGAGATTAATATACTTTATATTTGGCCCAGACTCTGGCCATATTCTCCCTTGCCTATTGTAGCTGGAATTTTCAGAGCAGCTCAGCTCCCATTTAGGGATGTGTATAAATGACCAGATTTTTGATAGACCTTCTCTTATTGGGTGGTAATAACTTTTGAAAGTCTGATTCCCATGCACAGTTGCTGCTTTCCTGGTGCTACTTAGAAAATCTAGACCAAAATGCTTAAATGTCAAATTTCTAGTCACTATGTATTGGGCAGCCAGGAGCAACCTTAAGCATGTGAAACGGACGTAGCCACCCCCAAACCTGTGCTTGAAGGAACCACTAGAGCATCTGAATGTACCAACTGGCAATGCCACATGTTAGAAGGGACTCCATCAGATTCTCTGAGTGCATTGATCTCTACTGGACCATGCTCTTCTTCAGGACATTTTTGTGGTGTGTTCTTGTGTATGGTGCCCAACCTAGATGTACTAATCCTCCGCCATCTTTGCACCTTATTACGTCATCATCAACTTGACCAAGGATGAGTGCAACTCACTCACTCTACTCACTCACACATTCTGATTTGGAAGCTCTTCTAGACCATTCTTGAATTCTTTTCTGCAAGTAAAAATGTTTACATTAAAAGAAAAGGAATAAATGGAGAATCAAATCCAAATGTGTGTCAAGTATGCAGACTAGAGATAGAGGATGGTTGTTGTATTGGTCCAAAGGTAAGAGATCAAGGCAGAATAGTTCAGATGTGATCTTTTATTAGACCAACTGCACTTTCCAGTTTGTGGTGTCAGTCAAACAACTCATCTCATTTATTGATCAATACTCCTACATTAGGAGTAGTATTTGCCTGGAGTACCCTTTCCCATCTCACTGCATTATTAATATCACCCAGGACTCTGACCGAGAGTTGTGGCAAACCCTGTCTTGCTATCATTTTCCATATTCCAGCCCTTATGAAGCATGGCTTCATATATGCCAAGATTATGTATGTATGTATGTATGTATTTTCTTGGACTTCTAGGCCACCCCCTCCTGCTACTGCAGCTTGAGGTGGCTTACAACATAATAAAAACATAAAATATCAAAATAACAATAAAACCCATATAAATAATAGAAAATTATTATAAAAATATATAAATACATAGCAGAGTCTAACTCACCCTTTCCCCGCTACCTAGCCCTCCTCCCTCACCCGTTTCCCTCACCAAAAGCCTGGCAGAACAGCCAAGTCTTACATTGTCTATGGAAAAAGGGAAGGCTTGGAGCCAGGTAGACCTCCATTGGGAGGGAGTTCCACAGTCACAGAGTGGCCACCAACAACACCCTCCTCAACGTTGATACCCGAGACACTCGGGGGACACCGAGGAGGGTGCCCCTGCCAACTGCAGGAGCTGATCCAGGACCCAGGGGATGAGGCAATCCCACAGATAAGTGGGGCCCAAGCCATATAGGCATAGTCATATGTTCTTCCCCAACATTGCCTTACCACCTTTTTTTCCACAGCATTATTTTTAAATGGCAGCTACTGACCTTTTAATGAAAATCCCCAGTGATATAAATAGCTGAAATGATTAAGGACCATAAGACAAAGAAACATCCCTCTCCCCAACACACCTTTATTAATTTTGTTTGTGTTTCTATAATTTTATGCTAACAATGGATGAAGCTACCCTATGCACTGTGTACGGTGGAATAAGAACAGGTGATTTCAGACGTTACGGGCGGGCGGTTCACCACAGTGAACCCCCAGGGGGGGTGAACAGCGCAACCACACGCGGGGGTGGAAAAGCGACCCAAACAGACGTGCCGGGAACGGGACCACAGGCGGGAACCGGGCCGAACCATCGCGGACCGGGGCAGCACAACAGACGTGCAGCCGAACCCCCGCCGGGCGCAAAACTCCCACAAGGCACCGGGCAGGGCCGGGACACAGACATGGCCGCAGAAGGGCAAACGAAGCCAAAAGGCACACAAGGGAACGCCCACACAAGGGAAACAGGAAGGGAGGGGGGAAGAGGGAGAACAGGCTGACAGCCGACACACACAGCACACACACACATGCACACACACACAGCAGACCTGCAGCGGGACACACCGCACGACCAAACGCCCGGGCACACACACACACACACACA